>CM076577.1:470928566-471164834 GCA_034641835.2 Pinus albicaulis | reverse complement strand
TAAGCATGAAACATGGAAATCTGGATGCACTCGTGAAGAAGCAGGAAGCTCCAATTTGTATGCCATAGTACCAATATTTTGCAACACCTTGTAAGGACCATAGTACTTTGGCGATAATTTATTATCCTTCTTTGCTTGCTTCAGGGACATTTGTTTGTATGGTTGTAGCCGTAAAAATACCCAATCTCCTACATCAAAACTTCTCTCGCTACGATGTTGATCTGCCTGTTGTTTCATTCGATTTTGTGCCAAATTCAAGTTATCCTTTAAGAGTTGGAGAACTTCTTGCCGATGCTCGATGTGATCTTCCACTGCTTGAACCTTCGAATTTTCCCTTAAAGATGATGTGATGGATGGTGGATGATATCCATAAAGTGCCATAAATGGGGTCATTTTTGCTGCAGTATGGAAGGAAGTGTATACCACCATTCAGCAAGAGGTAACCACTTGACCCATTGTGTTTGTTTATCAGATACAAAACAACGAAGATATCCTTCCAAACATTTATTTACTATCTCAGTTTGACCATCAGATTGAGGATGATAAGATGAGCTATGAGCTAACCGAGTACCCAAACAAGAAAATAACTCCGTCCAAAAATTTCCAGTAAAAATGGGATCTCTGTCGCTCACAATAACCCTTGGGCTTCCATGTAGCTTTTGAATTCTGTCCATAAATGTAGTAGCAACTGTACTTGCTTCAAATGGATGAGATAATGCACAAAAGTGTGCATACTTGGTAAGTCTATCAACTACCACCATGATGACACTCTTTCCTTCGGACTTAGGTAAACCCGTGATAAAATCCATTGAAATCTCCTCCCAACGTTGACTTGGAATGGATAAAGGTTGTAGAAGTCCTGGGGTCTTGATTGTTTCCACTTTATTCTGCTGGCAAACCAAACATTCTGCCACAAACTTTCGAATATCAGATTTAAGGCCATCCCAAAAAAATTCTTTCTTCACCCTGTGGTAAGTTTTTAAAAATCCTGAGTGTCCTCCTAAAGGAGAAGTGTGCAATTCCAGAAGAATCTTTTGTTTTAGTTGGAATTCTTACAAAGATATAAGCGATCTTTGTACCATAAGGAATCATTTTTCCAACTAAATGTATCAGATGTACTAGGATCTTGCTGCAACTTTTGAATGAGTATCCATACATCTTTGTCCTTCTTCCATTCATCTCTTGCTTCAGCTATCCAATCTGGTTGGATAATAGAAATGGCACAAAGCAATGCTTCCACCTCTTCATTCTTTCTTGAGAGTGCATCTGCAACAACATTAAGCTTTCCTTTTTTGTAGATTATTTCCAAGTCATAACCCAACATCTTTGTGACCCATTTTTGCTGCTCTTCTGAAGATAGTCTTTGTTCCAAAAAGTGTTTCAGACTATCATGATCAGTTTTTACCTTGAAGTGTCTTCCCATTAGGTAAGTTCTCTATTTCTTTAGTGCATGCAGTATTGCTAACATTTCCTTCTCATAAATAGGTTTCTGTAAATACTTTCCTTTGATTGGACGACTTTCAAAAGCAATGGGTCTTCCTTCCGGCATTAAAACTGCACCAATTCCATTTCCTGAGGCATCACATTCCACAATAAAGGTTTTTGTGAAGTCTGGTGTAGCTAAGACCGGTGCTAGGCACATTGCCTCTTAAGACGTTCAAAGGCCTTAGTTGCTTCAGGAGTCCATGAAAATGCATCTTTCTTCAATAATGTTGTTAGAGGTGCTGCTATTCTCCCATAATTCTTAACAAACTTGCGATAATACCCTGTTAACCCGAGAAATCCTCGCAACTGCTTTATGGTTGTGGGAACTTTCCATTTCTTAATGGCTTTAATTTTGTTAGGGTCTACTTTAACACCCTCGTGAGATACAATATGACCCAGATATTCCACCTCTTGTACTCCAAAGAAACATTTGGATTTTTTTGCATATAATTGTCAATTTCGCTTTTTTGGAAGTAAGGATATCTATAAGGCCTGATGTTTGGAGGAACACTTCCTGGAATCAAATGAATAGCATGATCATGATCATGAATAGGTGGGAGTCCTTTGGGAGTTTCAAACACCTTGGAATGATTGTCCAAAACTTGTTGGAGATCTGCAAAAATAGATGATTTTGATGTCGGAACTTCTAGTGAGCATAATTGTGCAATTACGCCTCGTTGTTCTTTCTTTAGAATCTTTGTCATGACATTAGAGCTTATTATCCTTCCCAGCTTCCCTTCAATACCCCGTAATTCGACTTCCTTTCCTTCTGAAAAAAATTTCAAGAAAGTTCTTGAAAATTAAAAGCTACCGTCCCCAAAGATTGTAACCATTGTACTCCTAGTACAACGTCAGCACCTCCCATAGGAATGGAAAGCATTGGACTAGTCAATACATATTCCCCCATGGTTAGCTTGATATTATGGCATTTTCCAGAGCAATTTAAAGTTCCTCCATTTGCAACCATCACTTGACATTCTGGTGCTGGGTATAGGAAACAATTTAATTCCTTGGCTACCTTATAATGAATAAAATTATGGGTGCTACCCGAATCAATCAACACTATTACCCTTTTCTTCTTTATATGTCCTTCTATCTTGAGAGTTTGAGGAGTGGTAATTCCTGCCAGTGCATTACACGATATGGTCTGATTCATTTCTTCCTCTTCTAGGGGTGGTTCCTGGTGTATATCCTCTTCTTGTTCATTTTCTTCTTCTTCTTCACAATCTATGTAAAATAATTTCTTCTCAGCACACTTATGACCTTTAGTGTATTTGCTATCACAACCGTAGCAAAGCCCTTTTGCTCTTTTTTCTTCCAATTGTTGTGGTGTCAACCTTGTAGGTTGTGGAAATCTAGGCGTAGCAACACTTCCTTCTTTATAGAATTGAGTGGTAGGCTTCCTTGTCGCCATAATTTTACATTCAACTTTTCTTGCCAACCCGAATGCCTTCTCCAATGAATCAGGTTCCAAAACGCGAACTTCATGTTGGATGTTATCCTTTAAAGTGCCTAGGAAGAGATCAATCCTGTGTTCCTCTGTAAGATCAGTTACCCTTATATTCAATTTTTGGAAGTCCTCAATGTGCCGCCCCACTAAACCCTTTTGTTTGAGATTTATCAATTGGGTAAAGAAGGTGTTGCTCTTTGTATCCTCATAATGTGCTATCATTTCCTCCGTAAAAATTGACCAAGTGACAATTTTTTTATAGGAGCAAAGCCATTGATACCATACAAATGTATTTTGTTCTAAATGTAAAGTTGCAATGCGTACCTTTTGTGTGTTTTGCACGTTATGGAGATCAAAATATTGCTCCATCTGTAGTATCCATGTTACAGGATCCTTTCCATCAAACTTCCTCATATCCATCTTTGGAATATGGTGGTTCTTCCGGCCAACATTAGAGTTTATGAAATCACAATTAACATTTATTTTGTTCTCATCATGAGGTTCTTCTACTATCTTTTCACCATTAGGAAACCTTTCTTGTATAAACTTTGTCAAACCTTCCATGTCTGCTTTTAGAAAATTTTTCATGTTTTCCATTTTCTCATCGATCTTAGCTTCCATGTCATCAATCTTAGCTTCCATGCCCACTTCCATGCCATCCATCTTAGCTTCCAAACCAACCATCTTAGCTTCCACGCCTTTCTTCAAACCATCCATCTTAGTTTCCACGCCCTTCTTCAAAACTTCCATTTCATTTTTTGTTGTTCTTTGCGAGAGAGAAATTTGCTCTTGTAATTTTGATATGTCATGTTGCCATTCTTCATCTTCATGAGTCATAGTAGAGCCTTCTGAAGGCTTAATGGGTGTTGAATTCTTTTTAGGGGCCATTTTAGAATACAATATATATTCTACACTATGCCCTTGGAATCAATTCAACTTGATTCTTCAAACAAGACTTATGCAATTCGGAAAAAAAATACACACCTTTTACTAGCTTTTAGGAGATCGATATTGAAATTGAATTATCTCTGTAATTGAAAATATTTGATATCTGAAATTCAGCCCTGTAGTAGCCCTCTGAAGCTTCTTTCAAATGCCACAGGTCTGACCTGATTTTTATTCTCCAAGACAAAGTTGTGTCCAATCTCCCACAATGACCTAATTCTGGACTGGTTCAGTAGAGCGAACTTGTACGACTTTCCACGTGTCACTGTTTTGTCCTTTGTTTCTAAAATTGATAGCAAAGAAACTACAGGCCGTGCAATTGTGACTACTTTTGACGGCACTCCAATCCAATCTTCAGAGAGAGAGTTATTGAACTTTTCCCACGATCACCTCTTTGAGATGAAATTCAGGAGCCTGAAAAAGCACTACCTTCCACAGATCATATCTCCAAAAATATTGCGAACCAAGCTCTGAAATTTTTTGATGAATTTCCTCCGAATTTCAGCTTTGCACCATATGAATTTCAGATTCTGACCCTTCGTAGACAAACATTTATAGCGCAAATACCACGATGACCTGTTTAGGAGCCTGAAAAAATACCTGACTTCCACAGATCATATCTCCGACATTATTGCGAACCAAACTCGGAAATTTTTATACAAGCTTCCTCAGGAGTTTTTCTTCACACCCTAAAAATTTCAGCTTCTGACACTTCGTAGAAAAAAAGTTATAGCGAAAATGCCACGATGACCTGTTTGGAGCAGCGAAACCCTAGAATCCAAAGCTCTGATACCAAATGTTGTGTAACCAGCTCCAAAAATAGAAGAAAAGAGATATGAACGCCTTAGAAACAAGCCACTTCGAGGGGGAAACCTCCAATACATTACATAAATGAACAATTCTTGGATGATACAATTCACAAAACCTCCTTTCTATATATAGGAGTCCATGGGGCTATAATGTAATCCTAGTGGGCCACAATGTAATCCTAGCCGACCTAACAATAATAATTTAAGGGCACAATAATAAAAAAATGGGGGTTACAAGGGTACAATAATAACAATAAGGGGTTTACACTAACAATAATAAGGGGCTATACTAGTGATATAGGGACCTAACATTGCTTACGTTACAACATCCGGTTAAATCTACACAAATGCGTCGTCTGCGTCGATTTCGGTAGAATATTAGGGTTTATCATGTTCAAAGATGATATTCGCCTTGATTCATTCAAAGTCAAGGCTATTATTAAACTCCCCTCTCCATCTTCACTACATCAGCTGCAAAGTCTGCAGGGGAAGGCTAATTTTCTACGACGTTTTATACCTAACTATGCTGAAGTGGATAAAGGTTTTACATGATTACTAAAGCAGGGTGTCCCATTCCTCTGGGATGAGATTGCTCAGAATTATTTTGATGCATTGAAGACGTTTCTCGTCAATGCTCCTCTGTTACATCCTTCCAATTATCATCACGATTTTTCATCTATTTAGCTGCTTCCTTCAGTACGATTGCCATGGTTTTGGTACAAGACGATGATGATGGTGATGAGCATGCTATCTACTACCTCTCTCATAAACTTATCGATACTAAAACGCGTTATGCCCATGTCGAGAAGTTAGCGCTAGATGCAGTTCAAGCAGTTCAATGTTTTCGTCATTATATCTTGTTACGTACTGTGACTGTGATTTCTGAATGCAACTTCATGACCTACATATTGTCTCGACAATTGTTGGGGGGCAAGTACTCAATGTGGATTTTTATTCTCCAAGAGTTTGATTTGGAGTTTACTATGGACAACTCAAAGAATTCATTAGTCTTTGTTGATTTGATATGTTCCCTTCCCTCTGACTCTGCTCCATCTGCTTCTGAAGAACCTATTCTAGACGATACGCTTTTTATGATCAGCAACCTCGATCCTTGGTATGGTGATATCATCATATATCTTCAAAATTCCACTTTTAGATCTGATTTGATGAAGGATGCCTGTCAGCGCATCTATCATCAGTCACAACCTTATCGTATAGTCAGAGATACACTCTACCGTGTTAGAGTAGATTCCATTCTTCGTTGGAGTTTGACCTCGAGGAGGCTAAGAAAGTTCTGAATGATTGCCATAGTGGCGCTTGTGGTGGTCACATGCATGGTTATGCCACTGCACAGAAGATTCTTCGTGCTAGGTATTTCTGGCCCTCTATCTTCAAGGATTGCATTGTTGCTATCTGTAATTGTCATGATTGCCAAATCTATCGGCGTAATATGTGCACACCGCCTATACATCTCCACCTTGTCATTACCGTTGGTCCCTTTGCGAAGTGGGGCATGCTTATCTCGAAGAGTGAATTTTTCCTGATCCTCATCCCAGATACTGATCAAGTATTGTAGCAGCTCTGGTTGAGCTCTGAGACATGGTGTCATGAAGAAATTTTTCAGTCCATAGTCTCTGAGAGCTTCCATGCATCTTGCATTTCCCATGGCAAGCTTATCCTCTTCACTGTGTTCTTGTTCCTTCCACTCGATCACCATTTTGTCACTCTTTCACCTGCAAATATGTTCATATGGACATTATTAGCCAAATCCAAAGCTAAAATTTGTGAAATTTAGGCTTGCTTTCTTGCATTAAAATTTTTGTAAGAGGTCTGTGTGGTTGGCGCGACTGTTCTAGAAACAATCGTGCCAATGGGCGTGCCCCATTTTATAAAATTGGGAGGTTGGCGCGATTCTGCACCCGAAACCCACGATAACTGTCGTGCCCTAGTTTTCACAATTCCCCCCTCAGAAGTCAAAACTGGAGGTTGCAGGTAATGAAAAAATGCTTAAAATGTGGGGAAGGATGTTGGATTTTACCTGGAACTGACGGATTCAAGAATGGTCTGTTGGATTGCCTGCTATTGTCACCGCAAAATCACAATGTAAAATGGGTCACTATTGCTCCACAAGAGGTAAAAGTGAAAAGTAATTATTTTTTACCATTTTTGGCCTTTTATAACTTTTCAGAACCCTAATTATATTTTAAGACACGTTTTTCGATTATTACATTATGTTATTTCAAGAAATGGGTTTTATGTTTGTTTCTTGTGCAGCAACAAATATTTAATGTGATAGTGATGAAGTCACGAGTTGTATTTTATACTTTTTCGAACTCGGTAAAAACACGAAAAATTCACTACTAGAGTCATCTTTCAGCTCTTTTTTGACTCTCTAAAATTGAAAATATTGCTGAACTCTTGTCGTTTTGTACTCATTAAATGGTTGTGAAACAATATCTACCCAGTATACGTTTACCCCTTTTTCACGCTGAGATATTTTATTTATGAAAAAGGAATACCTTAGCCAATCGCGACTAAGAGGTTCTTTTTTATATTGTTTTCTACCTTTTCGGATCTAAGAGACTACTTACGAAAAGGGACATGCTGGAGTTTTATTTTACGCTTCTTTTAAAACTATATAAACATGAAAATATGTTGAGTTCTTCCTTTTTCAGACTCGTTAAACCCTGATGACATCATACATCGTCACCATTGTGCTCATCAAGTTCCTCCTTCCTAGGGCTCGTAAAATGTACTAGGATGGATTTTTCCAAACGAAAAACTTACAACACAAGCATATGCTATCCCCTTCAAGCTTTTTTTAAAAATAATTGGGGTACTCACCAGAAATGGTGGGGGAAAAGGGAACCATTTTTTAGCTATGTCGGCATTATGTCACTCTTGAACATGACACTTGTCTGCATTCGTGTCTGGTTGGGGACATCTCATTTCGTAATTTTTTGCCTCTGTTGGTTTGGGTAATCTGTTTTGACCTCTCATCTGCTCTTTTCCATGTCATCATGATCTCATATCCCTTAATGTCAAATATTTCCAAATACAGAGTCGTGTCACTGATATATTCAAGAGAAGTTTGCCTCTGCAGTTTTCAACCTCCCTTCGATTCTCTGTTGGTCCTGATTCACTATCATCATGTTCCTCTGTCTCGTGTCAATTATGTGGGAAAAATTATGGCCCTCCTTCGACCAAGTCACTTCCTGTCGACTTCAGCTCATTATCCAGGAAGTTGGTCTAGCGACTCCCTATCGGTACCTTGGACCTTGCATGCCTCAATTGCAGGTTCTTCACATTTGACGATAGGTCTTCATCATTGGTCTTCGATCGAGTGATTCTGTGGGTGTTCGATGCCAGATCATTGTTCACATTTCATAGATTATACCTATTGTACCTTGAGAACCATTGTCATTATTGGCGCATATGTTAACAACTTTCATCATTGGCTGGTAATCAGGTGATTTTCTTGCATGTTCGACTTCAGCTCATATATTTGCATGCTTTAATTTGTACTTTTTAAGGTTGAGATGGAGCGTAATACCTTGGATTTTGTCTGATAAGATCTAGGCTACGAGATATTATGATTTATCATGGATTTATTACATGAATCTTTTGATTGGATGGCTGTGACCATACCAAAGTTTATTTATTGATCCTTACTACTGGATGGATGTGTCCATACCATGGATCTCATTTTATATGTACTCTATTATGGATGGCTACACCCATGTCACATGTTCATGTCTCAGAGATATTTGTTGTACTTGTAATTGTAGGTCTTCCGACAATGGTGTTTGGTTCAAACGTGTTCTTGTAAATCATTTCACCCCTTCCTCACTCTTGGACCTCATGCTTTAGGGGGCATCTGTTACACAACATTTTTTCATTGCCCCTGCAATCCCCATCTCGCACATTGGAGGCTCATTTCTGTAATCAAAATAAAGTTTCATGCCTTGCAAATACCATCATTTCATCCCTTACCATGAGTATAATATTCCTTCTGTTGACCATTTCCTGAACAGACCAAAAAAAACACCTGTTTTTTCCTTGCTGCTGGTATCCCGTTATTCACTCACGCTGATGACGAAAATTAACACCGGTCCCCATGCCAACTTTTGCTCTGTCTCATTTAGATTTCGTGCCGATATATTTATGGAAGTTTTTTAAAAATAGAGGCAAAGTTTTGATCATAACAACTTTTTGGATGAGTCATAGGGAGTGGTTCGACTGAATAACCATGGCCTCCTCCTTTGGCCTCTTGTTTCCACCTTTTGGGGAAACCTCCCAAGGGATAAGGCCTCCCTTCCACCATAGTAGGGATCCCAACATCCTCCTCTCCCTCTATAAATATAGCCATCCTCCATTGATGAGCTAGCTGAACTGAAGATATTATAGCAGAAACTCTCGAGAGATTTCCATTCAAGATGGAATAGAAGAATCCCTTATTGAGAGAGTTTAAGCTTGTGCCTTCATCCCATCTGAATTCCCTAACATTCGTTGAGATGCGCTTCAACTGAACCCCACTAAAGGAGGCTGCGACTTCAAGGCTTGGTTGTAACTCTTTCTTCTATTTAATACATATTTATAACTATTGTCTAGTTCCCATTTTGCATTGACGTGTTTTATTTTATGCAATATTCTTAACCCTCCTTGACTGGTTAGTATTTATGAATGAGATTTTTGTTCCATATGCTACTCTTGTTTATTGATCTCATGCAGGTATCCACGCATAACTGCGAAAGGATTGTGACTCGCCAAGACAGGAATCGAGAGGCCACCACTACAAAAGCCATGACGACAACGTTAAACTCCAGGTAGGTCCCTCATCTATTTCATTCATTGATTAGGAACCTACACTCTATTTTTTCCTTTTTTTACTAGACTCACTCTAGGGCTAGAGGGATCGTCTCTGTCCGCATAGAGGATTTACCTTCATAACATCAAGTGAAGGCTCTTAGGAGTGATAAGGGTGGAGAATACATCTCTAAAAAATTCAAGAACTTATGCATCAAAGAAGGAATTCAAAGATAAATCATACCTCCTCATAACCCACAATAGAATGGGGTTGCAGAGAGGAAGAATAGAACGATCATGGGTGCAACATGAGCGATGTTACATGATCAAGGCCTACCAATGCATTTTTTGGCAGAATCATGCAACATTGTGGGTTTTGTGAAAAATTGTTGTCCTCATAGAGTACTTGGCATGAGTACACCTGAAGAAGCTTTCAGTGGTAAGAAACTGTATGTTTCACACTTCAATATTTTTGGCTCATCTGTTTATGTGCATGTGACCAAGGAAGCCAGGAAGAAGCTGGATCTGACTGCTGAATTTGGGATTTTTGTGGGGTACACAGAAACACCCCATAATTATTTTGTATATTTTCCAAATAGAAGAATGATTGTTGTGCGATGGGATATAAAATTTGATGAGGGGAAAGCCACGTGGTTGTCCTTTGAGAGGAAGATGGACTTGCATGTATAGGAGGAACTGTTGGTTCCCAAATATGAGTCTTAATATGTCGATGAACCACATGAGGAGGTTCACGGAGTGGAGGAAGCCACTCATGCAGATCCATCCATCAGAAATGGCACAAGGCACACCACAGAAGTTGATAAGTTGGCTTGATGTTGCACAGAATGTAAGAGCACCTACTTCACAGTGTAGACAGAGATAGTCTCCTGACCGATTTACTGGATACATGGCTCTTATGAGAAAATTTATTATGACTGAACCATCTTCCTTTCAGGAAGCAGTGCAACAACCTACTTGGGTTAATGCAATGGTGGAGGAGTATGACTCCATTTTCAAAAATAGTGCATGGGAAATTTTCCCAAGGCCGGTTGATAAATTAGTGGTAGGTTCGAGATGGATCTACAAGGTAAAGCAAGCTGCTGATGGGAGTGTGGAGAAATACAAGGCCAGATTTGTGGCCCAAGGTTTCTCATAGATCGAGGGGATAGATTATGATGAGGATTTTACGCATGTCGCAAGGTACTCTTCCATAAGGACCATCCTTGCACTCTCAGCACAGATGGGCTGGTGCATTCATCAGATGGATGTGAAAACTATGTTTCTCAATGGAATCATTACGGAAGAGGTGTACATAGAGAAATCTAAAGGTTTCAAGATCTTCAACAGTGAGTCGCATGTGTGCAGACTCAAAAGTGTGTTGTATGGGTTGAAGCAAGCACACCATGCTTGGTACACTCGGATATACAACTATTGGAACGGGGTTTCCTAGCCCCAATTTTGTCCATTTTTGTAATATTTTTGTAATATTTGATCTAGAGAATGAGGTTTGGGGTGGGTCAAACCCCCAATGAATTGTAAGGGGTCAAAAGGGTATACCAAGGGTCGCAAACCACAGTTTGTGGACCATAGGATAGCGCAGTATAAGATGTTGTAAGTAGATGGATAGATAGAGTCTAGAGGTAAGCTAATTGTGATTGATGTTGATCCTAAACTGTTGAGATATGTTTTTGGGTTTGATTTTGGTAAGGATTCCTACTAGCTATGTGCAAGGAGATCCTCAGTCCTACTGTGTGTGGACCCCGCTGGCTATGCGTGCAGAGATCCTCAGTCCTACTGTGTGTGGACCTCCCTAGATGTGTGCAAGGGTTGGGAATCAAGTATGTAAGTGGATTTTTAATTCTAATGAATGAGAAATCTATTTTATGAGAACTGGCTTGTTTGTGGTATTGTGGTGATTATATCTGTTGATGAATATTGAAGCGCACATCGATACGAAGGCATTGTTGAGCCCTAAAATTGTCTTCTCCTTTGCCAAATTCCACTTCATATCATCATTACTTTTGTTATTTTATAGACCTAAATATCAATAAGAATGATTAAAATCACTTAAGGAATACATGCAATGACCAACTTGTTGTACTTTTATGATTTTGTTGTCTTAATGATTTCTGAGTAGCTTTAGCTACAGAATGCAGTCATTCTGTAGCCAGTCACACGTTTTGTAGCCATTTTGGTGTTTGAAAATGTTACAGGTATCATCTGAAGAAAAGGCGTATATGGTTAGATTCTAAATCTTTCCTACATCATTCCTTGTCATCCACGAAGGATGAGTCAATAAGTGGAGATGCTTATGCACGTGGTCAAACCAAAATTCCAAGAAGCTGATTTCGATAAGGATAAGGACTCTTGATTTTATTTCAACAAATCAAGAGTCCTAAAAAGGAGTTTTAGTTTGATTTTGACTTTAGAAGTACACCTGTGCCTACTTTCATTCAATATCAGTTATGTAATTTCCTATAAATTTAGCTCCGTGAGATCGAAAGACACAATTGACACTTATTTTACCAATACTGTGATACTTTGTTTTGAAGTATTTTTTATAATAAAAAGAAGCATAACTTTTATGCTGTATTGAAGACAACCTTGAGGAGTTAAATATTTTTATGCAAAATTGATATCAGAGGGCCCCTGCTATCCAAGGAGGCTTCTACATGCCTTCTAGATAAGTAGCTTTCAATACTTTTTTGTTATATTTCTTACTTAGACAGTTTTCTGAGTTCATATATTTTAGTATCATGTCTTACATTGTTTTTTTAAATAAAATATCCTCATGATGTTATAATTAGTCTTTTCTCAAATTTTTTCCAACATATCTCTATTCAATGAAGGGATTTAATTGTAACATCCTGAGTTACCAACACTTTAGTTTTTGTCATTTAGATTAGAAAAAGACCCTCATCATCCTACAACCATTCTTTTTCTTAAAATTTTCCAACATATCACTATTATATGAATGAGATTTGGTTGTACTATGTTGAGTTATTAGCATTTCATGTTTTGAAATTAGATAGAAGATCCTCATATTATTACAAACAATTTTTTTCTCAAATCTGTTCCAATAAATCTCTAAATCATAGAAAATACTTAATTGTAATACTGTGGGTTACTGCTCGCTTGTTGTTTAGAAGTTCCTTATTACATTATATCTAATCTCCTTCAATAAAATCTTCCAATAAATATCTAGATGATGAACGAGATCTAGTCGTAATGTCATAAGTAGTTACAAATATTCATAGGATATCCTTAGCATATTGTAGAAATTTTCTTCTCAAGCTATTCCAAAATAGCTCTATCATATGAATAAGATTGCACTATAATATTCTAAGTTGTTGTCTGTTTTTAGGAATATCCTCATCACGTTGGAGTTCAATCTCTTTCACAAATTATTCCAACAAACCTCTAACTAAATGGATCAGGTTGAAATATAATGTCTTGAGTCACATTTCATGTTCATTTGCAAGCTAGAACATCCATGGATTAGAATACTCTGTTTTTCATCATTTTCCTAATTAGGGATAAAATTTACAACTAAACTCTGTTTTGAGTCTAAGGTTTCCTTTTCTTTTCTTTTTGACATAGATTTGATTTTATCTTCTGAACATAGAATAGCATACTAAAACTCAAACACAAAAAAACTCAAAAACATCAACAAAATATTGAAATCAATGAAATAAGAATAAGGATATTTAGCCACATATAGTGCAAGTACACCTCATCAATTTACTAGCCCTGATCGATAATTTATTCTATCAATTCAGGACACTGAATTGACTAAACATTTTTGCGTCGTTGCCAGGGAGGCGTAACTAGGTAGCCTTATGTCCTATTTCCCAAAAAACAATGATATACATAGAGAAAGAGATTCTAGGGGTAGATTTGTAAGAGGCAAAAGCTTAATTCCCACAACTCCACTCACTCCAGCAAGACCAAGAAGCAGCACACCTCCATCTCAAACTCACATTCCATACTATACTGTTCATAGGCTTCCAGAAGTCTCAAGATCAGTTATCCCATCAGGAAGATCGCCCACTTCATCTACTGAAGAAATTTTATAGGAAGAAGATCCAAGGACTCCTACAAAAGGGATAACCTTTTTCACTTCCACAGGGGAATATATTCCAGCAGAAGAATTACAAATCCCTAGTGAAGAGGAAGAATAAGACTATTAATAGAAGAACCAATAGAGCAACTAGCTCTTCCAACTGAACCCTATATCAGTTCAGAGGAGTCTATCATGGCAGAAGAAGGGGAAGGGGAAGTATTTAATGGAGAACATACACTATTTGAAGGAGGTAGAGGAAGAGGAGGAGATAGAGGAAGAGGTAGAGGTATAGAATAAGGTAGAGGAAGAGGAAATGTAGAAGGAGGAAGAGGTAGAAGGGGAACTGGAAGTCATTTTGGATTTCCTATAATATATGAAGAGACTAATGAAACTATGAAAAATATCTCATCCTTTATTCTTCCAAACTTTCATGGACTAAAAAGTGAGGATCCTGAGACCTTCTTATTTGAATTTGAAGTTCTATGTAGAACATATGATTATCTACAAGATGCTCAGAAACTTAAACTGTTCCCTTCAAAATTGAAAGGAGCAGCATTAAAATGGTTTATGAGTTTAATCAGTAGGTATATTAGGACATGGGATGAAATGAGAAAATAATTTCTAGATATGTACTTGGATTACTGTATACCAGCCAATCATAAGGAAGAAGTATTCAAGATGATGCAAAAAGAGGTTGAAAATCTGGAATATTTGTTGGAAAGATTCAATTATAACATCAAGAGGGCAAAAATGGAAAACCTAGATCAAGATACTTTGAAAGCTCTCTTGTTGAAAACAATTAGGGATGAATGGATAGATATCCTCAATATGATGGGAAAAGGGGACATATATAAGCTTACATTACTTGATATAGCTGAATTATGTATCAATATTTCAAGAGGAAAATCTAAGATTCTAAAACGTACAAGAGACTCTGCTCTTGCAAGGGAAAGTAAATTTGCAGCTGGAACAGTAAGTAGTGTAGAAATAGGTAATATGTTTGATGAATTCAAATCTGACATTCTAGGGAGTCTTAGTGAACAAATAGACACCCTTAAGTTACAAAACAAGAAAAAAGCTGAAACTGATGCCTTAGCAATCTTTTTTCCCAAATGTAGAAAGAAGCATGCCTTGAGAGAGTGTCCTTTAGACGCAAAAGTAATAGATACTTGTGAAATTTGTTTAGAAAAACATGAGACCAAAAGTTGTCCTTCACCCCATGGTCTTAAAGTTGTCTTTCAAGAATAAACGCCCACAAATTCCACAGAATCTCTTAACTTTGTCTCTAGAAGACCTTGGCAGGGACCTCAGACACAAGGGTTTAATAATCAAATGTATAATCAACCCCCACCAAATTGGAACTCTTGGCAGAAACCTTGGCCCCAATTCCAAAATCAAGCTCAACCTTGGGCACAAGGAACACAAAATCCTTATGGAAGGTTCTCCCAGTATTATCAATATCCACCCTCTTATCCCTCATATCCAACATATTCAAACTTTCCCCCTCAGCAAAATCCTCAACAGAATCCACAACATCAAAACCAAAATCAAAATCCACCACTCCCATTGCCATTTCCTCAAAAAACAAATCAATTGCCTGCCTAGCCAATACCAAACCCCAACAATAAAAATCCTCAGAAAACATATATTATAGAAGGGCAACAATTCCCAACCTATTTTATTACTCCTTTAGACCTTAATGTTGTTCAACTTAGGTCTGGAAGAATACTTGAAAAGAAGAAACCTTCTGTAATTATACAAGAGCAAAACAATTCCGAGGAAGGTTCTCTACGGGTAAATAAAAGTCTTGAGGAAAGCACATCTTTTCAAGAACAAAATATTGAAAAATCAAAACAAAAAGAACCAATAATTTCAACTCCTATATTAGGGCAGCCATCAACATCTACTCCTATGCCTCCTTTTCCATAAATATTACAAATTGATAGGGGTGTAGAGAAACAAATTATGATGCCTAAATATGATTTATTAGATGAGTTAAGAAATGTTTGTATTAAGATCCAATTATTACAAGCTATCAAGGAAATCCCAATCTTAGCAAAAACAATAAATGAGTTGAGTATGAAAAAAACAGGAAAAAGAATAAAAGAGATAAAGAAAATACAACTGGTAGGAAAAATAGCAAATATAATGATGGGTAATATTGCCATTCCAAAATATCTAGACCCAAGAAATCCAGTTGTTAAAATACACATCAATGGAATTGAAATCCAAAACACACTTACTGATTTAGGAGCAGCCATCAAAATCATGAGTAGGCAAATCATGGAAAAACTAAAACTTCCTAATCTTCTTTTTACACCCACACTGCTACAATTAGCAGATAGATCTGTGATCAAACCAGATGGGGTAATAGAAGACATTCCAGTGTCCTTAGATTCTTAGGAGTATCCTGTGGATTTCATGATCCTAACTCCTATTATATTAGGAAGACCTTGGTTAGCTACAACTAATGCTTTCATTAGCTGTAGATCTGGTGATATGTACATCTATGATGGAAATTAAACCAAGAAATTTTCCTTGTATCCTCCAACAAGAAAAATCACAGAATTAGATGATACTTAGTGGATTAATGATGAGGAAGATATACAACCTCTCTTCACTATTTCAGAAATTAGTGAAGATAGCTAGATTTTGAATGCTTTGGAAAATTATGAATCTTCTTCAGAATTTAAATATGAAAAATTTCAAGAATAATCTAACATTGAGTTCTTATCATCAATACAGATGTCTCTTTACTCCATGGAAGGATTTGGTATCTCTACAATTGAAATATTCCTACGAAAAACCTTAAACATAAACAGAAACCTAGAGAAATTTCAACAAGAAAAGCTAGTCAAAATATTATAGAGACACTCTTTTGCATATGCTTGGGAGTACACTGACATGAAAGAGATCAATCCTAAGACTTGCACTCATCATATCTATATAGAGGAAAATTGTAAACCAATCAGACAACCTCAGAGAAGAATGAATCCAAATCTTAGGGATATTGTTAAAGAAGAGTTGCAGAAATTGTTAAATGTCAACTTTATTTATCCTGTGCTTGAGATCTTTCGGTGAAAATCACATCAAAAAAGATTTGGTCGACGCGTTTCGAACCAGCCAGTGTGCTTCATCATCAGGACATGATGAAAAATCTGATCAAGAAACCCCTTTAAATAGAAATTAAAGCTCTCACTAGCCGTTTGTAAAATAACGGCTAGTTTGACTCAAAAAAAATTTAAATATTTATAAAAATAAAAATAATAGAAAAAATCAAATGTTTAAAGTTTATAATTAGGATTCTTATATAATTTTATTTATTTTAATAAAAATAATACTTAATACTCATATATATTTTATTATAATTATAATTATTTATTTGTTATACGTTTTAATTTTATATATTTATTTTTATAATAATTAATTGTTATGTGATTCAATTAATTTTTATCCTATTTCAGATAGTCAATGGGTCTCTCCTTTGGTGATTGTACCCAAGAAGAATGGAAAATGGAGGGTATGTATTGACTACTGAGAATTAAACACAGCTACTCTTAAAGACCATTTTCCCTTACCTTCCATAGATCAGGTATTAGACACATTAGCAGGCAAAAAGTACTTTTCCTTTTTGGATGGGTTCAATGGTTATAATCAAATTCAAGTAACACTTGAGGATCAAGACAAAACCACATTTACTTTTCCCTAGGGTACCTATGCCTACACAGTATTTCCATTTGGATTATGCAATGTGTTGAACCCTTAGTTAAACTGAGAGGGGGGGGGGGGGTGAATTAGTTTAACACATTCATGGACTTTTAAATCTTTCCTTAAACTAATTTACACCTTCATTTCAAGATCAACTTAATATGTGAGCAATCTTAATTTGTGAGTAGTAAGTATCAAGTAGATTTGTTAATGTAATAGCAGTTTTAATATGTGAGAAAAAAGTATTAAGCAGATTAGATAAACCGCATCAACACATAGACATCATGCACAGAGACACCAGATATAAGTGGAAACCCATAAAGGGAGAAAACCACATCTTATTATTGTTGTGATGCAAAGGCAAGCTCCAACTCCCTCTCACCACTGATTTTTTGTAGGCATCAACCTACAGGAGGTTCCTACCTCAATTCTACAAGCTACAACTTACAAGGAAGCTCCAACTCCCATCAATTTTCTGCAGGCACCAACCTACAGGAGGCTACAACCTCAGTAAGCTACAACTGAAATCTATCAAGCTACAACTTGATAGGGAAGCTCAGACTTACTCACTCTTTCAAAAGAAAACATTGGCTGATTTACCTTGGATATCAGCTCTGTTCTGTACCTTATTTACTGCTGTCCTCCAATCTTCATATCCGTCCTGTACATCTTTGCATCTTCTTAGATTCTCTATCAGCTCCTCCTTCTTCTTATCCTCTCTGCCTCAATTCTGCATTCTCTAACCTCTGTATGCATATCGATGTGATATAATTTATAGAGATTTCCCTTATGATTGTTAGCATTCCTCAGGGAATTCGAATTGGACAACCATGCCTCTTTGCCTTCTGCCTTCTCATTTCTTTTACCTGCTCATTTAGAAAAAATATAACAATATGTACTAATTTCAATATTACAGTGGGATTTTTGTTTTCCTCCGAAGACTTTCCAATGCATCAAAAACAATATAAAATCAATTACAACATTTACATTCACATTTTCAGTTACATAAAAACAATTTCACTCAGCCCATTTTCTGGCCTTTGGCTTTGCTGGTTTTTTCTTTTCTGCTGCTGTTAAGAAACTGTTCAGCATACTATGTTCACTATATTTTTCAGTTCTGCATATTCTCCTGCTTTCTATGCTTGTACACCTACCAAAACCACATTCTCATTCCTATGCATATTCACCTATTCACTGCAATTGTGTGTCTGCTGTATATATATAACTGCGTTACAATATATATAACTGCTGACTTTAAATCTGGGCAAATTCCAATGCTTTGGTTTCCTTTACTGGCAGTTTAAATAAATGAATGCAGAGGCTTTAATTCTTTTCTTCAAGCTTATGGTTCACCTAATAGCAATAACTCACAATGTCTATAATATGCTTTCATATACAAAGAACCCAATCAACCCAGATTTCAACTCTTCTATATGCGCCTATTTCAAATCTGTGGTAAAAACTCATTTCATGGATTCAGTCACTTTACATACAGAAGATTTCTAATTAAACTTATGGTGGAAACCATAGCCAAAACCCCTCTTATCATTTTTCGAGTTAACCATCGCCAAATAGTAGGGCCTACCAATGATGAGCATTACAACAACCCATCATATAATCATATTTTAATGTTCAAAGCTACCCTTCACACCTAACTATAGTGCGCCTCCGCACTCAGACTCATTTCATATGTAGGTTCATCTTTATCATACACATTATATACTTATACCTCCACATACATCATGACCTACGTTTGATTATTGGGATCATTATAATAAACTCCAGGGCTTGCTATAATATATATATCACGCCCACTTAATCCTCGACCTTTTCTTCTATAAGCTTTATTTAGGACCAATATAATCATAGCTCACAGCGTTTCTTTAAACATAACATATACATATATTATATGTGTTCCAACCCAATGCTATATAGTATCCTTGACCTTAGGTTTAAACCCAAACACATCCTTATAACCACTCTATGGCACATTAATCATCGAAGGCATTCATTCAAGTCTTTCTTTGGTTATTAACTCCACCAACACATTCCAATCATAATGTATGTCAACATACATTATGTTCTCTGTTTGAATGTTTACGAAACAATCGATAAGCCTTAGACTTCATCAACACCCATTAAACTTATAAACCTCGGGCCCACTTGCCGAAATTTTCTTATTCCCCGATGCGATGAATTGTGTTTGAATACTTCCAATTGCGATAGTTCCGATGTGATTAATCACAATCACAACTTTCAATAGTATGTTTTGATGTTGTGCTTTCACTCCGATGCGATTAATTCCTTTGCAATAGATCCGTTGCGATTAATTGCAATCGCATCCTTGAACAGTTCGGTGCGATGAACAAAAGGGTCCCACTTGCATATTAACTTTGGTTTATATTCAAATATTAACATAAGGTTTCGGGCCCACAACGTATTACTATATGCTAACCATCATACTTCGCACCCCTTGGTGACATTGCATATCAACTATGTTATATGAGCGTATATTACAGCCTCGTTCAATTATTAAGAACCTTATAATAAAACCCACCTATTTAACTTACCTCTCCAATGATAGTGAGACCAATGCAATGTCCGCCGATAAAGTGGATCGAACGATTAACATGTCATCGTGCTCCAACCGAGTGACCGCCACCGTTGATCTTCACTTTATTAACCCCTTCACAATTTGAATACACAAACACCGTCGGATCTCCATCGATCCAGATCAAACGAACCAAATTGATATCACGTTTTTTCAAAGGCCGGAAATTAACACTTAAAATTTACGTGATGTAAATGGTTTTCCAATACTGCCTGAGGCCACGTGTGAGGCAAGGACCCTAATCACGTTTTTTCACCAAACTTTCTTTACCACTTTTAATTCGCACTATACTGCAGGTATTTGTCTCCGAAACCGCTTCACTGTTCATTCAAGGTCATGGTTCCACCTTATCTTAGCTCATGGTTCCACTTCTAATATTTCCGTTTCAACGTTTTATTATAAGGAATTTCTGCCTTTTTTATTTGTTAACCTTTGTTAATACTGTGGCTTCATCATTGTTGCATTGATTTCTAGTTCCGCCCTTTTAAAACTGCCCTCCTCTGTGTTAACCCCATGGAGTGACTTCAATAGTATCGTTCCGCCAACTAGAATCCGATGCTGACTTTAATCTGTTCAATACTTAGGTACTGACACTTGATACATTCTTCATAAAGAAAAGATCAGGACTCCATCGAATCCCCGCTTTGGATTCTTTACGCCAAGGATTATATATATATTCAATAAATAACGTAGGTTCAACGTTTCAGATTACCATAAGTGTATATCCCATAAACCTTCTCTCTACTAAATGTGAACTGATTATATTGATTTCAATAGGCCCTTACACAGAATTATATCATTTTCCCGATTCCACACCGAGGCACCAATTTAACATTTACTCTTGATCATATAAGCCCTTACTGTAGAGTTCTTTCATCTGCCTATCACTAGTTTACACGCATAGGATTCCAGTTCAACTCATGGGCCAGGTATTCAACTCAGTGGCCCTTTTTCCTCACTACTATGTTTCTTGTCTAATGCTGCTCCTTGTTTCTTCAAATGGCCTTGTCTTTGCTTCTTCTTCTCTTTGCTGCCTCTACTACCTTTCTGTGTCTTTGTTGACTCTGCTGCTCTCTTTGCCTTGTTGCTGTTTCAGGTGCTTCTCCTTTATCATCTCCTTTTCCATCAATGACAACAATTCCAACAGTTTCCCCATTTGGCATTGATGGAAATACTTTAATGCTCTCCTTTTACTTTCTCTTCCTCCCCCTTTGACATCAATGGAAAAGGGTTTCCCATTTCCTAGTGTGCTTTCTATCTCTTCATTTCCTCTCTCTGAGATGTGTCTAGGCCTTTTGATTTTGAATTTTTATACCTTGCTTCTCTAGACTGGTGTTGAGAGAACACTTTTGAGGATTATTGAACTTGAATATACACTGTAAGTTGATACATTCCCAAAGCACAGACTCCTTTCACTTGTATAGAGTGTAGATGGTGAGAACCATATATAATCAGACTTGTATAATTAGAGATGCATCATTGGATCAATACTTTAAAGATTGTGAATGTTCCATGTGAAATATCAAGCTTGCTTCAACTATACTTCAGTCTATAATATAATCTTCATCTATAATGCATATCTATTGAGGAGGGTTGTAGATGGAGTAAGTCTTTTTATGCAATGCACATCTACAGTAAACATCTGTTCAATTGTGATGATGCCAATATATATTTTATTGTTGTGGTTCACCTTTCCTTCCTGTTGGTGTTGACATGAGCTAGGATGCTGACAAGGATATTACACTCAATAGCTGAAAGGTCCTTGTTACTGATGTGATCAATGAATCAACCTCTTGTCAATGATCAACTAGTCCTTCATACTTCGGATATTTTAACTGTTATATCATGATGATTTTCCACACAAACATATTCAAGATGTTTAATTTTAGGTCTCAGCAAAAAGACTTCACATGGTGTTATGAATAATCTTAAGAAAGAGGCCTTGAAGATATACATGTACTAACTTCAGGAAGGCATGCAATTATATATAGAAAAAAGATACTGCTTCAATGCTCAATATAAATTTTCTAAACAAAATACTGATCCTTTTGCTCTATAATTGACCTTTTCATTCTTGAATAATGCAGATAACTCTGGGATACTAACTTGGTGTACTTTTTCCATAATCCTTTGATCCTGAGGACCTGTACCATACTACTGCTCCACCGAATCACCTGGTATTCTATTGATAGGCATGCTGCTTGTACCTATATACCAATTGATACTACTTTGATAAATCATGCAGGGATTTCACTTCAACTTGCACATTAACCCATAATTAAGACATCCTTCATAAATTATACTATTTAGCTTTCCATTGTTCACACCAACAGTCATCACTATCCTGAATTTGATCTTGGCATCTTTAACCATTTGCTTATTCTGCCATTCTGTTCAAAGGAATGTCATTTTCCTTTCTAAGACTGCTCCGGAATCATTGCAGCTTTAAGAATAAATTCAACAGTTCTAATATAAAGATCTTTGGGAAGGCATCTTCACTTTCTTTTATATGAATATTCATGGCTGAAGTTTTTTCTACCATTATGGCTGCTTGCTGCTTTCTTCCATCAATCTATTGGCTATTGTGTGCTTCAGGTGTTCTTCTTCCTCTATAGTTCTCTGTTGGGGAAAAAATCCTTTCCCTTCCTGTCCTTATAGCTGTCTTCATTCCAAGGAGCTCTTCTTATACTACTTTCATGGGGATTATTTATGAACTTCTCTCACCCTGGAAAGTTGCTTCATATTTATCACTGGTTGGATATTTGCTTTGTTTTCTAAAGCAGCTCCCCCTGAGACTATTATTTTTTCATTATGTTATTGAGATAATAGGCTTCCCCTTTCTCTTTTCCTTCCATACTTTATTGGGTTTCATCATAATGTCTGCACTTCTCTTAGATTCATAGTTTTTTTTTATTTTCTTTGATTCCATCATTTGTCTAGAGTTCTTTAATGTATATGGTAGATTACAGTCTTTTGCTTTGTGACCAAGCTTGAGGCATACATAACATCTTACTTTGCCAAGGTATGTTTGAGCTGATGTATAATATTTCATTCCCCTTTTTGAACATAATTTACAATCAACAGATTTATGTCCAAAATTATTGCATGCATAACAATAGCCATGGAAATGATTTGTGCACCTGGGGAAATGTTGTCTTTTACATTTGTTTGCTTGAGGTATTCTTCTCATTTGCTGCATCTTTTGTTGGTTGAAGTTGATAGGCCTTGTCTTACATTGTGCTTCAATGTGTCCTGGTTTATGACAAGAAAAACATGTGCTATTTTTTATAGGAGGAAAGAACCTCCTTTGACATCTTCCAAATTTATTTACTTCATAATCAAGAGTGTATGAGCCTTTTTCAGCTGACTGTTTCATCCTTTCATTAATTATCCTTTCATGTTGTTACACAGTAATTTGTCACCGTCTCTGCAATCCCCTGTCCCGCACATTGGAGGGCTTATTCCGTGACCTATGAGTAGTGACATGACCTGAAACCACTTTCATGGCATCCCTCCTTGACAAAGACGATCATTCCCTTGAAGAAAATTTCCTGTGAAAAGCCCTAAAAATAGCCTTTTTAGCCTTGGCGCGACTAGCCAGTTCAACCCTCGCGCCAATGGGGGAAATCCACCAAAGAGGGCACGCCAACTGGCGCTCTGTCCCATTGTATCATCTGCCCCAGGCTTAATAATGAGTGTTTTTTAAAAATAAATGGCGGAAGTTTGATTCCAACCAACTCCTGAACGAGTCTCTAAAATGAGTTGGGAGGTTTGGCTCTGGATCTCCATGTAGGGGAAGTGGTTTTCCACCTATCATGGAAGCTTCCTTGAGGATAGGGCCAATCCCACCATTGTAGGGATCCTAACTCCCCTTCCACCATCTATATAAGCTTGTCATTTTCCCTTTGCAAGCTAGCCTAAATAGAGTTGAATCAATAGTAAGGAGATTATTGTCAGACAGCCGAAGAGAGAGAGACTTGTCCTTTTCCCGACGAGCTTTATCGAGATGTACTCCTTTGTCGACCCGCCGAAGGAAGATCCAGCGTCAGTGCTCAGGTTGTATCTTTCTTTGTTCTGATTAATAATAAAGGACTTCGATTATGGTTCCACTCAGATGTTTATGTTTTATGTTATGAGTTGTATATTCTCTGACTGGTACATAATTGCATGTATTAGGTTTTACGCTTGTGTGTTTGTTGTTTCTTCCTGTACGTGCAGGTGTTCGATCGCGTCGAGCGAGAGAATTGTGATCTCCCAAAGCAAGGGATGGAAGCGCCATCTTCTCTGCAAATGACAACAGTGTAGGACTTAAGGTAGGCCTCTTGTCACATCTTGGTCTTTTGCAATTAGGAACTTGCGTCTTAGCATGACTCAGTTGTTGCTAGACCCGATCTGGTCTAGTAGGGATCGCCTCTATTCGCAGAGGGGATTTACCTCTCCAACAAACTAGTGACTCCACTAGGGACACATTGATTAGAGTTTGTCTTATCTTTTCGGTTTATTTTGGTCTTTGCCTGCTTGATCAGCTCTTGTGGTTCGCTCTTTTCCAATGTTAAAATTTTGTTTAGCTTCACCATCCCTAATCTGCTCCTTGATTGCTCTTTTTTATCTTTTGCATTAGTAAACTCGACTGGCGCGGCTTTTTCCCTGACAGTCGCGCCAGATGGCGCATGTTGCCAGTTTATCCCCCACGCCAATCCTATTTTGGCGCTAGTTGCAGCCTAAGAGTCGCGCCAATCCTGTAAGGTGCTAGGGTTTTCTTCTTTTTGAGCTTTCTCAACTTGGCCTGTGGTTTTGGTGTCATTTTTTTGACTGCCTGAGTGTTATAGAGACTTGTTTGACTGTGTGTGACCTTCATCCTCCGGTTGTTTGCCCTCTTCTATCGGTTTTACATTCTAGCCCTAAGGCATCTAGGTGCTATAGTGTGTCGAGCCTCCCATGGGAGTTTTGGTCCTCGTTTGATCAGTCAATTTCATTATTGCTTCTTTGCATTCGTTTGGTGGTTGTCCTTTGTTTTATTGCGTTATTTGAGTGATTGGCTTCTTCTTCATTCGAATTCCGCTTTGTCTTGTTTTGAGCCTAGATTACACGGTTCATTTGAGTCTTTGGGATTCCTCTTTGTTTTGAGGGACTTCTTTGTCAATTTGAGATCTGATCGTGTGTTTTGCATTGAGTGAAACTTGCTTGTCTTTGCTCTTTTGCTATCACTTCTCAAATTGTTCTTTTCATTAGTTTTCATTTTGT
Source organism: Pinus albicaulis (assembly GCA_034641835.2). NCBI lineage: Eukaryota > Viridiplantae > Streptophyta > Pinopsida > Pinales > Pinaceae > Pinus > Pinus albicaulis. The sequence goes on along the minus strand of CM076577.1, from coordinate 471,139,713 downwards.
TTAGTGCACTTTTCTCTTAAACATTGAAAATACAAAAAATCTCTTTTGCTTTTGATTAGTTAATGCCAATTGAATATTTTCTATGTTATTAGTGATTTTTAACTCTGAAAGAAAAGCTTTTAGTTTTCATTAGCGTGAATTAGAGTCACTAGTTGTTGTTTTGCGATCATTTTGTTATTGTGTGAAAGCTCTCAACCTTCCTGTAGTTAGCTATTCATCGAACGAAATGATATGTTGTGGCATGTAGTGTGCATTTAGGAGATTTTGAGACATAACATTCGGTAGGGCCTGGAAATTGAAACATAATTGAAGATCAACATTAAAATTTATTCAATTTACCTTAAGGCAGCATTGAAACATTAATGAAATATTTAGAGGTCTAGGCTAGTGACGTGTTCTGGCGTCGTTAAACCTAGTAGCTGTCATTCGCCTTTTGGATTTAGACAGCACTAGTACGGACTTGTGCTCCCCGTACCATCGTGTATATAAAGGGAGACCCCACTAGGTTGCTATCCTTTATCCATAGGAAGCCGAGTCTGTTGCCTTATACCTGTGATACACTGGACACAACATTCAGGGAGATTTCCTGCACGTACGTCAAGTCCTTGGTTGATTTCTCTTTCATTTTGAAACGAAGGTGTATATTTCAATTCACGGATATCTGGTACACCCTTTGCCTAGATTACCGGAGTAGTCATTTTGATCTTTTCTGACTCTTTAAATTTGATAGGATCACCAAGCGCTTGTCCTTTCACGCTTGTTTCAAAACTAAAAGAGATAAAGTCACCTTTCATCCGTTTCTTGACTCTTAAAACATGAAACGGTGAAGTTTCTAAGTTTCAATGTGGTAAAATAAGTCACCTGCGATCACACGCCATGTTAGAATTTGCTTGTCAGTCGTTTTATTGTGTGCCTTGATTTTTTTTGTAGCCCACGTGTTGTGTTTAATCTCTTCCCCTTGTCGTTACTGTCACAGTGGTGGAACCCTCAGTTTCATCTACTGGTATTCCATACACAGATGATTCATCAGAGGTCTCTCAGTCCTCTGTTGAACCTCAGCAGCCCATTGTTTCCGAGTTTCCCGACGGGGGACTGGTTCTATCTGAGCTTCCCTTTAGAGGACTAGTTGAGTTCAATTAGCCCTTATCCAACGCTTGGTTTGGATTCGGAGTAGGGGAAAATTTCCCTCCTCTTACATTGGGTTCGCCTTTTCTAGCTGTTGTCATTCCTCCTAGTCCTCGCCATCTTCTAGAAGAACTAACGGTAGGTTCAGATATGGGCTCATCCCACCATTCTTCTAGTGAGGAAATCCCCACGTCTGGTGAAGATTACCAGTTTTTCCCAGAAGACAACCCCGAGTTATCTGTCATGTCTTCGCCCGGTCCTTCACTTCCAGCAGGGTATAGATCTTTAAGTCAGATTATGACCACTTTTTCCTCTATGGGGATATCAACTCCTTCTACAAGGCCGGTTATTCCTTCATTGGGGATGTCTCCTAGGACACCCCTCACGTCATCTCCTCAGGTCACTTTAGTACCTGTCAGGCCCACTGTCTGTGTGGCCGCATCTACACCCGATGTTACCACTCAGTCCGTAAGGACTGCGTCACTTCCCGAAGACGTCTATATAGCATCTTCTATTCCGGAGAGAATTTCTCCTGAAGAGTATTGATTGTCCCTACAGCAACCGAACTCCGAGGTCGGTCAATCCTCCTAAGATCCCAACCGTCCGTATTTTTCGCATTATGCACAGGATGGTACACCTGTTTACATTTTCCATATCAATACAATGAGCAAGGAAACCCTTTACATTCACCCGCTCCAGAGGCTTATCTGTATGGTCAAGGTTTTCTGTCTAACCAGGCTAGGCAACCTTTCAACTTGTAAGGACAACCCTTTCAGGGCCAACCTTTAGGCCAGCCTGGTTATCTTTATGACCTGCAAGGACATCCCTTACAAGGCCAACCTTCGGGCCAACAGGGGTTGTTATACAGTCCACAAGGACAGGCCTACAACCCTTCAGGTCAACCTATGCAGCCTCAACCTGTGGTCCAACCAGGGCAACCTCAACGACCCACAGGTCAACCGGGGTACCTACCGGGGCCATTGTACGGTCCTAGGGGGCAAGTCCAACCTTCTCAACCTATGGTGCAACCTCTGCAACCTTAGTTTCCTATTGGTCCGAATGTTGCATAGCCAAGACCCTCTTATGGTCTTGTTGCAGGTCAAACTGGTTATCAGGCACAACTTAGCCCCATTCCACCACTAGGCCAACCGGCCCATTCGGCATAGCCTAGTGTCCCACATCAGCCAGGTCAACCTATACAACCTATGCAACCTATTCACCCGAGTCAACCTGTTCAACCAGGGCAGCCCGTTTAGCTAGGTCAACCTATCCAACTAGGCCAGCCTACACATCCTGTCAACCCTACTCAACAGTCGATTTATTCGATGCCACAACCGAATCAACCGGTGCACCCTACTTATCAGGCTCAGTAGAGCCCCACCTATCAGCAGCTCGCTCAACCCCAAGGTGGTTACTATTCTCAAGGTCAATCTCGACCGAATTACAACCCGCCCTAAGGTTCTAATTATTATCTTCAACAACTAGGCTATACCAATACTCAACATCCAAATCCACATACTGCTCAAACGGGGCCGACATATAATCAGGGTCCATACCCCAGTTATCAACCCCCGTACACTGGTTACCAACAACCGTATCAGACTAGTTATACGGCCTATATCCCCTATGGTCAGAATCCCCCAGGACAGTACTCATGGGGGCAAGGATATGCTCAACCAGGGTGGAGTACAAGTATAGGACCTTATCGAGGGCCTGGCATGCCTTTCAATCCGCAGTTGCCTTTCTTGGCCACCTTGGAATTACCGGACGTTTCTAAATTAACCAATGATCCGATTCTTCACAATCCTTATTGGCCTCCGGTTCTGACCAAGGTGCCCGGTGACTGCCCTAAGTTTGAAGGTAAAGCTGGAGAGGACCCCCAAGCTCATGTTATGACCTACCATCTATGGTGTTCGTCCAACTCTTGGGTGGATGATTCAATTCGTCTACGTCTCTTCCAGTGCACTCTTACCGACACTAACGCTAAGTGGTATATAGAATTACCCCGTGGCATCTTTCAAGACTTCAATATGTTAGCTATGGCTTTTCTGACTCACTTCCAGTTAACAGTTCGTTACGAAGCTGAGACGCATCTCCTGACTTATTTGAAGCAGGATAAAGCCACCCACATATCTGATCATATTCATGAGTGGCGACGTCGTCATAGACTGATCAAGTTTGATATACCTGATCAGCTACTAACTCATTGGTTCACCACCTCCTTCCTTAACAAAATCGCTCAAGATATTGCTATGGGGGCATGTGTAACTAAAGAACAAGCCATAGCGCGTGCCGAGTACCTTGATCTGGTGTACTCTCAGTCTGGCACACTTTATGATATTTGACTGATGCTCCACGCTTGAGAACCTCTAAAGCTCAACCTACCCCAGCGGTGGATGGTGTCATTGGTTTTGTTTCTCAAAATTCTCGGAAATCCTTAAATGGGAAGCAGAAGTCCAATTCTTCCAATAATTCTGCTCTTCCCACCCCTCCAGATTCTGGCAAGACTACATAGGTCAATGCCGTTCAGGCTAATCCTACGGAAAAGGCCTCCAAAGGAAAGAAGAAGGGCAAATGAAAATCCAAACCCGACGCCCCAAAACCAAAGTCTTCTAAACCTCATACTAATGACGGTTCAAAACGTAAACCGAAGTACCCTTGCCTTATCTATGAAGGAGACCATTATACCCAAGATTGTCTCCAATGATCTGAAGTTAGTCAACTTTTGAAAAGCTCCAAAGGGACTCCGGTAGTTCTCAAAGAACCGTTCCCATCTCAGAAGACCCAGATGGTTGAGCAGCATTCACCATCTGTACCATTTGGGTCACAGGTATTTATGATGAATGATGTTGTACCTATCTCAATTGCAACGCGTTGGAAGGATTATGCCAGATCACGTCAGGTAGCTGGAAAGGAAGTTGTGGATGGCCCACCTCCCCCAGCTGTCTCTGATCCTTTGGAAATTGAGAAGCCCAGCACTGAACCTGTTGTGAGGCCACCTTCTAAAGGTGTTCTACGAAGATCTTCCTACAACCCAAATTCTCGTGCTGCTCAACACTACAGTATTGTTGAGGATTTGGCACAGGCGCATTCTGCCATGTCTGCATTGTAAGTGCTTCAAATTTTCCCATCGCAACGGAAAGCTCTGTTGTCTGTAATCAGTGGAATCGATCCCGCCGATTATAATCTTCTCATCTTCAAACTAGAAAATTTTGTCCCCCGACTTCCACGTCAAATTTCTCTTGTTATAAAATTCTGGATTAACGGCCTCAACATCCATAGGGCCGTTGTGGATGAAGGTGCTTCCACCTGTGTTATGTCATCTGCCTGCTGGAAGGCCATTGGCTCTCTGAATCTTACATCGTCTCCCAATGCCTTAGAGGCATTCGATGGTCGGGAATCAAAACCTCTGGGTGTTCTCGAGAGTTTGCCGATTATGTTACAAGGGAAGATAGTCAACATAGAAGTAGAAGTGGTTGACGCCAAGCTTAACTAAAATCTTCTTCTTGGCCGCAGTTGGACTCACGCCATGCTATGTGTGCCGTCCACCCTCTTCTGGCTTCTCAAGTTCCCTCACGAGGGAAAAATCGTTACTGTGGACCAGTTTTCTTTCTTCACCTCATCCTCTGAGAACAACGTTCCTTACATGGATCAGATCCCCAATCCCCCTGATAGTGTAGGACCCGATCTCTTCAAGGACCCCATCCTCATGGGTATTTTTCCCGTGCCACCACCACACACCGTTCAAGTAAATATGGTCTCTAGGTCCGACGACCCTTGGATCATCCCTTCGCCTGAATAGGTGACCTCTCTTGGAGAATCAATGTCGTTAACTCCAGTTGAGATTAATTATTGTGAAATAGTTGCTGCATCTGATCCTCCTACTGAACATGCCCCTTCAAGCATGGCTCTGGATATATATTGTCAATCCCCTTTGCTCGGTGATGCAGATTTGCCTGACCCTTTAAGAGATTTTTTCCCTTTTGATGAAGCTATTGTTGAAACCATGTCTCTTGAAAATATACCGTGGAGCGATGGACATCATCGTTCCTTGTTCATGCCTGGCCTAGGGGCAATGTCTGATTTTCTAGAGTGCTTCGCATCTCAGGTTCTCACTCCACCTCTTTAAACACCGATATTGACCCATGAGGTCCTTTTGGAGGGAAACCTGAGTAATATCACTCAAACTATGCCGATCGACATCTCCATGCAACTGGGGGTAGTCGAGAATATTCATGTGGGAGTGACTTGTTCTCCTGAAGAGATACAAGTTTATACAAACTTTTTTCACGAATTCAAAGATTTTTTCATGTGGTCCTATCAAGAGATTCCTAGGATTGATCCCAACATAGTCATGCATGAGATTCCTACCTATCTGGGTGCGAAACCAGTGCGTCAATGCCTACACCCAGTGCATCCCCTAAAAGCCACAGCTATTAAGGTGGAAGTTGAAAAACTTCTTAACGCGGGCTTTATCTATCTTATTACCCTCATAGAATGGGTTTCAAACATTGTCCCTGTAGATAAGAAATAGGGAACTATACGCGTCTGTGTTGATTACTGAGACATCAATTGGGCCTGTCCTATGGACAATTACCCCACTCCCTTTATAGATCAAATTATTGATGAATGTGCGGGAAGTGAGATTTATTCCCTTATGGATGGCTTCTATGGGTACAATCAAATCAATATTTTACCTACTGATCAACAGAAGACTGCCTTTATCTGTCTGTGGGGAACCTTCGCTTATAAAAAGCTCTCGTTCGATTTAAAAAACGCTGGAGCCACCTTCCAGTGTGCTATGTCTTATGCTTTCCATGACATACACCATATTTTTCAGCCATATCTGGATGATTTTTCGGCCCATTTAGCTTGGCGTGAGGACCACCCCGAACACCTCTGCCAGATTTTCGTCTGCTGCAGGTGGTACAATATTAGGCTCAATCCTCATAAGTGCGTCTTCTGCGTGGATTCTGGTCGTCTTTTGGGATTCATCATCTCTAAAGACGGAATTCACCTTGACCCCCTAAAGGTCGAGGCCATCGTCAACCTCCCATCCCCTTCCTCGTTACATCAACTGCAGAGTCTGCAGGGGAAAGCTAACTTCTTACAACGCTTCATTCTGAATTATGCGAAAGTGGCCAAGGGCTTTACGCGTCTTTTGAAATAGGACGATCCCTTCCATTGGGATGAGATTGCCCAGCAATTTTTTAATAAGATTAAAAATTTTCTCTTCAATGCTCTACTGATACGTCCTCCAGACTATCATCGCGATTTCACCCTTTATTTGGCTACCGCATTTAGCACGATAGCTATGGTTTTAGTACAGGATGACGATCATGGAAATGAACACGTATCTTATTATCTATCTTAGAATCTTCTCGACATGTAAACACACTATGCTCATGTCGAGAAGTTGGCACTCACCGCAGTTCAGGCCGTCCAACAATTCCGCCACTACATCCTGTTGCGTACCGTAACCATGGTTTCGAACTGCAACCCCATGACGTATATTTTGTCTCGACAATTGCTGGGGGGAAAGTACTCCAAGTGGATTGTAATCCTTCAGGATTTTGATTTATATTTCACCACTGCTAAGTTGAAAAAATCATTGGTTTTCGCTGATCTGATTTTCTCTCTCCCGACAGACTCTGTTCCATTGAAATCTGAGGATCATATCCCAGATGAAACACTCTTTATTATCAGCACTCATGACCCATGGTACGGTGACATTATCGTGTATCTTCAAACATCCATGTTCTGGTCTGAATTGACAAAGGATGCTCGACATCAGATTCGGCATCAATCTCAACCATACCGCATTGTAGGAGATACCCTGTACCATGTCAGAGTCGATTCCGTGCTCTGCTGGTGCTTGACCCTGGAAGAGGCTGAAAGAGTCTTGAATGACTGTCACAGTCGCACCTGTGGCGGTCACATGTCTGGATATACCACTGCCTAGAAGATTCTAGGTGCGGGTTACTTCTGGCCATCTATATTCAAAGACTGTATCGTTGCAGTCCGAAAATTTCATGCATGCCAGGTCTTTCAGCGCAAGATGCGCGCGCCACCCCTACCCTTGCATCTTGTCATTACCGTCGACCCTTTTGCGAAATGGGGCATAGATTTTATGACATGTAACCCTCACTTGGCCGGGGGGCATGCTTATATAATCGTCGTCATAGACTACTTTATTAAGTGGGCCAAAGCAATGCCTACATTAGCTGCCGACGGTAAGACAGCTGCCCAATTTATTTTCGACCATGTTATTACACATTTCGGAGTCCCTCAGGCCATTTTTACCGATCATGGCACCCATTTTTGGGATTACATGATGGCTGAGTTGACGTCAAAGTTGGGCTTACGCCATGATAGCTCAACGCCATACTACCCCCAAGCGAATGGCCAAGTTGAGGTTGTGAACAAGGTTTTGGTCGCAATGCTTCAACGAATGATTAGTATCCAAAAATCCAACTAGCATCTCCAATTGTTCTCAGTTCTCTAGGCTTATCAAATGTCTGTAAAGAGCGCAACCAGATTCACACCTTTTCAATTGGTGTATGGTTTGGAAGCGACTCTCCCAGTTGAGTGCGAAATTCCTTCTCTGAAGTTGGCTATGGAACTATTTCCTAACACTTCTCTGAAGGAAGAATGTCTCTTGTATTTGGAACGACTAGATGAAACCCACCGCTTAGCTGCCTTGGTCATTGAGGCACAGAAAAAGGGGATCAAAGCCCACTTCGATCAATTGGTTTCTCCTCGTTCTTTCATTGAAGGAGACCTCGTCCTACTATATGACCAAGCACATGATAAACTTGGAGCAGGCAAATTCCAGCCCATGTGGCATGGGCCCTATATAGTTAAACGAGTATTAAAAAATGGGGCCTATGAGCTTATCGACTACGAAGGAGTTCCCCTGGCGCAGCCTAGGAATGGGCTGTACCTCAAAATGTACTACGCTTGATTTATTCTCGTGTGGTGTGTGTGTACATAAGTGAGTTCTTTCATTTTTATGCATGTGTGGTGTGGTGTGCTTTGTAAGCATCTTTCTTCTGATTGGGTCTTCCTGATTGTGCAGATGCCTATTACTCCTTTTGTCGGTTTCGCGGATGGTGCATCCCGCAGTACCAGGAATCTGTCTTCGGCAGCCTGGGTAATCTACAATCTTGCTGGTGAGCTGGTTAATTTGCAAGGTGTTTGTATAGGGTCTACCACAAATAATTTCGCGGAGTATAGTGTCATTTTAGAATTATTAAACGAGGTTGTTAACCTCAGTATTCGTGCATTAATTATGCATCTAGACTCACAGCTTGTAGTATTACAACTTAACGGTCATTATTCAGTTAGAAACCCATCCATTTTACATCTGTATCTACGTATTTGTTTACTGGAAAGAAATTTTGATTACATTAAATATCAACATATACCCAGACACATGAATGCGTTAATAGATGCAATAGCTAATTTGGTTTTAGATAGACATTTGCGCAACTTGTAAAAACATCATCACATGTAAAAATATCCATCCAGAAGTAGATATATCTCGAATAGTTTGCAGTTTGTGTACATCACATAAAGTCAAAAAATATACATGTCTGTCTAATAATAGCCAGAGACAACATGTCTCTCAAAAATATGCATATGAAAGCCCTATATGTCTAATCAACGTGGTGCTCGTGGTAACATGTCACCGCGCGCACCAATCACCTCAGCAGTCGATGGAGGCGACTAGGCACCCCCACAATGTGTCGCTGGTAAGCCAACGAGACGTCTGCCAACCGTGCATAGTCCAGGATTCCCCGGGCGATACCCTCTAGGTTCTGGATCAGCTCACTCCCTTTGCCACCCTTAGCTTTAGGTTCATATGCGAGAGGGGTCCTCCGTGCAATGGGCGACATGCCTGCAAGCCTCTCTGGGCCAACATCTACATACACATAGAACTGTTGTTAGAATAGGCATGTATCACAAAAAAAAAATCATAAACACATAAAAAATAAAAAATATTCATACCCAGCTCCTCGTCCCAGTCCTCCCCCCCCGGAAGTGGGAGATCTGGGTCTCCCGTGAAGTCGGTACCTGCTTAGGGCCAATCCTCTACTACAATCAGCTGACGTCGTAACCATACAAAAAATCAGGCCTCCAGGACATCTGCTGGCCCCCTCCTGACCTGGGCATAAGTGATACCCATCGAGCCATCCTTGGCTCCCTTAATGACGGCTCAGCGATTATCGCCCCTTGGCCCTAGAAAATTGGTAATAATTCTAGAATGAACGACACCAGAATGGAACCATACCCAAACTATTTCAGTTTGGCCTTCTTACACTTTGTCAGTTGTCGTTTGATGTTTGTTGTCACGGAAGTGGCCCAATCAAAAAGTGTAGGATTCATGCATTCGGAGGCTAGTAGGAGCTGTGCTTTGGTTGCCTCGTGCAGGGCCTGCGATCCTGCAGCCCGCGTAATGGTGTGAAACACTACTTGGAGTGCTAGATCGTGGACTGTGTGGATGTCTACTTTCCCACTTCCCAATCATGTTTGTGCCCCGGGGCACACTCTCGCCATTACCATCTCCATTTTCTCCCCAAAAGGTCTACTGCCCATCATGATTGGCACTAGGCCTATGCGTGACAATCTGGTTATGAAATAAACATCAGAGACTTCGAGTGATAGTACTTGGTCTCAGAGTTTGAACACTTCTTCATTCTCATCCCATATGCTAACCAAATACTACAATAGCTCAGGTTGAGCTCTCAAACATGGTGTGAGGAAAAAATTCTTGAGACCACAGTCTCGGAGGGCATTCATGAAAGCTTCATTTTGCATGGCCATTTCATCCTCTTCCCCATGTTCCCTCTCCTTCCACTCAATCACCATTTTAGGTAGATATATGCACCAACATGGTCAAAAATACCTTATTAGATCTCTGCAACACTTAAAAATTCAGTTGAGTGGCTCACATTTTGATAATCTAAGGCAGAAATTTGAGTCACACCAATTGGTGCGACCCCTTTGCAAAGAAAAGTCAATTGGCACGGGTCCGTGCTCGATACCCGCGCTAATTGGCCGAGCCCTAAATTTGCAAAAAGTTCCCCCAGAGGTCCAATACACAATGGAAATTTACTAAAAATGAATCAAAACAAAGATAAGGGGAGCGTCTCTTACCTGGAACGAACGAGAATCCGGATGATGTACTGGATTGGTCACAATCACCACTGCAAGTTCGCACACCAAAAGCTCATTGTTGCTCTCCAAATGAGGTAAAAAGTAAAAGTGAATATGTTTTGCCATTTTTGGCATATTTATAACTTTTCAAAGTCAAACTAGGTTTTGAAAGTAATTTTTCCCAATATTGTAGTATATTTTGTTGAAAAATGGATTTTACACTCGCTTTTATGTGCAACAAGAGGTTTTTATGCGGCTTGGACAGTGATACGAGTTGTATATTATACTTTTTTGAACTCGGTAAAAACACGAAAAAGTCATTTCTGGAGTCATCTTTCAGCTCTTTCAGACTCTCTAAACATGAAAAGATTGCTGAGTCCCTTGTCGTTTTGATCTCATTAAAGTGGATATGAAACGACATCTACCCAGTATATGTTTACCCCTTTTTCGGGCTGGGATAGATTATTTACAAAAAAGGAATACCCTAGCCTATTGCGACTAGGAGGTTTTCTCAGACATAGTTTTCTACTTTTTCGGATCTAAGGAACTATTTACGAAAAGGGACCATTGCAGTTTACTTTTCTGTTGTCTTTTCAAACTCTCTAAACATGAAAAGACGCCGAGTTATTCCTTTGTTAGACTCGTTAAACCTTGATGACATCGGATCCAGTCGTAATGACGATATTCAAGTTTCTCCTTCCTAGGGCTCGTTAAATTTACTAGGATGGATTCGTCTAAAGGACGAACTTATATTAAAAGCATATGCTATCCCCTTCAAGCTTGTTCTAAAAAATAATTGGTGTACTTGCCAGAAATGGTGGGGAAAAATGGAACCAATATCGTCTTCGTGTCGGCAGTATGTCTCTCTTGAACATGGCACTTGTCTGCATTCGTGTCGGGTTGGGGACATCTCATCTCACTCTCTATTTTCCTCCATGGGTTTGGGTAATATTTTTTTACCTCTCATCTACTCTTTTCCTCGTCATCATGACCTCTAATCTTTTGATGTCAAATACTTCCAAATCCACCGTCGTGCTGCCAATATGTTCAAGAGAAGTTGACCTCTGCAAGTTTTAACCTTCCTCTGATTCTCATCTGGTCCTGATTCACAAATATTATTTTCCTCTATCTCGCGTCGATGATGTGGGAAAAAATATGGCCCACCTTCGATCAAGGTCACTTCTTGTTGACTTCAGCTCATTATCCAGGAAGTTGATCTAGAGACTCCCTTCCGATAACTTAGAGCCTGTATGCCTCAATGGTAGGTTCTTCACACTCGACGCAAGGTTTTCATCATTTACCTTCGATCAGATGATTCTACGGGTTTTCGATGCCAGCTCACTATTCACATTTCATGGATTGTACCTATAGTACCTTGAGGGCCATTGTCATTATTGGTGGTTCCTCTCGCGTCTGTTAACAACTTTCATCATTGGTTGGTAATCAGACGATGTTCTTGCATGTTCGAATTCAGCTCACTTATTCACATCCCTGAACTTGTACTTTGTTCAGGTCGAGATGGAGTGCAAGACCCTGGGTTTTTCCTGTTAGAATCCAGGCTGCGATTTTGTGGATTATTTTGATTGGTTACATGACTAACTGATTGGATGGCTGCGACCATACTTGGGTTTGTTTATCGATCCTTACTGGATGGCTGCGTCCATACCTTGTATCTTGATTATTGCATACTCTGTTATGGATGGTTGCGCCCATACCACATCTATATCATGTATTTGAGATATCAGTTGTACTTGCCTACGCAGGTTTTCCGACGGCAATGTTTTCAGTTGGGCGCGTTCTCTTAAAGCATTTCACCCTTCTCTCTCTTTCGGGCCTCATGCTTTAGGGGGCATCTGTTACACAATAATTTTTCACTGTCCTTGCAATCCCTCGTCCCGCACATTGGAGGGCTTATTCTGTGACCTATGAGCAGTGACATGACCTGAAACCACTTTCACGGCATCCCCCTTAACAAGGAAAATCATTCCTTTGAAGATAATTTCCTATGAAAATCCCTAAAAATAGCCCTTTTATCCTTGGCGTGACTAGCCAGTTCAGCCCTTGCGCCAATGGAGGAAATCCACCAAAGAGGGCATGCCAACTGGCACTCTGTCCCAGTGTATCACCCACACTAGGCTTAATAAGGAGTGTTTTTAAAAAATAAATGGTGGAATTTTGATTCCAGCCAACTCCTGAATGAGTCTCTAAAATGAGTTGGGAGGTTTGGCTCCAGATCTCCATGTAGGGGAAGTGGTTTTCCACCCATCATGGAAGCTTCCTTGTAGGGATCCCAACTCCCCTTCCACTATCTATATAAGCTTGTCATTTTCCCTTTGCAAGCTAGCCTGAATAGAGTTGAATCAATTGTAAGGAGATTATCGTCAGATAGCCGAAGAGAGAGAGACTTGTCCTTTTCCTTACGAGCTTTACCGAGATGTACTCCTCTGTCGACCCGCTGAAGGAAGATCCAGTGTCAGAGCTCAGGTTGTATCTTTCTTTGCTTTGATTAATAATAAACGACTTCAATTATGGTTCCACTCAGATGTTCATGTTTTATGTTATGAGTTGTATCTTCTATGACTGATACATAATTGCATGTATTAGGTTTTACGCTTGTTTGTTTGTTGTTTCTTCTTGTACGTGTAGGTGTTCGATCGCATCGAGCGGGAGAATTGTGATCTGCCAGAGCAAGGGACGGAAGCTCCATCTTCTCCACAAATGACAGCAGCGTAGGACTTAAGGTAGGCCTCTTGTCGCATATTGGTCTTTTGCAATTAGTAACTTGTGTCTTAGCGTGACTCGGTTGTTGCTAGACCCGATCTGGGCTAATAGGGATCACCTCTGTCCGCAGAGGGGATTTACCTCTCAAACACATGTTGCTGCTTGTTTTTGTTTGTTTCTTCACAAATCCTGTTCTTACTGGCTTCTGCTCCTGCAGGAATCTTCTCAGCTGCTTCATTTTCCTTTATAGCTTTTACAAATATGACATTCCTGTTATCTTCAACCCTCGACATGCTAGTTTCTCCTTCATATCCTATCCTAGCCTTTATGAGAGGTGACCTTTGTGCATTTAGAATCTTGTCCAACTATTTAGAGCTTTTCATTTGAGGAGTATTCATTGATAATTCTCTTTGGGCTTTTTCTAATTTCTTCCTTAGGCTCACTACTTCTTCTTCCAATCTCTCACATTCCAGACTTTTCTCTCTCATTTGTTCCAGCAAAGTGTCTTCTACTTTCTTTGCTTCTTCAAGCTGTGTCTTTAGGCCAATAATTTCTTTCTTATCTTCATATTCTTTCTCATCACATATTTGCACCAATGTCTTCAGGTCTTTGTTTTCATTCTTCAATCTTTCTATTTCAGTCAAAGAAGTGTCGAGTTTGGCTTTTTCTTCAGTTGTAATTTCCTCATGGTTCTTATCTCCATTCACAATAGTAGGTACCTCATTTGATTGAAAATTTTCTTGCTGACATGAATTTTTCTTCTTCTTAATTGTCTTCTCCTTCTTGACAATGCAGTCATTAGTGTCTACTCCATGCATGAAATTAAATCTATCCCAGATTTCTTTTGCAGAGGTTAAATCCATTATTAACTCAAGATCCTTGTTATGTAGATTGTTGTATATCACAAATTTTGCCTTGGCATTCCTATGTTGTTCTTGCACTGAGGGAGATTCTGTGCAGTAACCATCACATACCTCAGGTGCACTAGCCATTAACTTTGTTTTAACCTTATCTCTCCATTCAGGAAAGTTTGTTGTACTTAACACAGGTACATTTTGATAGTCCATGACTCAATGAGATCTCCTTCAAGCTATTAGGCTTACATCAAAGGAACTTGCTCCGATACCAATTGTTGAACCCTTAGCTAAACTGGGGGGGGGGGGGTGAATCAGTTTAACACTTTCATGGAATTTTAAATCTTTTCTTAAACTAATTTACACCTTCATTTCAAGATCAACTTAATATGTGAGCAATCTTAATTTGTGAGCAGTAAGTATCAAGAAAATTTGTTAATGTAACAACAGTTCTAATATGTGAGCAATAAGTATTAAGCAGATTAGATAAAACACATCAACACATAGACATCATGCACAGAGACACCAGATATATGTGGAAACCCATAAAGTTAGAAAACCACATCTTATTATTGTTGTGATGAAAAGGCAAGCTCCAACTCCCTCTCACCACTGATTTTCTGTAGGCACTAAAGGCTCCTACCTCAATTCTGCAAGCTACAACTTGCAAGGAAGCTCCAACTCCCATCAATTTTCTGCAGGCACCAACCTACAGGAGGCTCCAACCTCATTCAGCTACAACTGACATCTATCAAGCTACAACTTGATAGGGAAGCTCCAACTTCCTCACTCTTTCAAAAGAAAACATTTGCTGATTTACCTTGGATATCAGATTTGTTATGTACCTTCTTTACTGCTTTCCTCCAATCTTCATATCTATCCTGTATCATCTCTACATCTTCTTAGATTCTCTATCATCTCCTCCTTCTTCTTATCCTCTCTGCCTCAATTCTGCATTCTCTAACCTCTTTATGCATATCTATGAGATATTATTTATAGAGATTTCCTTATGAATGTTAGCATTCCTAAGGGAATTTGAAATGGACAGCCATGCCTCTTTTTTCCTTCGCCTTCTCTCTCATTTCTTTTTAACAAAATTTCATTCAAAAATATAACAATATGTATTACCCCAATATTACAAAGGATTTTTATGTTTTCCTCCCAGAGACTTGCCAATGCATCACAAACAATATAAAATCAATTACAAAATTTACATTCACATTTTCAAGCATAAAAAAAATCTCACTCACCCCATTTTCTGCCTTGGTTTACGTTTTGTCTTTTTCTCGTCACAAGTATGAAATCGTTTTGCATACTTTTTTCACTGTCTTTTTCAGTTCTACATATTCTCCTGCTTTCTATGCTTGTACACCTATCAAAACCACATTCTTATTCATGTGCATATTCACCTGTTCACTGCAATTGTGTGTCTGTTGTATATATATAACTGCTGACTTTAAATCTGGGCAAATTCCAATGCTTTGGTTTCCTTTACTGGTAGTTTAAATAAATTAATGCATAGGCTTTAATTCTTTTCTTCAAGCTTATGGTTCACCTCATAGAAATAACCCAAAATGTCTATAATATGCTTTCATATACAAATAAACCAATCAACCCAAATTTCAACACTCTATATGCACCTATTTCAAATTTGTGGAAAAAACCCATTTCATGGATGCAGTCATTTTACATACAGAAGTTGTCTAATTAAACTTATGGTGAAAACCATAGCCAAAACCCCTCTTATCATTTTTTGAGTTAACCATCGCCAAATAGTAGGGCCTACCAACGATGATAATTACAACAACCCATCATATAATCATATTTTAATGTTCAAAGCTACCCTTCGCACCTAACTATAGTGAGCCTCTGCACTTAGACTCATTTAATATGTAGGTTCAGCTTTATCATACACATTATATGCTTATACCTCCACATACATCATGACCTCCGTTTTATTATTGGGATCATTATAATAAACTCCAGGGCTTGCTATAATATATATATCACGCCCACTTAATCCTCGACCTTTGTTTCTATAATCTTTATTGAGGACCAATATAATGATAGCTCACGACGTTTCTTTAAACGTAACATATCAATATATTATACGTGTTCCGACCCAACGCTATATGGTATCCTTGACCTTAGTTTTAAACCCAAACACATCCTTATAACAAATCTATGGCACATTAATCATCAGAGGCATTCATTCAAGTCTTTCTTTGGTTATTAACTCCGCCAACACATTCCAATCATAATGTATGTCAACATACATTACGTTCTCTGTTCGAATATTTACGAAACAACATAAGCCTTAGACTTCATCAACACCCATATTAAACTTATAAACCTAGGGCCCACTTTCTGAACTTTTCTTATTCCCCGATGCAGATGAGCTGCCTCCGAATACTTCCGATTGCTAGTTTCGATGCGATTAAGCACAATCGCAACTTTCAATAAGATGTTCCAATGTTTTGATTTCACTCCTATGTGATAGATCCGATGCGATTAATCGCAATCGCATCCTTCAACAGTTCGGTGCGATGAACAAAAGGGTCCCGCTTGCGTATTAACTTTGGTTTATATTCAAATATTAACATAAGGTTTCGGGCCCATAGCATATTACTATACACTAACCATCATACTTCACAACCCTTGGTGACATTACATAGCAACTATATTATATGAGCGTATATTATAGCCCCATTCAATTATTAAGAACCTTATAATAAAACCCACATATTTAACTTACCTCTCCAATGACAGTGAGACCAATGCAATGTCCGCTGATAAAGTGGATCGAACGATTAATATGTCATCGCGCTCCAACCGAGTGACCGCCACCATTGATCTTCGCTTTATTAACCCCTTCACAATTTCAATACACAAACAACATCGGATCTCCATCGCTCTAGATAAAATGAACCAAATTGATATCGTGTTTTTTCAAAGGCTGGACATTAACACTTAAAATTTACGCAATGTAAATGGTTTTCCAATACCACCTGAGGCCACGTGTGAGGCAAGGACCCTAATCGCGTTTTTTCACCAAACTTTCTTTACCACTTTTAATTCGCGCGATACTGTCGATATTTGTCTCCGAAACCACTTCACTGTTCATTCAAGGTCATGGTTCCACCTTATCTTAGCTCATGGTTCCGCTTCTAATAATTCCATTTCAACATTTTATTATAAGGAATTTCCACCTTTTTTATTTGTTAACCTTTGTTAATATTGTGGCTTCATCACTGTTCCACTAATTTCTGGTTCTGTCCTTTTAAAGCTACCTTCCTCTGTGTTATCCCCGTGGCGTGACTTCAACAGTATCGTTCCGCCAACCAGAATCTGATGCCAAATTTAATCTATTCAGTACTTAGGTACTGACACCTGAGACATTCTTCATAAAGAAAAGATCAGGACTCCATCGAATCCCTGCTTTGGATTATTTACGCCAAGGATTATATATATATATTCAATAAAGAATGTAGGTTCAATGTTTCAGATTACCATAAGTGTATATCCCACAAACCTTCTCTCTACGAAATGTGAACTGATTATATTGATTTCAACAGGCCCTTACACAGAATTATATCAATTTCCCGATTCCACACAAAGGCACCAATTTAACATTTACTCTTGATCATATAAGCCCTTACTACAGATTTATTTCATCTTCCTATCACTGGTTTACATGCACATGATTCCAGTTCAACTCAGGGGCCAGGTCTTCAACTCAGTGGCCCTTTTTCCTCACTACTATGTTTCTTGTCTAATGCTACTCCTTGTTTCTTCAAATGGCCCTGTATCTGATTCTTCTTCTCTTTGCTACCTCTACTACCTTTTTGCGTCTTTGTTGATTCTGCTGCTCTCTTTGCCTTGTTGTTGTTTTAGGTGCTCCTCGTTTGCCATCTCCTTTGCCATCAATGACAACATTTCCAACACAATGCACCTGCAACATTCCAAAGGGAAGTATTAGGAATCTTTTCAGATCTAATACATGACTATGTAGAGGTATACATGGATGACTTCACGGTCTATGGAAATAAATTTGAAGAAGCCTTACAAAACTTGTAAAAATTTCTAAAGATATGTAAAGAAGCAAATATTTCATTAAGTCATGAAAAGTGTTTTATGATGTTTACTGAAGGGATTGTCCTAGGACATCACATTTCAGGAGATGGGATCAAAGTTTATAAGTCAAAAGTTAAAGTCATATCCAGACTACTAATTCCAAGTTGTCAAAAAGATGTTAGGAGTTTTCTAGGATTTACATGGTATTATAGGAGATTTATAGAAAACTTCATCAAGATAGCATCTCCACTTTTCAAATTACTTACCAAGGACTGTGAATTCAATTGGAATCCTGACTACTAGTTAGCCTTTGAAACCCTGAAAACAAAAATCTCTAAATTACCTATTTTAAGGGGACCTAACTGGAAATTACCTTTTCATATTTCAACAGATGCCTCAGATACAACTTTAGGAGCTGTATTGGGACAAAAATACCTGATTCCTTATGCCATCTACTATACAAGTAAAAATTTGACTCCTTCAGAGCTAAATTATACTATAACTGAAAAAAGAGTTCTTAGTTGTTTTCCATGCCATAAATAAATTTAGACACTATATAACAGGCTATGAAACTTTTTTCCACACAGATCACTCTGCAATTAGATATTTAATGAACAAATCAATTACTAATGGCAGAGTCACAAGATGGTTATTGCTTTTACAAGAGTTTAATATCACTATTCTAGATAGGCCTGGAAAACAAAATACAGTAGTTGATTTCCTATCTAGACTCCAAAACATTAAAGACAATACTCTAGTTGAAGATAAATTCCCTGATGAATATCTCTTTTCAATTACCACTCAAACTCCTTGGTTTTTTGATATTGCTAACTATTTAGTTTCAAGAAAATTTCCTTCAATTATGAATACAAGAGATAAAATAAAGATCATTTATGACAGTGAAAAATATTCATGGATTGCTAATGAGTTATAAAAAACAGGTCCAGATTTTATTATCAGAAGATGTGTTCGAGAAGATGAGATGCCTTATATTATCAAGGCGAGGATAGCTTATAAGATCCTTCATTTAGGATATTATTGTCCACCCTCTTTAAGGATGCTAAAGAGTATGTTAAAATGTGTGACAGTTGCCAAAGGATAGGGAAACCTTCTCCTCCAGGTGAGATGCCATTGCAACCTCAGGTACACATTGAACCCTTTGAGCAATGGGTTTGGATTTTGTAGGACCTATTAATCCTCCATCAAGAAAAAATAAATATATATTAGTTTGCACTGATTATGTTACCAAATGGGTATAGGCCAAACCATTACTTTCTGCTACTGAAGCATCTATAGTTAATTTTATTTTTGAGGATATTTTTTCTCATTTTGGTGTCCTAAGAGAAATTATTACAGATCAAGGAGCTCAATTCACATCAAATCTGGTGGAACAAATGGTAGAAAAGTATAAAATTAGAAACAAAAAATCTACTCCCTACCATCCACAAGCAAATGGCCAAGTGGAATCTACCAATAAAGTCATTGAAGGGATCCTAACAAAGACTGTTCATTTACATAGAAGAGATTGGGCAGAAAGGCTTCCTAAAGCCTTGTGGGCCTGTAGAACTACATGGAGAAATACAACAGGTCATACTCCTTATGAACTTGTTAATGGAAAACAAGTCTTGTTCCCATAGAGTTTCACATCCAAAATTTCAAAATGGTAGTCCAGTTAGGACTTGATCTAACAGAAGCATAGAAGCACAAACTGGAGCAGATTAATGAATTGGATGAGATCAGACAAGATGCAGTCCAGAGAACAAGCATAGTCCAACAACGAAGGAATAGATGGCATGATAATTACATCAAGGAAAATAAATTTAAAGAAGGTGACTGGGCCCTCTTATTTGATTCAAAGTTCAAGGATTTTCACAGTAAATTTCAAACTCATTGGCTTGGGCCATATGAGATTGTGAAAATATTTGAAAATGGAGCAACAAAAATTAGGACAATAGATGAAGGAAAGGTAGCTTTTCTTGTAAATGGACACAGACTGAAATTGTATCATAAACCACTTTCAGGAGAGGAATTTGTCAAGAAATTTCAAGATAACATTGATATGAATTTAGTGAAGAAGAATTCTTCTTCTTCACTAACTGAATTGTATTTTTCTTCAATCATTAATATATATATATATATATATATATATATATATATATATATAAACCAATCATTGATTGGCATGTTTATACAGAAAATCTAAGGTGAAAATCAGAATTTTTCTGACACTTTAGATTTTCAAAATTGTTCTTTTATGCAATTAAGTTTCATAAAGTCATAAGTTGCAAATTCACTTTTCATACTTCATGATCCATCTCATTCATTCCATCCATATCTCACCTTATCCATACTTCATTCCATTCACATTTCACTTAATTCCATTCCATACTTCATTCCATCCACATTTCAATTCATTCCATTTCATATTTTAGAGTTTTTACAGATACATTTTGTAGCTACCTGCTTTGCAGCCAAACCTATTTTGTAGCCAATTGACTTTGCAAAACATACTTCAATAAACAAAGGATGAGTCAAAGAAGGTTATGGAGCCTAAAAGATCAATATTTTTCAGATGAAAGACAAAGCACATCAAAGCAGCAAAGATTTAAAAAGGGCTAAGGTAAGACTGTGTGAAATTATTTTTGATAGCAAATCATGAAATGTATAATGTGGTTAGGTCATATGTTTTCCTAAATTTATTTTATGATTCGAATTTATCAATACCTATCATAAAAACTCCTTGACCAAATCCCTTTCATCCCGCTCCATAACAAATCATCATTAATTTAACGGTCAGAACCTAGAAGTGACCTATTAGGTCACATCATTAGACCATAGCATTCATTGATGATTTTTGAAAATATTCATAAG
Organism: Pinus albicaulis; assembly: GCA_034641835.2. Classification (NCBI taxonomy): domain Eukaryota; kingdom Viridiplantae; phylum Streptophyta; class Pinopsida; order Pinales; family Pinaceae; genus Pinus; species Pinus albicaulis. The sequence continues at coordinate 471,118,909 of CM076577.1, read as the reverse complement.
ATTTCTTCGCGGTCATTCATCCCATATCAAACTCTTAAACCCGATTATCATCATGATTTACCACTACCCTATTCCGTTCACATCCACTCACTGCTATTTCTTTCTGTAGCCAATCCTCATCTGCAGAGAAGTCATTCTTAGGGTAAGACAACCTTTCACAATTACTTTTTCTTTGGACAGAAGAATAGAAACATAGCAATGAATTGAAGCCAAATAAAGGAAGCAATCTTTATCAAGAAGAAATGGGGCTTATTGTAATGTCAGAGCCAATTGGAACTAAATATTTAGAAGGATACCCTTAGATTAAAGGGTTATTACAACAAGATGGATGGATGAGCTTTATAGAGAAGTTTAATGGATTCCACAAAGAAATCACAAAGTCATTTTCCAGGTCGTTCGATGGATCAGAGGTAGAAATTGGGGATATCAAATTCACCATCACAGAGTCATTCATAGCAGAAGCAACAGAGCTACCAAGACAGGGAGAACATTGGTTTGAAAACAAATAATTTCATAATGAAGCTTGGAGAAAAATAATAAAAAACCTAGATATGGACACTACAGTGTTTAAGAAAGGTATTCCTAGTTCATCTTTGAAAAATAAATGGAGGAATATGCTACTAATTTTACAAAAGTTCATAACCTGTGAAGGCAGATTTGACACTTTTTATGTCTATCATATTAGACTCATGATGAATTTTCTAGATGAAGAAATAAATCTGCCCTTTTTCCTACTTAATATTTTGAAAAGGATGTCCTCAAATGTCCAGAAAAGGCTTCAGTTCTTAGAAACTACCTTACATCATCATGGATTAATTAAAATATTAATTGAGTTTCATTTGAAGAAGATAGGAGATAGTTGGGATGAATTCCTCCTAAGGAACCATTTTGAAGAACCAAGAGAAACATTATCTAAATAAAAACCTGTGAGAAGAAGTAAGAGAGGAAAAGAAGTTCAATCTGTTGAAATCAAGCCTAATATATCAACACAAGAAGACAGTGATGAAATAATCCCTGAAAAGTTGGTAAAAATCAGGAAACAACTCAGGAATAAAAGGAAGAAGGAATTAACAAATGCATGTGTTGAAGGAGAGGATGTAAAAGATGAAAATCCACCCAAATTGAGAAGAATCTCCAGGCTTAAAGGCATGGTGAAAAAGACATGCATTAAAGAAACTGGAATCATAAACATTGAAGAAGAAGAAACTCCAATCCAGAGACCATTTGACAGATCTCTTGTATACCAATATGAAGAAAACTATGATAGAAGAACCCCAGATATAGATCCAGCTCAACAACAAATTTATGACTATGTGGAATCATTAGAAAGAAAAGCCTCAGAGAATAGAGAAAGATCCCCGAGTCTACAAGAACCTCCAATTGAAATTTTAAAAAGAGACAATTATGAATTAGAGATACTGAATAACCATATCAAGAATGAAAATGAAATCCTAAGGGATAAGGTCAAGCTGAAAGGTAGCATTAACAACACTCTCTCTCAAAAAATGGAGTTATTATATAAATAAAACAAGAAGTTGAAGAAAATAAACAGGAAATTAAACAGGGCACTCATTAATCTGAAGTAAACACTCATGAGGAAACCCAGGATGGCATTAACTACTAGAAGAAGCAGAAAAAGGAGGTTAGATGTTCTTGCAAAAGTATCAGTACAAATGGAATAAAGTTTTGATGAAATTGCATGAGGACATGCAAAAGTTTTGCAGTGGGGGTATGTTGAGCCCTAAAATTGTCTTCTCTTTTTCCAAATTCCAGTTCATCTCATCATTCCTTTTTTCATTTTGTAGACCTAAAGATCAATAAGAATGATTAAAATCACTTAAGGAATACATGCAATGACTAACTTGTTGTACTTTTGTGATTTTTATGTCTTAATGATACACGTTCCGTAGCCATTTTGGTGTTTTAACATGTTACAGGTATCATATGAAGAAAAGGTGTATATGGTTAGATTCTAAATCTTTCCTACATCATTCCTTGTCATCCATGAAGGCTGAGTCAATAACTGGAGATGCTTATGTACGTGGTCAAACCAAAAGTCCAAGAAACTGATTTCTATAAGGATAAGGACTCTTGATTTGCTTTCAACAAATCACGAGTCCTAAAAAGGAGTTTTAGTTTGATTTTGACTTTATAAGTACACATGTTCCTACTTTCATTCAATATCAGTTATGTAATTACCTATAAATTTAGCTTGGTGAGGCCGAGAGAGACAATTGATACTTATTTTACCAATACTGTGATACTCTGTTTTGAAGTATTTTTGATAATAAAAAGAAGCATAACTCTGATGCTGTATTGAAGACAACCTTGAGGAGTTAAATATTTTTATGCCAAATTGATAACAGAGGGTCCCTGCTATCCAAGGAGGCTTCTACATGCTTTCTAGATAAGTAGGTTTCAGTATTTTTTTGTTATATTTCTTACTTAGACAGTTTTCTTATTTCATATCTTTTAGTATCATGTCTTACATTGTTTTTTTAAATAAAAGATCCTCGTGATTTTATAATTAGTCTTTTCTCAAAGCTTTTCCAACATATCTCTATTCAATGAATGGATTTAATTGTAACATCCTAAGTTACCAACACTTTAGTTTTTGTCATTTAGATTAGAAAAATACCTTCATTATCCTACAACCATTCTTTTTCTTAAACTTTTCCAACATATCACTATTATATGAATGAGATTTGGTTGTACTATGTTTTGATATTAGCATTTCCTGCTTTGCAATTAGATAGAAGATCCTCATATTATTAAAAATAGTCTTTTTCTCAAAACTGTTTCAATAAATCTCTAAATTACAGAAAATACTTAATTGTATTACTGTGGGTTACTACTCGCTTGTTGTTTAGAAGATCCTTATTACATTATATCTAATCTCCTTCAATAAACTCTTCCAATAAATCTCTAGCTGATGAATGATATCTAGTTGTAATGTCATAATTAGTTTCAAATATTCATAGGAGATCCTTAGAAGATTGTAGCAATTTTCTTCTCAAGCTATTCCAAAATATCTCTATCATATGAATAAGATTGCACTATAATATTCTAAGTTGCTGTCTGTTTTTAGGAAGATCCTCATCACATTGGAGTTCAATCTCTTTCACAAATTATTCCAACAAACCTCTAACTAAATGGATCAGGTTGAAATATAATGTCTTGAGTCACATTTCATGTTCATTTGCAAGCTATAACATCCATGGATCAGAATACTCTGTTTTTCATCATTTTCCTAATTAGGGACATAATTTACAACTAAACTCTATTTTGAGTCTAAGGTTTCCTTTTCTTTTCTTTTTGGCATAGATTTGATTTCATCTTCTAAAAATAGAGTAGCATACTAAAACTCAAACATAACAAAACTCAAAAACATCAACAAAATACTAAAAACAGTGAAATAAGAATAAGTATATTTAGGCACATATAGTGCAAGTACACCTCATCATTTTACTAGCCCTAGTCGATAATCTATGCTATCAATTCAGGACACTGAATTGACTAAACATGCATCACTTAGATTTGATTATTAATATTTTCTTTACTTATGTTTACGTGTTATCTGTGGGTTTATGATTTTGGCATTCTGCAAGTATACTGTTAAGGGTTCTGTGATAAGAATTCTTATGGACAAATCTGATAGATCTTAACAGGGCTGCCTCAATTAACTCTCTTTCTCTAAGGGTGTGGAAACCTAGTTCCAGCACCCTCCCATACTATTTCGGGTGAGACCTTGGCCTGCACAAGCAAGTCATTGCCGAAAGGGCCAGTAGTATAGAGGTTTGTTGGAAAACCTTAAATCCAAACCTGGGCTAGGACCCCTCAAGCCAAAAAATGGTTTTGTTTCTAGGATCGGGAGAATTTTGAGAGAAGGATCGGGTAATGCCACGAGGTCATTGGCGGCTAGTGAAACCTGAGCTTGAAGATTGGTTCGAAAAATAGATTCAAGAATTTTCCCTAAAAGAAAATAAAAGTACAAGACTGACTGTTGAAGAGTGGAAGAATAAGTATATATTTACATAGGTATATGAAATCTTCTTCGTAACTTTCGCACATGAACTACAGGAGTGGCTGGAAAGGTTAGTAGAGTTCCAAACTTGTTGGAAGGACGATGAGATTACACAGTGGACTCCTAAACTAATAATATAGTTGGAGAAGGCTGATAACAAGATCACCTGGACTGTCGATCACTGGGTGTATAATGTTTTAGGAGGATTTGTAACAGAATTCGCAATTGATCAATTCGTATATTATTCTGAAGCTGAGTGGAGGTTCTTCAAAGGATTTTGAGGTAAGTTATTGCAAACATTTCCACTACTAATTAAGATGTTATTGTGTGAAAAGGGTATTTTGTGCAGTCACACTGAGTGAATGACCTCCGATCAGAGTGAAAGTACGACATGAAGTGGTAAATACTACAAATTCAATCAAGAAGGAGGCAGGTTCGTATATAGTCCCTTAAGAGAGCTGCCTACACACGCAGAAACTATTCTTCAGGTCTTTGTTTTCATTCTTCAATCTTTCTATTTCAGTCAAAGAAGTGTCGAGTTTGGCTTTTTCTTCAGTTGTAATTTCTTCATGGTTCTTATCTCCATTCACAATAGTAGGTACCTCATTTGATTGAAAATTTTCTTGCTGACATGAATTTTTCTTCTTCTTAATTGTCTTCTCCTTCTTGACAATGCAGTCATTAGTGTCTACTCCATGCATGAAATTAAATCTATCCCAGATTTCTTTTGCAGAGGTTAAATCCATTATTAACTCAAGATCCTTGTTATGTAGATTGTTGTATATCACAAATTTTGCCTTGGCATTCCTATGTTGTTCTTGCACTGAGGGAGATTCTGTGCAGTAACCATCACATACCTCAGGTGCACTAGCCATTAACTTTGTTTTAACCTTATCTCTCCATTCAGGAAAGTTTGTTGTACTTAACACAGGTACATTTTGATAGTCCATGACTCAATGAGATCTCCTTCAAGCTATTAGGCTTACATCAAAGGAACTTGCTCCGATACCAATTGTTGAACCCTTAGCTAAACTGGGGGGGGGGGGGTGAATCAGTTTAACACTTTCATGGAATTTTAAATCTTTTCTTAAACTAATTTACACCTTCATTTCAAGATCAACTTAATATGTGAGCAATCTTAATTTGTGAGCAGTAAGTATCAAGAAAATTTGTTAATGTAACAACAGTTCTAATATGTGAGCAACAAGTATTAAGCAGATTAGATAAAACACATCAACACATAGACATCATGCACAGAGACACCAGATATAAGTGGAAACCCATAAAGTTAGAAAACCACATCTTATTATTGTTGTGATGAAAAGGCAAGCTCCAACTCCCTCTCACCACTGATTTTCTGTAGGCACTAAAGGCTCCTACCTCAATTCTGCAAGCTACAACTTGCAAGGAAGCTCCAACTCCCATCAATTTTCTGCAGGCACCAACCTACAGGAGGCTCCAACCTCATTCAGCTACAACTGACATCTATCAAGCTACAACTTGATAGGGAAGCTCCAACTTCCTCACTCTTTCAAAAGAAAACATTTACTGATTTACCTTGGATATCAGATCTGTTCTGTACCTTCTTTACTTTTGTCCTCCAATATTCATATATGTCCTGTATCATCTCTGCATCTTCTTAGATTCTCTATCAGCTCCTCCTTATTCTTATCCTCTCTGCCTCAATTTTGCATTCTCTAACCTATGTATGCATATCAATGTGATATCATTTATAAAGATTTCCCTTATGACTATTAGCATTCCTTAGGGAATTCGAAAGGGACAGCCATGCCTCTTTGCCTTCTGCCTTCTCATTTATTTTACCAGCTCATTCAGAAAAAATATAACAATATGTATTAATTTCAATATTACAGTGGGATTTTTGTTTTCCTCCGGAGACTTGCCAATGCATCACAAACAATATAAAATCAATTACAAAATTTACATTCACATTTTCAGTTACATAAAAAAAATCTCACTCAGCCCATTTTCTGGCCTTTGGCTTTGCTGGTTTTGTCTTTTCTGCTGCTGTTAAGAAACTGTTTTGCATACTTTTTTCACTGTCTTTTTCAGTTCTACATATTCTCCTGCTTTCTATGCTTGTACACCTATCAAAACCACATTCTTATTCATGTGCATATTCACCTGTTCACTGCAATTGTGTGTCTGTTGTATATATATAACTGCTGACTTTAAATCTGGGCAAATTCCAATGCTTTGGTTTCCTTTACTAGTAGTTTAAATAAATTAATGCATAGGCTTTAATTCTTTTCTTCAATCTTATGGTTCACCTCATAGAAATAACCCAAAATGTCTATAATATTCTTTCATATACAAATAAACCAATCAACCCAAATTTCAACACTCTATATGCACCTATTTCAAATTTGTGGAAAAAACCCATTTCATGGATGCAGTCATTTTACATACAGAAGCTGTCTAATTAAACTTATGGTGAAAACCATAGCCAAAACCCCTCTTATCATTTTTTGAGTTAACCATCGCTAAATAGTAGGGCCTACCAACGATGATAATTACAACAACCCATCATATAATCATATTTTAATGTTCAAAGCTACCCTTCGCACCTAACTATAGTGAGCCTCTGCACTTAGACTCATTTAATATGTAGGTTCAGCTTTATCATACACATTATATGCTTATACCTCCACATACATCATGACCTCTGTTTTATTATTGGGATCATTATAATAAACTCCAGGGCTTGCTATAATATATATATCACGCCCACTTAATCCTCGACCTTTGTTTCTATAATATTTATTGAGGACCAATATAATGATAGCTCACGACGTTTCTTTAAACGTAACATATCAATATATTATACGTGTTCCGACCCAACGCTATATGGTATCCTTGACCTTAGTTTTAAACCCAAACACATCCTTATAACAAATCTATGGCACATTAATCATCAGAGGCATTCATTCAAGTCTTTCTTTGGTTATTAACTCCACCAACACATTCCAATCATAATGTATGTCAACATACATTACGTTCTCTGTTCGAATATTTACGAAACAGTCGATAAGCCTTAGACTTCATCAACACCCATTAAACTTATAAACCTAGGGCCCACTTTCCGAACTTTTCTTATTCCCCGATGCAATGAATCGCCTCTGAATACTTCCGATTGCGATAGTTTCGATGCGATTAAGCACAATCGCAACTTTCAATAGTATGTTCCAATGTTTTGATTTCACTCCTATGTGATAGATCCGATGCGATTAATCGCAATCGCATCCTTCAACAGTTCGGTGCGATGAACAAAAGAGTCCCGCTTGCGTATTAACTTTGGTTTATATTCAAATATTAACATAAGGTTTCGGGCCCATAGCATATTACTATACACTAACCATCATACTTCACACCCCTTGGTGACATTGCATATCAACTATATTATATGAGCGTATATTACAACCCCATTCAATTATTAAGAACCTTATAATAAAAGCCACATATTTAACTTACCTCTCCAATAACAGTGAGACCAATGCAATTTCTGCCGATAAAGTGGATTGAACGATTAATATGTCATCGCGCTCCAACCGAGTGACCGCCACCGTTGATCTTCGCTTTATTAACCCCTTCACAATTTCAATACACAAACACTGTCGGATCTCCATCGCTCCAGATCTAATGAACCAAATTGATATCACGTTTTTTCAAAGGCCGGACATTAACACTTAAAATTTACGTGATGTAAATGGTTTTCCAATACCGCTTGAGGCCACGTGTCAGGAAAGGACCCTAATCGTGTTTTTTCACCAAAATTTCTTTACCACTTTTAATTTGTGCGATACTGCTGGTATTTGTCTCCGAAACCGCTTCACTGTTCATTCAAGGTCACGATTCCACCTTATCTTAGCTCATGGTTCCGCTTCTAATAATTTTGTTTCAACGTTTTATTATAAGGAATTTCCGCCTTTTTTATTTGTTAACCTTTGTTAATACTGTGGCTTCATCATTGTTCCACTGATTTTTGGTTCCACCCTTTTAAAACTGCCTTCCTCTGTGTTAACCCCGTGGTGTGACTTCAACAGTATCGTTCCGCCAACTAGAATCTGATGCCAACTTTAATTTGTTTAGTACTTAAGTACTGACACCTGAGACATTCTTCATAAAGAAAAGATCAGGACTCCATCAAATCCCCGCTTTGGATTATTTATGCCAAGGATTATATATATATTCAATAAAGAAAGTAGGTTCAACGTTTCAGATTACCATAAGTGTATATCCCACAAACCTTCTCTCTACTAAATGTGAACTGATTATATTGATTTCAACAAATTCCCGCTATCGTAATTATATCAATTTCCCGATTCCACACAAAGGCACCAATTTAACATTTACTCTGATCATATAAGCCCTTACTACAGATTTTTTCCTTTCATCTTCCTAATACCGGTTTACATGCACATGATTCCAGTTTCTCAACTCAAGGCCAGGTCTTCAACCTGGTCCTTTTTCCTCACTACTATGTTTTTTGTCTAATGCTACTCCTTGTTTCTTCAAATGGCCTCGTATCTCATTCTCTTCTTCTCTTTGCTACCTCATCACCTTTTGCATCTTTGTTGATTCTGCTATTTCTTTGCCTTGTTGTTGTTTTAGGTGCCTCGTTTGCCATCTCCTTTGCCATCAATGACAACATTTCCAACACAATGCACCTGCAACATTCCAAAGGGCAGTATTAGGAATCTTTTCAGATCGAATACATGATTGTGTAGAAGTATACATGGATGACTTCACAGTCTATGGAAACACATTTGAAGAAGCCTTAGCAAACTTGGAAAAAGTTCTAAAGAGATGTAAAGAAGCAAATCTTTCATTAAGTCATGAAAAGTATTTTATGATGTTTACTAAAGGGATTGTTCTAGGACATCACATTTCAGGAGAGGGGATCAAAGTTGATAAGTCAAAAGTTGAAGTCATCTCCAGATTACTAGTTCCAAGTTGTCAAAAAGATGTTAGAGTTTTCTAGGATTTACAGGGTATTATAGGAGATTTATAGAAAACTTCACCAAGATAACATCTCCACTTTTCAAATTACTTACCAAAGACTGTGAATTCAATTGGAATTCTGACTGCCAGTTAGCCTTTGAAACCCTGAAAACAAAAATCTCTGAAGCACCTATTTTAAGGGGACCTAACTGGAAATTACCTTTTCATATTTCAAAAGATGCCTTAGATACAACTTTAGGAGCTGTATTGGGACAAAAAGACCTAATTCCTTATTCCATCTACTATACAAGTAAAAAATTAACTCCTTCAGAGTTGAATTATACTGTAACTGAAAAAGAGTTCTTAGTTGTTGTTCATGCCATAAATAAATTTAGACACTATATAACAGGCTATGAAAATTTTGTTCACACAGACCATTCTGCAATTAGGTACTTAATGAACAAATCAATTACTAATGGCAAAGTCACAAGATGGTTATTTCTTTTACAAGAGTTTAACATCACCATTCTAGATAGGCCTGAGAAAAAACTACAGTAGCTGATTTCCTATCTAGACTCCAAAACATTAAAGACAATACTCCAGTTGAAGATAACTTCCTTGATGAATATATCTTTTCAATTACCACTCAAAATCCTTGGTTTGTTGATATTGCTAAATATCTAGTTTCAGGAAAATTTCCTTCAATTATGAATACAAGAGATAAAAGAAAGATCATTTATGACAATGCAAAATATTCATGGATTGCTGATGAGTTATACAAAACAGGTCCAAATTTCATCATCAGAAGATGTGTTCGAGAAGATGAGATGCCTGAGAGCCTCAAGGCATGTCATGATGAACCATGTGGTGGACACTTTGCTGATAAGAGGACAACTTATAAGATCCTTCATTTAGGATATTATTGGCCATCCCTCTTTAAAGATGCTAAAGAGTATGTTAAAAGGTGTGACAGTTGCCAAAGGGTAGGGAAACCTCCTCCTTCAGGTGAGATGCCACTGCAACCTCAGGTACACATTGAACCCTTTGAGAAATGGGCTTTGGATTTTGTAGGACCTATTAATCCTCCATCAAGACAAAAAAAAAAATATTAGTTTGCACTGATTATGTTACCAAATGGGTAGAAGTTAAACCATTACTTTCTGCTACTAAATCATATGTAGTCAATTTTCTTTTTGAGGATATTTTTACTCGTTTTGGTGTTCTAAGAGAAATTGTTACAGATCAAGGAGCTCAATTTACATCAAAGCTAGTGGAGAAAATTGTAGAAAAGTACAAGATCAGACACAGAAAATCTACTCCCTACCATCCACAAGAAAATGGTCAAGTGGAATCTACCAATAAAGTCATTGAAGGGATCTTAACAAAGACTGTCCAATTACATAGGAGAGATTGGGAAGAAAGGCTTCCTGAAGCCTTGTGGGCCTACAAAAATACATGGAGAAACACAACAGGTCACACTCCTTATGAACTTGTTTATGGAAAACAAGTCTTGTTTCCCATAGAGTTTCAGATCCAAACTTTCAAAATGGAAGTCCAGTTAGGACTTGATCTAACATAAGCATAGAAGCACAAACTGGAGCAGATTAATGAATTGGATGAGATTAGACAAGATGCAGTCCAGAGAACAAGCATAGTCCAACAAAAAAGGACTAGAAGGCATGATAAGTACATCAAGGAAAATAAATTTAAAGAAGGTGACTGGGCTCTCCTATTTAATTCAAAGTTCAAATATTTTTCAGGTAAATTTCAAACTCATTGGCTTGGGCCATATGAGATTGTGAAAATCTTTGAAAATGGAGCAATAAAAATCAGGAAAGTAGATGAAGGAAAGGTAGCCTTTCTTGTAAATGGACATAGACTAAAAGTTTATCATAAGCCACTTTCAAGAGAGGAATTTGTCAAGAAATTTCAAGATAACATTGATATGAAGTTAGTGAAGAAGAATCCTTCTTCTTCACTAACTTAATTGTATTCTTCTTCAATTATATATAAACAAAATTAAAAAAATTTAAAAAATTTAAAATATATATATATATATATATATATATTAAAAGTTATAAACATGAAAACCAATCATTGATTGGCATGTTTATACAGAAAATATAAGGTGAAAATCAGAGTTCTTCTGACACTTTAGATTTTCAAAAATTGTTCTTTTCTGCAATTAAGTATCATAAAACCATAAGTTGCAGATTCACTTTACACATTCATGATCCATTTCATTCATTCCATCCATATCTCACTTTATCCATATTTAATTCCATTTCATATTCATAATCCATCTCATTCCATTCCATACTTCATTCCATCCACATTTCACTTCATTCCATTTCATATTTCAGAGTTTTTACAGGTACATTATGTAGCTACCTGTTCTGCAGCCAGATCCATTCTGCAGCCAATTGATTCTGCAAAATCCACTTCAGTAAACAGAGGATGATTCAAAGAAGATTATGGAGCCTAAAGGATTAATATTTTTCAGATGAAAGACAAAGCACATCAAACCAGCAAAAATTCAAAAAGGGCTAAGGTAAAATTGTATGAAATTATTTTTGATAGCAAATCATTAAAGGTATAATATGGTTAGTTCATATGTCTTCCTAAGTTATTTTATTATTAGAATTGATCAAACCCCTACCATAAACATTCCTTGACCAAATCCCTTTCAACCCGCTCCACAAAAAATCACCATTAATTAGAAGTTAACAGTCAGAACCTAGAAGTGACCTACTAGGTCACATCATCAGAACACGACATTCATTGATGATTTTTGAAATCTTCATAAAGATTTATTCGCGTTCATTCATTCCATGACAAACTCTTATACCCGATTATCCTTTATGATTTACCACTACCCCGTTCTGTTCACTCCCACTCACTACTATTTTTTCCGTAGCCAAACCCTCATCTTCAGAGAAGTCACTTTAGGGCAAGACAACCCTTCACAGTTTCTTTTGCTTTAAGATAAGGAACAGAGTAGTGAATTGAAGCCAGAGAAAGGAAGCAATTTTCATCAAGAAGAAATGGGGCTTATTGTAAGGTCAGAGCCAATTGGAACTAAGTATTTGGAAGGATACCCTCAGATCAAAGGGTTATTGCTACAGGCTAGATGGTTGAGCTTTATAGAGAAATTTAATGGATTTCATAAAGAAATCACAAAGTCATTTGCCAGATCATTCAATGGAGAAGAAATGGAGATTGGGGATATCAAATTCTCCATCATAGAGTCTTTCATAGCAGAAGCAACAGAGTTGCCAAGGCAGGGAGAACAATGGTTTAAAAATAAATAATTTCACAATGAGGCTTGAGACAAATGTTGAAAAACCTAGGTATGGACACTACAATGTTTAAGAAAGGTATTCCTAGTTCAGCTTTGAAGAATAAATGGACGAATATGCTATTAATCTTACAAAAGTTCATAATCTGTGAAGGCAGATTTGGTACTTTGTATTTTTATCACATTAGGCTCATGATGAATTTTCTAGATGAATAAATAAATCTTCCATTTTTCCTACTTAATAGTTTGAAAATGATGTCTTCAAATGTCCAGAAAAGGCTTCAGTTCTTAGAAACTACCTTACATCATCATGGCTTAATTAAAATGTTAATTGAGTTTCATTTGAAGAAGATAGGAGATAATTGGGATGAATTCCTCCTAAGGAACCATTTTTAAGAACCTAAAGAAACATTGTCCAAAGAAAAACATGTGAGAAGTAAGAGAGGAGAGGATGTTAAAACTGTTGAAATCAAGCCTAATATATCAACACAAGAAGACAAAGATGAAATAATCTCTGAAAACTTGGTAAAAATCAGGAAACAACTCAGGAATAAAAGGAAGGAGGAATTAGCAAATGAATGTGCTAAAGGAGAGGATGTAAAAAATGAAAATCTACCTAAACTGAGAAGAAGTTCCATGCTTAAAGGCATGATGAAAAATACATGCATTAAAGAAACTGGAATTATAAACATTGAAGAAGAAGAAACTCAAGTCTAGACACCAGTTGACAGATCTCCTGTATATCAGTATGAAGAAAACCCTGATAGAAGAACCCCAAATGTAGATCCAACTCAACAGTAGATTTACGAATAGGTGGAATCATTAGAAAGAAAAGGCTCAGAGAACAGAGAAATATCCCCCAGTCCACAAGAACCTCCAATTGAAATTTTAAAAAGAGACAATTATGAACTGGAGATACTGAATAACCATATTAAGAATGAAAATGAAATCCTAAGAGAGAAGGTGAAATTGAAAGGCAGCATTAACATCACTCTCTCTCAGAAAATGGAAGTACTATAGAAAGCAAACAAGAAGTTGAATAAAACAAACAGGAAATTGAACAGGGCACTCATTAATCTGAAGTTCAAAAAACTCATGAGGAAACCCACGATGGCATTAACTACTAGAAGAAGTAGAAAAAGGAGGTTAGATGTCCTTGCAGAAGTATCAATACAAATGGAATAAATTCTTGATGAAATTTCATGAGGACATGTAAAATTTTTTGCAGTGGGGGTATGTTGAGCCCTAAAATTGTCTTCTCCTTTGCCAAATTCTACTTCATTTCATCATTCCTTTTATCATTTTATAGACCTAAATATCAATAAGAATGATTAAAATGACTTAAGGAATACATGCAATGACTAACTTCTTGTACTTTTGTGATTTTTTTGTCTTAATGATTTATGAATAGTTTTAGCTACAGAATGTAGTCATTCTGTAGCCAGTCAAATGTTTTGTAGCCATTTTGGTGTTTGAACATGTTACAAGTGTCATCTGAAGAAAAGGCGTATATAGTTAGATTCTAAATCTTTCCTACATCATTCCTTGTCATCCACGAATGCTGAGTCAATAACTGGAAATGCTTATGCACGTGGTCAAAACAAAAGTCCAAGAAGCTGATTTCTATAAGGATAAGGAACCTTGATTTTCTTTCAGCAAATCACGAGTCCTAAAAAGGAGTTTTACTTTGATTTTGAATTTATAAGTACACCTATGCCTACTTTCATTCAATATTAGTTATGTAATTGCCTATAAATTTAGCTCGGTGAGACCGAGAGAGACAGTTCATACCTATTTTACCAATACTGTGATACTATCTTTTGAAGTATTTTTGATAATAAAAAGAAGCATAACTCTAATACTGTACTGAAGACAACCTTGAGGAGTTAAATATTTTTATGCCAAATTGATAGCAGAGGGCCCTACCATCCTAGGAGGCTTCTACATACTTTCTAGATAAGTAGCTTTGAATTTTGTTTTGTTATATTTCTTACTTAGACAGTTTTCTGAGTTCCTATCTTTTAGTATCATGTCTTACATTGTTTGTTTAAATAAAATATCCTCATGATGTTATAGTTAGTCTTTTCTCAATTTTTTTCCAACATATCTCTATTCAATGAATGGATTTAATTGTAACATCTTGAGTTACTAGCACTTTTGTTTTTTGTCATTTAGATTAAGAAGATCCTCATTATTCTACAACCATTATTTTTCTTAAGCTTTTCCAACATATCACTATTATATGAATGAGATTTGGTTGTAATATGTTGAGTTATTAGCATTTCCTGTTCTGCAATTAGATAGAAGATCCTCATATTATTACAAATAGTCTTTCTAAAAAATATTCCAATAAATCTCTAAATCACATAAAAGACTTTAGTTTTAATGCTATGGGTTACTACTTTCTTTTTTTTTAGAAGATCCTTATCACATTATGTATAAATCTCCTTCAATAAACACTTCCAATAAATCTCTAGCTGATGAATGGGATCTAGTTGTAATTTCATAAGTAGTTTCAAATACTCATAGGAGATCCTTAGCATATTGTAGCAATATTCTTCTCAAATCTATTCCAAAATACCTCTATCATATGAATAAGATTGCACTATAATATTCTAAGTTGCTATATGTTTTTAGGAAGATCCTCATCACATTGGAGTTTAACCTTTTTCACAAATTATTCCAACAAACCTCTAACTAAATGGATCAGGTTGAATTATAATGTTTTGAGTTCATTTGCAAGCTATAACATCCATGGATTAGGATACTCAGTTTTTCACCATTTTCCTAATTATGGATATAATTTATAGCTAAACTCTGTTTTAAGTCTAAGTTTTCCTTTTATTTTCTTTCTGACATAAATTTGATTTCATATTCTGAGCCTAGAGTAGCATACTAAAACTAAAACATAACAAAATTCAAAAACATCAACAAAATACTGAAAACAATGAAATAATAATAAGGATATTTAGCCACATATAATGCAAGTACACCTCATCAGATTACTATCCCTCGTCGATAATTTATGCTATCAATTTAGGACACTGAATTGACTAAACATGCATCACTTAGATTTGATTATTAATATTTTCTTTACTTATGTTTACGTGTTATCTCGTGTTTATGATTTTTGCATTCTCATATATGATCACATGGTTCTGTGATAAGAATTCTTCTCGGAAAAATCCGATAGATCTTAACAGCACGCTCAATTAACTCTCTTTCTCTAAGGGTGAACCCAGTTCCAAAGACCCTCCCATACTACTTCGAAGAGACCCCGTCCGCACAAGTGTCGAAAGGGCCGTAGTATAGAGGTTTGTTGGAAAACCTTAAATCCAAACCTGGGCTAGGACCCCTCAAGCCAAAAAATGGTTTTGTTTCTAGGATCGGGAGAATTTTGAGAGAAGGATCGGGTAATGCCACGAGGTCATTGGCGGCTAGTGAAACCTGAGCTTGAAGATTGGTTCGAAAAATAGATTCAAGAATTTTCCCTAAAAGAAAATAAAAGTACAAGACTGACTGTTGAAGAGTGGAAGAATAAGTATATATTTACAGAGGTATATGAAATCTTCTTCGTAACTTTCGCACATGAACTACAGGAGTGGCTGGAAAGGTTAGTAGAGTTCCAAACCTGTTGGAAGGACGATGAGATTACACAGTGGACTCCTAAACTAATAATATAGTTGGAGAAGGCTGATAACAAGATCACCTGGACTGTCGATCACTGGGTGTATAATGTTTTAGGAGGATTTGTAACAGAATTCGCAATTGATCAATTCGTATATTATTCTGAAGCTGAGTGGAGGTTCTTCAAAGGATTTTGAGGTAAGTTATTGCAAACATTTCCACTACTAATTAAGATGTTATTGTGTGAAAAGGGTATTTTGTGCAGTCACACTGGGTGAATGACCTCCGATCAGAGTGAAAGTACGACATGAAGTGGTAAATACTACAAATTCAATCAAGAAGGAGGCAGGTTCGTATATAGTCCCTTAAGAGAGCTGCCTACACACGCAGAAACTATTCCTTCGGTTACCCCACCATCGAATCTGCGTAAGGGAAAGAATTCTCCTATTCCACTGCCACCACTGGAAGACAATATGGCCACGCACATGAAGCTACCCACCTTTAAGGATGTGGGGGATGAGGACATGGAACGATTTTGGTTCGTGGTGAAATTAGTATGGACTGTGCGGAATGTTGCTAGCGATGCTATAAAGAGAGCGCAGCTATCCCTAGCATTTGAAGGAAGGGCCTTGGATTGGTTTATGGGGTATGTTGGCCAGCATGCGGATCCGTCAATACAGGAAATTAAGGATGCCTTAAAACAGTAGTTTCGGAAGCCTAAGTCCTACACTCAACTTGTGATTCATTTGAAAGATTTTAAACAGGGACCTACAGAGTCTGTATGGGAGGCTGATCAAAGGATGAAGAAAGTTATCAGGGATGGAGACTTTAAGTATGAGGATAGACATCACAAGGAATGGTTCATTTCCATGCTATTACCACACCTGCGTGGGCCTATGGGTCAATATACAATTGATACACAAGAAAAAGCCCTGTAAATTGCCATGAAGCTAGAAGTTGTGCCAAGGGACAATGCCCAATTTGGGGTGCAGCATATCCAGGGCTAGTTAGAGGAAATGCACCTAGAAATCCAGAATTTATGAAAAGAGAGGGGAAAAGAAGCTAGCACAGAGATTTGGTGCATACAGTGGAGGGTGTCAGGCCACACCAAGGATCAGTTCCCTTTGTTGTTAGACAACATGAAGGCTGGGGGGCCTAACCCATTACACCCCAAATAGGTTGTGGGACCAAGCACCCCCATGTTATGGTGCGCTGAATTTCAAGTAGCCAGATTGCATAATACAAACGACTACCCCCGACTTGGTTCCTATGTCTCATAATTGAAGAAGCAATGGTGCAGATTCTGCTCATCTGTAGGACATGATGAGCACAATTGTCAGATATATGATTTAATGATAGATAGAGGAAACCTGTATAGGGTGTAGGCTGACCCTTCATCACCATTATCTCCCTCTAGACAATGAGGCTCCCCTGCAAGAGGTTGGGGGGGGGGGGTGGGGAGAGGTGGAAGTGCAGGTCAAGGAAGAGGACATTTGATCTGCTATAATTGTGGGGAGGTGTGACACTTCACAAGGGACTGTTCAAAACCTACATGAAAATCTTGCAGATATTACAGGCAGTTGGATCATGTGATCGAAAAATGTCCTGTACTAATAGCAAAGATGCAGGAAAAACAACAAACTTCGACACAGAATGTACAAAGGGTTAAGGTGGAACCGCACGATGAGGGACCCAGTATTAACATAATTATGTGCAGTGCCATGGCCACTGGAGGAGATGAAGAAAAATTTGCGCCAGAACCACTTATCAGAAAAGTCACTGACAAAAAGGAAAGCTTTGACCTATGGAAGGAAAAAGAAACCTTCCCTGAAGCTAGAAAATAATTTTCCAAAAATGAGGCGTATACCTCAAAGGCCCCAACGGATCTAAAAGTAGACAAAGAAGTTAAGCCATTCATGCATGCATGTATGAAGTTACTACGCAACCAGAAGGTAGTAGAGAACCTTCAAGCATTGATAGGTAGCTGCGCAAAAAAGGTTGACCCTCCAACGGAAGTTAAAGATGTCCATAAACTTTATAAGCATAAGAAATGCACTAGTTGGGAAATGCGGCTAACTGCACATATTGGTGATTATGAAATGGATTAGGTCATCCTCGATTTAGGATCTAATGAAAATGTCCTGCCCAAACAGACTTGGCAGAGGATGGGAGAACCCAAGCTGGAAAGGTCTACTATACATCTACGCATGGCTAACCAATAGAAGATCATACCGTTAGGAAGGTTATCAAAGACTATGGTAGATATCACGGGAGTTAAGGTGTACGTGGATTTTGAGGTAATTCAAATTGTAGAGGATGAAGACCCTTACCCTACGCTCCTAGGACGAGATTTGGATATAGACAAGGGAGGTATTATCAACTTGAAAAGACAGAGCGTGGTTTTAGAGAACGAGGGTATGCGAGTAATAGTCCCTCTAGATCTAGCCGAGGGTGAGTGGTATACAGAATTGGTGCGCGAGGAGGACAATGTTGATCATATTTACAAACTAACTACCTGGGACAAGGATTGGATTAACCCTACGTCTGATGGTGTGCTATGTTGGGAGAAGGAAACAAATGTATCTCTGACTTAGAAGGTGAAATAGAAAATTGGCAGAACCATTTTCATTATGTATCTGCCCTACGATGCCTTAAGATCACAAAGGGATTCTAGTGTTTCTCCTTAGAGGTAAGAGAGCTTCCCAATTTTGATGATTCTTGTAGTGTTAGGGATTTCCTTAGAGCATTTGAAGCAAAAGTCCTCAGATAAAGGAGAATGTGGGCGCTTAACTTAGATATGCGTGCGACCCCTGCGCAATGGTGGGAAACTCATAAGGGGACCTTTCAGTATTGGGAGGAATGTCGCAAAATGATGATCCTACGATTTGAACCTCCAGTCAACCTACCCATGGAGATTTTCCCTGGCCATGGAGACCCATGGAAGAACTTGTCTATATGGATGGAAGTATGGAGCGAAAGGACTTGGGAGGAATGGGTCCACATGTTTATCCACGCCTTGGGACCAATCCCCACCACATGGTATTTCGACGTAGAGCTACATCAGTGCACTTGCCACTAGGACACCATGAGAGAAGATTTTTTGGAGACATTCGGGTTTATAGGCGAAACATAGAACTTAGATAAAGCCTTGCAATACATAGATGCTCTAGTATTTGATGAATAACTCCCTCGCATAGAGTATGGAGAACCAGCTTGGGATGCACAGATGCAGGATATTTCCAACTGCCAGAATCTATCCATGGAGGAGTGTGATGAGGACCCACGAAATCTCACTATCCCAGAATCATAGGGAGAACACATAGTTGCTGGACCCCCATTGCAAGTAGTAGACGTAACTAAACCTCTCAAATTAAGGGAAGTCAACATTGGAACATAAGAAAAACCCAATATGGCTAGAATTGGGGATTACTAGGATGATGATACCATTGGAAAGATCGCATAACTACTCACCGAATATCAGGATCTATTTCCCACAAAGTTTTTAGAGCTCAAAGGAATTTGAGGAGATATGGGGGTCATGTGAATCACCTTAAAACCGGACGCACGTCCTATCAAGTAGCACCCCTACTGATTGAACCCAAAATATAAGCAGAAAGTTAGAGAATAAATTGATAAAATGATAGCCGCAGGTATCATGGAACCGGTAGAACAGTTAGATTGGGTAAGCCCTACGGTGGTCCAAGAAAAGAATACTAAAGGGGAAATAAGAATCTGCGTAGACCTGCACAAGTTGAATGATGATTGCATACATGATCACTTCCCTACACCATTCTTTGATGAAATTCTTGATAGTGTGGGAGGTCAGGAAGAATACTCATTGACTAACGAGTTTTCAGGCTACCATCAAATCAAAATAGCACCTGAAGATCGCAGCAAAACTACCTTTGCAAAAAAATGGGGATCCTTTAAGTACACCGTTAAGCCCTTTGGGCTCAAGAATTCCCCTGCCATATTTTCATGTGTAGTGGTAGCAGTTTTTAAAGAATTCATTCATAAGTTTCTGGAAGTATAATATGGCCAATTGGACATTATTTGGATTGGTAAAGAATCATGTGTCGAACTTGTGCATGACATTGGATGCCTGTAGAAAGCATCAAATTTCCTTAAACATTAACAAGTGCATATTTTATGTACCTTTCGGGATTTTTTTTATGACACGTGTTATATTAGCAAGGATTGATGGTTGACCTAGCCAAGATTGCATTTATCATCAATTTAGCAATCCCCACAACTGAGAAGAAGTTGCGCTCCATCCTCGGGCACACTGGCTACTATAGGAAGTTTATCCAAGGGTACGCGCCGATCACAGCACCAATGGAGAAGCTCCTCAAGGTGGACGTGTCTTTTTTCTGGGATGCAAAGTGTCAGAAGAGCTTTGAGCTGCTCAAGGAAAAGATGATCAATGCACCTATCCTCATATTTCCTGACTGGGTGAAAGTCTTTCATGTTCATGTGGATGCCTCAAGGATCACCCTAGGAGCTATCCTGGCGTAGCCCGTGGAATGGGACATTGACCACCAGGTTGTGTTTTCTAGCAGGAAAATTTCTAGTGCAGAGCATAACTACTCTACTACTGAATGCGAAGGACTAGCAATGGTGTATTCCCTATAGAAATATCGACACTATCTACTAGGAGGGCACTTCAAGATGTTCATGGATCATTCAGCTTCAAAGTACCTAGTCAATAAGCCTGTGTTGGGGGGGAATATTTTTCGATGGTTACTGTTGTTCCAGGAATACAATTTTGAAATAATTGTGAAACCTAGGAGACTGAATGTAATGTTCCAAAATTTTAGCCTCCAAGCTAAATGGAACATTAGAGTTAGCAGTAGCTCTAGTCGGTGAATAAATGGGAAGAAAATCCCATAAGTATCCTAAGGAGGAATAAATGTTGGCAATATGATGCAGAGTGTTGTCCTTGATGGCAACCCACTTGATAGAGTGTTGTCCTTGAATGGCAACCCACTTGATGAAGATGCTGGCAATCTACTTGATGAAGTTGTCCTTGATGGAATATGTCTTGATGAACTTGTTAAATGATGTAAATCTGATGTATATACAATGAATAGATAAGGTAATGATGGAAGGAATGTCAGTATGTGCTAGAACATGATGTCTCAAGGCATACGCGGATTTTTCTAGACAAAGTAGCGTATGCACGCGGGAAAAAACGTACCAAGTAGCATATGGGAAAAAGCGCTCTAAATATGCAAAACCAGGGGTAACCACCATGGTATTGACCCATTTTATTGAGTAATGATTCGTCTATGTGACCTCGTCCAGGAATACCATCGGAAGTAATGTGGTTTTGGCTCATGGTCTTGAAAAAGGGTAAACCTATATAAGGAGAAGAAATTCATTGTGCAAAGGATGAGCATGAGTGCAAGATGTCTGAGCTTGAATGAATACTTCTCTCTGAAGTATATCTGAATGGAAAGGGTTACAGTTGAATGATAGATCTGAATGCATGATGCACCAATGAAGAAAATGATGAAGAAGGATATCTAGATCTGAAATATATTTGTATTTGCTAGATCTGTTTATGGAATGCTTAGATCTGAGATGAGGCGAACATCTGTCTGAAGTAAAGGGTAAAATTTGTGTGATGTATCTGTTCTGAAGAATTGCAATGACCTAAATGTCTGAAGAACCATATGCTAGTTTGCCACAGAGGAAGCGCATATATACGCAGGTTTGCTGAAGAGAAAGCGCGTATGGGCAGAGAAATTAGTTCTGTAATATGTACAGAATTATACACGGGTTTCTATGGTCGAAGGCGCGTATATACGCGATATCAGTGAAAGGAAAGCACGTATGAAAAGCTAGGGTTTGATGAAGTCTGAAGTATAAAATGTCTGATCTGTTCTGTTGTGTTACTGCTATCTTTTGATGATAAATTCTTCTGATCTGGGTTGTCTGAATTGTTAAGTTTGAGCTTAAATGTGTGGAGTGGGTCCAGTCTGAAAATATGATGAAACGTGGCCTGCAAGTTGTGCTCTATTGAAGTTGTTGGATCCAGTGTGAAAATTGATGAAACGTGGTCCATAGAGGTGCTGAGGGTTGTAGCCTTCAGTCAAGGGGTTGAAGCTCCCTTCCAGGTGAGACTGGTAAACAAGAGCAGGGGGTCGTAGCTCCCTTCCAGGTGAGGCTGGTAAACGAGAGCAGGGGGTCGTAGCTCCCTTCCAGGAGAGGCTGGTAAACGAGAGCAGGGGGTCGGTGCTCCCTTCCAGGAGAGGCTGGTAAACGAGCGTAGGTGGGTGCCTACGTGCTGGTAGGAGTCTGCGCCAGCACATTGTTGTAAGATGTTTTCTCTATAATAAAATATTGAAGGCTGAGACAACGGCAGCGGTGGTTTTCTCCCGACTTGGGTTTCCACCTAAAATCATGGTGTTCATGTGTGATTCTTATGTGTGATGATTTATTCTGTTGTTACTGCACATGTTTACTGTTAACTAAACATCAGAAGAATGAATGTTGCATAGATCTAAGTAAAGATTTAATTGCATAATAATATCTCTGTGTATACGCGATTTTAATGAAGGAGATCCACGTGTATATGCTAGTTAGCTTCAAAAAAGTAGTGTATGGGTTTTGAAGTAAAGAAAAGTAAAAATATTTGAGTATGCCCTAAATACTGATTCACCCCCCCCTCTCAGTATTTTTCCCAACAATTGGTATCAGAGGAGGTCCTTCTGCAGAAGCTTGATCGCTTGAAGGAGATTCGTCGCAATGGGAAGTCATGAAGGAGTAATGTCTATAAAGCCACCTCTATTCAATGGAAGCAATCTGATATTCTGGAAGGTACGAACAAAAGCATATCTGCAAAGTCTTGGTGCAGAAGTATGGGCAATCGTGGAAGAAGGTTATCAATATCCAGCAAGTATTCCTACTGATGCGGCAGAAAGGAAGAAGTATGAAATCAATGCCAAAGCAGTAAATGTCTTATTAGGAAGCATGTCTGAACTAGAATTTGCTAAAGTGATGCAGCTAAATTCAGCAAAAGAAATATGGGACAAAATCATTCTGAGCTATGAAGGAGATACAAAGGTAAAAAGTGCAAAACTCCAAACCCTCAGAATTGAATATGAAAATTTGAAGATGCATAGTGATGAGAGTATTTCCAGTTTCTTTTTACGTCTAGATGATATTGTGAATCGTATGAGAAGTTTGGGTGAAACCATAACTGATACTACTCTGGTTGAAAAAGTCTTAAGATCTTTGACTTCAAAATTTGAGTCAAAAGTAGCAGCTATTGAAGAAAGGCAAGATCTTCAAACTCTTACTATTGTTCAATTGCATGGTATCCTAACTGCTTATGAAATGAGACAAGGAGGTCCCTCCCAAATTAAAGAAGTTGCTTTTAAGGCGTCTGCAAAAGGAAAAGAAAAGGAAGTTTTCAAGGAATCCAGCTATATATCCGAAGAAGAAGAAGCGAATTTTGTGAGAAAACTCCAACTAGGTACTAGAAGATTCAAAGGTAAGCTTCCCTTCAAATGTTTTGATTGTGGAAGAGTTGGTCACTATGCTGCTAAATGTCCTTATAGAGAAAAACATGGTAAAGGGAAACAATTTGAAAAGAGGAAGAGTTATTATGAAAATGAAGATGATGATGAAGTGTCCAGTGAAGATGAAGAAGATTCTGACCAAGTTCTACAGGTGCTCATGGCAAAGAAGCAAAAGAAGAAGGTTACTCAATGAAAGGAAATACCTCAGAAATCATGTATAGCAGAAATTGAAGAAGATGAAACAGGTATTGATCATTGCTCTTGTATTTTACTCTCTTGTGCATGTAAAGGTAAAGATAATGAAAGTAACAATATGGATCTAGAAGAAGCTGTCAAGATTAAAGTTGAAGATCAGCAAAAATCATCTAAGGAGAGTGAATCTATAGACAAGTATCAAAGGTTTCATGCTTATGCATCCAATCAAATGAAAAGACTAGAAGCAGAAATCAACGATCTAAATGTAGATCTCGAAATATCAAAAAGGAAGAATGAAGGTCTTGAAGCTGGAATCATCTCTCTACAAGCAGATCTTGAAGCATCAAGTAAGAAGAATGAGGAACCTCTACAATCGTTTGAAAAGGAAGGTCTTGAAGCAGAAATCATTTCCCTCAAATAAGACCTAGATAAATCAAATAAGAAGAATGCAGGACTTGAAGCAGAAATCATATCTCTGAAAGTAAATCTCGAAGCATCAAAGAAGAAGAATGAAGAACTCTTACAAACTTTTGGAGAGCAAGAAAATGGGTTGAAAGAGGAGATTCTAAATCTGAATAACCAAGTAGAAGATGGAAGAAGGAAAGAAGAAAGCATGAAGAAGCAATGCCAAGCCTTGGAGGTGGAGGTAAACATTCTCAAAGGTAAATTAGAAGAAAAGATTAAAATTTTGAGGTTTCAAGATAGTACTAAGATTTTGGACAATATTCTGAGTAATCAAAGGTCTCCCTCTATTAAACTTGGTCTTGGTTTTCATGAAACTGTCAAAGGAGAATCTAGTTCACAAGGAAATGCTAATGATTCAAAGGAAGTCAATGCAAAATCTGAAGTGTTGAAAGAAACAAAAATTCAACCAACAATCATGAATTCTCAAAGGAAATCATTCAATAATGTGGAATTCTTTAAATGTAATAATTATGGGCATGTTGCAGCAAATTGCAGAAGCAGATCATTTCAGTCACTATCCAACAGATTCTATTCAGAAAGGTACTCTGGTAGCTTCAAGGGATATTGTTTTTCATGCAACAAGTATGGTCACAAAGCAGCTGATTGCAATAGAAGGAAGAACAAAGAAACACACTATGATCCTTATGCTTACTTCTCTGGTCACATGAGATGTTATGCTTGTAATAAGTATGGTCATGTGGAAAAGGAATGCAGGATGAACAGATATGAGAAATTGGATAACTTCCAGCACCCAAATAGAAAGTTCAAACAAATCTGGAAAAAGATGGAGGACCGGTTAGAAACGTAGGGAATACTGATCCTAGAACAGTCATCCGCTTCTGAAGCTTACCTCTCTTAATGACTGCAGGAAGTGATGTGAAATGCATCATCATAGGGGGAGCGATGTATGATGATTCCCATTGTTGTTTTGATGATTATGGTTATATTTATTTCTGACAGTGCATCTGATGTGAAGAAGACAGGTACAGGAAGGACAAATTTCAGGGGGATATGGAGGAATGTGAAATTTTCTGTAATTCACTTTCCATACGCGGGTTCAGTGAACTAAAGCCGTATATACACACGAGTTCCAGCAGACAGAGTCGCGTATGCATTGATGATAAGAGAATTGGGATGACAGTTGAAGATCAAGAGCAGAGGTTTAGGGGGAGCATCAGTCTGAGTATTAATGATTGTATTATTGGCACTGTTTCTGTTTATTTCTCAATGATGATGACATGTTACATGGTTTCTTATGATGAGTTTGTGGAAAAGCCCCGATTGCTTTTGATGAAGAACATTTTGTTTCATGGATGAGTTGGAAGTGTTATATATATATATATATATATATATATATATATATGAATAGATCATGTAGAGCTTGTTGCTGATGATGGTTGTCACGATTAAGAACTTCTATACATAGTTTCTACACATGGAGCATCATGATTTAACTCATAAAGATTTTGGTGATATGAGATCACTTGGATAATTGGTTGACACATATTATATATTGAAGAAACTGTTCTGGAATGATAATTCCTATTGATGCTGCAAAGAACTTGAAGATTTGGTTACTACTTTGAAGATTACATGGAAGCTGTTCTGGAATGATAATTTCTCTTAGGAAGAATATGTTGATGCTGCAAAGAACTTGAAGACTTGTGCTTATGCTACAACTGTTGGATGACACTTGAAATACATTGCTACATTGTCCTATCTGCCCTCATGTATTCCAGGGAAGCACTCAGATATCTCAAATAGAAGCTGGAAGTTATCTCTGCCTCACAGAGATCAAATCTGATTAAAATGTAAAAGATGGAATTGGATACGCGGATTTCCTTAATCACAGTCACGTATATACGCGAGTTCATGCACAGAAAACCGCGTATGGATGGTTATTGACAAACTTTTGTTTGGGGTCAGCATTCTTCAGCACAGCTACAATATCTCTGATGATGTTTGGTATCATTGATGATGTTTGAAATCTCTGGTGATGTTTCAACTCTTATATTTCTGTTTCATTCTCTGATATTGAATGAAGATGCCTTGATGATTTGCTATTGAAAGTATTCAGATTGCACAAGCTCAGGAGGAGCCTTGGACATATGGAAAGGATGTTTGGATGCACATTTTCAGGGGGAGCACTAGTCTTGCTGAGTATAATGCATTGTTGGCATTGTGATGATTCTGAAATATGATCTCTCTCTTGGGGTATTTCCGGTATTGGTCATAAAAAGTCATACTTGTAATTTGATAAAAAGGTCTTGTTGAGACCCATGATGTAAAATTGTAATCTTCAGTCATGTAAGGACTTGTCAAAATTTGTAAACCCACTTGGTTGGGTATTTGAGTCTCATATGTATGAATCTTTGATGTAAGTATGAGACATTGGTGATAGGAAGGTCATAGAGTCATGTACTTCGTTGGAAAATATGTTTGTGGTTTCAACATGAACTCAGGGGGAGCATGGTCACTTCAGTATACATCAGATCTGCAGAAGGCTTCCTCCTTGTGTTGGTTTTGGTCTGCCGTTTGCCCTTGATGTCAATGGGGGAGAGTGACATGGTGTCA
Source organism: Pinus albicaulis (assembly GCA_034641835.2). Lineage (NCBI taxonomy): Eukaryota > Viridiplantae > Streptophyta > Pinopsida > Pinales > Pinaceae > Pinus > Pinus albicaulis. Next base: position 471,092,238 of record CM076577.1, on the reverse strand, counting down.
TTGAATTCTTAATGTATCTATCTGTTATGGTGATCAAACACCATTATGGTTGCCATCAAGTCCCAAGGGGGAGATTGTTGGCAATATGATGCTGAGTGTTGTCCTTGATGGCAACCCACTTGATGAAGATGATGGCAACCTACTTGATGAAGGTGTCCCTGATGGAATATGTCTTGATGAACTTGTTAAATGATGTATATACAATGAGTACAGAAGGTTATGATGGAAGGAATGTCAGTTTGTGCTAGAACATGATGAAAAGAGTATGTCTCAAGGCATACATGGTTTTGTCTAGACAAAGTAGCGTATGCACGAGAGAAATAACGTGCCAAGTCGCGTATGGGAAAAAGCGCTCTAAATATGTAAAACCAGGGGTAACCACCATGGTATTGACCCATTGTATTGAGTAATGATTTGTCTATGTGACCCTGTCCAGGAATACCATCGTAAGTAATGTGGTTTTGGCTCATGGTATTGAAAAAGGGTAAACCTATATAAAGAGAAGAAATTCATTGTGCAAATCATGAGCGTGAGTGCAAGATGTCTGATCTTGAATGAATACTTCTCTCTGAAGTATATCTTAATGGAAAGGGCTACAGTTGAATGATAGATCTGAATGCATGATGCACCAATGAAGAATATGATGAAGAAGGGTATCTGAAATATATTTGTATTTGCTAGATCTGTTTATGGAATGCTTAGATCTGAGATGAGGCAAACATCTGTCTGAAGTAAAGGGTAAAATCTGTGTGATGTATCTGTTCTGAAGAATTGCAATGACCTAAATGTATGAAGAACCATACTCTAGTTTTCCACAGAGGAAGCACATATATACGCGGGTTTGCTGAAGAGAAAGCGCGTATGGTCAGAGAAATTAGTTCTATAATATGTATAGAAGTATACACGGGTTTGTATCGTCGAAGGTGCGTATATACGCAGGATCAGTGAAAGGAAAGCGCGTATGCAAAACTAGGGTTTTCTGAAGTTTGTGGTAAGAAATTTCTGATCTGTTCTGATGGTTTACTGATATCTGTAAGTGAGTTATATGTATCAGTTTGATGTATGATTGAGCTTAAATGTATGGAGTGGGTTCAGTCTGAAAATATGATGAAACGTGGCTTGCAAGTTGTGCTCTATTGAAGTGGGTTGGATCCAGTGTGAAAATTGATGAAACGTGGTCCATAGAGGTGCTGAGGGTTGTAGCCTTCAGTCAGGGGGTTGTAGCTCCCTTCCATGTGAGGCTGGTAAACAAGAGCAGGGGGTCGTAGCTCCCTTCTAGGAGAGGCTGGTAAACAAGAGCAGGGGGTCATAGCTCCCTTCCAGAAGAGGCTGGTAAACGAGAGTAGGGGGTCGGTGCTCCCTTCCAGGAGAGGCTGGTAAACGAGCGCAGGTGGGTGCTTGCGTGCTGGTAGGAATCTACGCCAGCACATTGTTGTAAGATGTTTTCTCTATAATAAAATATTGAAGGCTGAGACAATGGCAGCGGTGGTTTTCTCCTGACTTGGGTTTCCACCTAAAATCCTGGTGTTCATGTGTGATGCTTATGTGTGATGATTTATTCTATTGTTACTGCACATTTCTACTGTTAACTAAACATCAGAAGAATGAATGTTGCATAGATCTAAGTAAAGATTTAATTGCATAATAATATCTCTGTGTATACGCGAGTTTAATGAAGGAGATCCGCGTGTATACGCTAGTTGGCTTCGAAAAAGTAGCGTATGGGTTTTGAAGTAAGGAAAAGTAAAAAGTTTTGAGTATGTCCTAAATACTGATTCACCCCCCCCCCCCCCCCTCTCAGTATTTTTCCCAACAATAAAATACTCCAAATGAGAAATGGGACACTCTTTCTAGCTCAATAAGACACCTCCATGTGTGAACAGGGTTAAATTCAAGAAGCTTTGACTAAGTCAACAATGCAGTTTTAGTGAAGGAAGAATCTAAAGAGGAATAACGCAATTTTGGAGGGAGATGTATCTTGGGATAGAAGTAACCTAATTGAGTGGGGCCAAGGGTAAGAAAAATAGTGTCTTATATAAGGAAGAGGATGGCAGCATTATTCTTCATGTCGTAGATTATTATTCTTTTCTGCCAAGACTTGTTGCTGCTTTGCTGCTTAGCAAAGTTGCAGTGTTGTTTAGCACTGGGTGTTCCCGGGTGGGAATCCCACCTCTTTCCTTTGAGGAGCCTCATTGGGAGAGTTTTCATTCATCATTCCACATCATTTTTTCAGGCCAAGCTTTAGCCATCTTCATCAACATAGCTTTACCGAAGATTGTGTAGTGTTGCTGGGTGCAGCAGTGGAAGGGATTGGAATCCCGGTTTCTAAGCTAGTTTCTCATTGGAGGAAGCTTTCATTCACTTGAGAGATCTGTTTGGAGAGATCCAGGACTTATTTCAAATATTTTGTATCATACCACACATTTTACATACATTCCCAGCGTTTTTTCTGCTAGGGAATGTGTTATTTTGGAGGCAATGTTCATTGCATGGTTTGGTGGCTCCATTACTGAGTTTCCTTGTCATTGAGAGGTTCGTCCTTTCATGGGATGAATCCCTTGAGGGATATACACCATATCAGACAATCTTCAGCCTTCTACACTCATGTACTTTGGTATTTCAGTTGTTATTTAGTAAATTACTAGATTTCCCATTTTGTATGCAGAGTGTTTGACGCCGGTTTCTTTTGTATTTTGTATAAGGAGACTAGATCTCTGTTCTTTATCATTTATAATAAATATATGAGTATATATAATTGTTTCCTTCATTTCTGAGTGTAAACCCTCTCTTAAACTGTGCAATCCCTTGAGCAGCAACTCCGACATTCTGTAGTCTTGGGGATTTGACACTTTTTGGAAATCCTAGGTGTGGGAGATCTGTTTAACCCACCTAGTTTTCTTTGTTTCAGCTCTAATCTTGGATTTAGAATGAATATTGAATAATATATGGGATCCAAGATTCATTTTTACTGTTTTATTTCATTTTTTGCTGGAAATGCGTTTATTATGCATGATTCATGAGTTGTTCCAGATTTGGAATATTACAATGGTATCAGAGCATGATCTCTGGTTCATCCTGTGAGATCTAGATATCAAAAGAAGGAGAGATGGACAGAATCTAGAAAGCTTTAGTATGTGCAGGAAGAAAGGAAGAAAAGCTCACAAAGCTTCTTCCAAAATCTATGCAGAGCTTTCATGAAGAGCCTAAGAAAATGAGATTGGAGATGGAATCTCCAAAGGAGGTTGAATCTAGAGCTGAATCTATATTTTCACATGGTGATTGTGAGCATGCAGCTACACACCATGATGCACAATGCAATCAAGTGCCCAGATCTATCTTGAGATGGATGGGAGGAGGAAAAATGCCTAAGAGGATAACTCTTAGTGATTTGTTTCAGGAGTATGAATCTCAAACTGAGAGGTTTAGAGATCATACCGATTTCCAAGAGTTTTGCAAGATCCAGGTGGAGAAGAGAAAGCAACATGATGCAGATATATTTCTTCTATCTAATTTTTCTGGCCACCTACACGCTCAGTAGGAGCTTGGGTGAAGGAGCTATATTCCTATTTGCAGCTGCACCACATTTCTAAAGATGAAGCCATCAGAGTTGCAGCGTTGCATTTCAGAGGTAAGGCTCATGCATGGTGAATTTTTTAGTCTTGTTCTTTAAAGAATGCTAACACTTTCTCTTATGCAAGATTCATAACAACATTGATAGAGAGGTTTGGTGAAAAACTTCCTGAGACAAATGAGCAAGGAAAACTTGAGAAAACAAAACCCTTGCATGTGATGGAGGAAACTCCATTTCAGAAAACCATGGGAGGAGTTGATATCTTGCATTACACATTTTCAAAAGAAAGACCTTCAGTTCATATTCTTGAACAAGAGGGCATGGGGATCTCCTTTTCACAGGAGGATCCAACTGTTGAGATGTTGCCCAGACACATTGAGGAAGATGAGGGCAACAATGTTGTGACATCTAGAGCTCATCCAGTGCCTCATGTAGAAGAAGGAGGAGTACATGCTCCAACATGAGGGATTATTGTGCCTTTGCAAGAAGTTCCCCAGGATCTCATACATGGATGTCCAAGCACAATCAGTGAGCAGCATGATTGTGTAGAATTGCAGCTGGAAGGAGAAGGAAGGGAGGAAGAGCAACATCATTTTATGAGAGGCACACACCCTTCTCTATTTTAGAGAGCTAGTGAAAGAAAGAGGTAGACTGTATTACGCTGTGGAAGCAAGGGCAAGGTTTCCCAACCATATGAGTAGTCTACTCTCGACATTGATGTCTCACAATATGGAGGCATTCCACTGGGAAGGCCATCGGATCTATCATTTATGAAAGTCATCTTGTCCTTGGATTCACCACTCTTAGATTTTGGAGAGGTGAAGAGTTTGGAGGAGAAATTTGGCAATGGGGATGTCAAAGTAGCAAACAGCAGCAAGAGGAGAGATTCACATGCCAGATCACCAGCATTGTCTTTGAGTAGGATTGATCCTTACTGGAGATCTCAGCTCTTGGTAGAGTACTCCAAGGATCTTGGTGCATGCATGATTCTTGATGACCCAAATAGAGATGTCAGGTACATGGTAGATGGTGTGGTCATATATTTACATGGCAGAGTCTTCTTGACTAGAGCTTCTAGTCTCAAGGAGAAATTGTTACATGCAACACATGAGGACTTCTCTTCTATGCACTTTGATGCATATTTCCAGTTAATGGAGGAGTTCACTTGGGAGGGCATCCAGAAGCACATATATCAACATATGGAGAGATGCGTAGCCCAGATGATGATAGAGAGGATGTCTCAACCACCTTCCTACTCATTGGGAGAGAGGGAGAATTTCCAGTTGAGCCATTTCAGCTCAAGACCTCAATCACATGATGGAGGAGGTATAATTTCATATTTTGTATTGTACTTCTTTCCCTTATTTGAGCAACATGATGTAACAAGAAGAAATATTTCTCCTTGCATATTGTATGATGATGTACTTGCAGCTACTTGTAGCATTGGTCTTGACTATATTTTTGATGAGCTGTGGGGGAAGCCATATGTCTCTTGGTGTGCACCAATGACACCATATTGTAACTTCATGTTTTCATATTATGATATGACTATGGCAGTAAACAAGTGGCTAGCAAAGCACTTGTTATTTTTTATTTTAATGTAGGCCAAGGATGCACTGCGCTGGTTCCATGAAGGGGACCATGATTCATTCTCCGGTTGTCATTTGGAAACTTGTTTTTATTGTATCTTTCTTCAATGTATTGCTGATGTGTTTTTTTTCAAGGGAAGATTTGTATGGAGATAAGAGCCAATTGGATGGCATGGCACCCATATGATAGAGCAGCAGAAGACTTGTTGGTATGGCACATCATACAAGTTGACGTTCATGATCTTACTCTATGGCTTGTATGAGGGAGATATGAGGCAGCAACAAAATTTTTTGTTGCTATGGTTTCACTTGGGAGAGTATGGGAAAAATTCTTCCCATACTTTTCATGATATTTCTGAAGAGAAGAAAGGCACATTCATGGTGCAAGGAGGCTACCCTTCAGTATTTGAGGATCATGAGAGACTTCCATATAGGAAGATGATCTTCTCACATAGCAGCATGATGGTGGATGGCTTTGGCATGTGGAATGTCAAATGGAGGATTCATGGAGCCTTATTCTTAAGGCCTACAATGCTGTCACATGGGAGTGTGTTCTTATTCATGGAGTGTTCCAAAGAGTATGCGTATCCCTTATTGTAGAATTTTGTGAGGGAATCCTCATGGGGGAGCTTATACAAGGGCATCACTTTTAGCTTACTCACTATGTATGGTAGGAGATTCATTTCTGTACTTGTTGATTACTCCATTGAGTATTTGTACTTTCCCACCATGTTTGAATAGTGCATTTCTCCTCAAAAGAGCAAGAGTATTTTTGGGTCTCATGGTCACTTTAGGGCCAATGTTTATGATGATGATAGTAGCCCATCTATACATGAATTTGGGCAAGTGTATTGTTATTTTATCTATGTACAACTAATAGACATTGATGCTTACTTGCCCATGTTGGGAGAACAAACATATATAGCTTGTAACTTGTTGTAGGACCACTTTCCATATGACATTTTCAAGCAGCAGTTGGGGGGACTGCATAATATCCACTTGGAGAACCTTTGGTACCATCCAAAATTGCATTTTAATTTCAAAAATTTTCTGATTTGGAGGCCAAATGGTGATGATGTGCCATTCATCTTGGATGGAATGGTTTGGGTTGACATGTCTCATGCCTTTGGAGGGGGAGTCCTTGGAGGCTCAATCTTTTTCTTACCATTGGATGGAAATCATGTTGCAGCCCAGGATCAACATGCCTTCTACACTTCTCATAAGTGGAGAGGAGGACAACGTGGGATAGGCTCTCTTTCCTACCATGTTCATTTATTCAGCACACCTACACTTCAGGAGCACAAGGCGGAGGAGATTCTTCATGAGTTGCCATGTTGGAGTGTGACTCACTTCATTTGGATGATAGCATGGGTGATGGAGGCACTCATTCATCATGATTATCATCACTCTTGCTTTGTGGAGGCCATGAAACAGCAAGCAAGTTTCCATTCACACTTTCCTCCTTTGATTGATGCAGACACTTTGGTATCGCACACTTGGGAGGAAGCATTGGATAATAGTTTATTTACAAATTCTCTTGATGTAGTGATGGAGGCCATTGATGGGAGGCCACATGAGGAAGAGGGGAGATATTATGTTCTCCTTATGCATTTTCTTGAGGAAAAGCAAAGATTTTGGAGGGGAGGATTGTAATGTTCCAAAATTCTAGCCTCCAAGCTAAATGGAACATTAGAGTTAGCAGCAACTCTAGTCTGTGAATAAATGGGAAGAAAAGCCCATAAGTCTCATAAGGAGGAATAAAATACTCCAAATGATAAAGGGGACACTCCTTCTAGCTCAATAAGACACCTCCATGTGTGAACAGGGTTAAATTCAAGCCGCGTTAGCTAAGTCTACAGTGCAGTTTTAGTGGAGGAAGAATCTAAAGAGGAATAACACAATTTTGGAGGGAGATGTATCTTGGGATAGAAGTAACCTAATTGAGTGTGGCCAAGGGAAAGAAAACTCATGTCTTATATAAGGAAGAGGATGGCAGAATTATTCTTCATGTCTTAGATTATTATTCTTGTCTGCCGAGACTTGTTGTTGCTTTGCTGCTTAGCAAAGTTGCAGTTTTGTTTAGCACTGGGTGTTCCCAAGCGGGAATCCCACCTCTTTCCTTTGAGGAGCCTTGGGAGAGTTTGAATTAATCATTCCACATCAGGTTTTTAGGCCAAACTTCAACCATCTTCATCAACACAGCTTTGCTGGAGATTGTGCTGTGTTGCTGGGTGCAGCAGTGGAAGGGTTTGGAATCCCAGTTTCTGAGCTAGTTTCTCATTGAAGGAAGCTTTCCTTCACCTGAGAGATCTGTTTGGAGAGCTCCAAGACTTATTTCAGATCTGTGGTATCAGACCACACATTTCCCATACATTCCCAGCGTTGTTTCTGCTAGGGAATGCATTATTTTGGAGGCAGTGTTCATTGCATGGTTTGGTGGTTCCATTGTTGAGTTTCCTTGTGATTGAGAGGTTCATCCTTTCATGGGAGGAAGCCCTTGAGGGATATATAGCAGATAATGCATCCTTCAGCCTTCTACACTCATGTACTTTAGTATTTTAGTGGTTATTTATTAAATTACTGGATTTCCCATTTTGTATGCAGAGTGTTTGACAAGAAACCCTTGCCGGTTTCTTTTGTATTTTGTATAAGGAGAATAGATCTCTATTCTTCAGTAGTTATAATCAATATATGAGTAGATATAATTGTTTCCTTAATTTCTGAGTGTCAACCCTCTCTTATATTTCACAGTCCCTTGAGCAGCAACTCCGACATTCTCCAGTCTTAGGGATTTGACACTTTTTGGCAATCCTAGATGTGGGAGATCTGTTTAACCCACCTATTTTTCTTTGTTTCAGCTCTAATCTTGGATTTAGAATTATATTGACTAATATATGGGATCCAAGAGTCCATTTTTCGATTTTATTGCATTTGTTGCTGGAAATGTGTTTTTTATGCATGATTCATGAGCTATTCCAGATTTGGAATATTATAGTGGTATTAGAGCATGATCTCTAGCTCAGCTTGTGAGATCTAGCTATTAGAAGAAGGAGAGATGGACAAAAGCTAGAAATATTTAGTATGCGCAGGAAGAAAGGAAGACAAACTCACAAATATTCTTCCCAAATCTATGCAGAGCTTTCATGAAGAGCTAAAGAAAATGAGATTGGAGATGGAATCTCCAAAGGAGGTTGAATCTAGAGCTGAATATATATTTTCACATGGTGAGTGTGAGCATGCAGCTACACACCATGATGCACAGTGTAGTCAAGTGCCCAGATCTATCTTGAGATGGATGGGAGGAGGAAAAATGCCTAAGGGGAGAACTCTTAGTGATTTTTTGCAGGAGTATGAATCTCAAACTGAGAGGTTTAAAGATCATACTAATTTCCAAGAGTTTTGCAAGGTCCAGGTGGAGAAGAGCAAGTAGTAGGATGCAGATATATTTCTTCTATCTACTTTTTCCGAATCACCTACATGCTCAGCAGGAGCTTGGGTGAAGGAGCTACATTCCTATTTGCAGCCGCACCACATTTCCAAATATGAAGCCATCAGAGTTGCAACGTTGCATTTTAGAGGTAAGGCTCATGCATGGTGGATTTTTGAGTCTTTTTCTTTAAATAATGCCAACACTTTCTCTTATGCAAGATTCACAAAAACATTGATAGAGAGGTTTGGTGAAAAACTTCCGGAGACACATGAGCAAGGAAAACTTGAGAAAGCAAAACCCTTGCATGTGATGGAGGAAAATCCATTTTAGAAAACCATGGGAGGAGATGATATCTTGCATTACACATTTCCAGAAGCAAGACCTCTAGTTCATATTATTGAACAAGAGGGCATGGGGATCTACTTTTCACAAGAGGATCCAACTGTTGAGATGTTTCCCAGACTCATTGAGGAATATGAGGGCAACAACGCTGTCACATCTAGAGCACATCTAGTGCCTCATGCAGAGGAAGGAGGAGCACATGCTCCAACAGGAGGGATTCTTGTGCCTTTGCAAGAAATTCCCCAAGACCTCATACATGGAGGTCCAAGCACAATTGGTGAGCAACATGATTGTGTAGCATTGCAGCTGGAAGGAGAAGGAAGGGAGGAAGAGAAACATCATTTGATGAGAGGCACACACCCTTCTCTATTTCAGAGAGCCAGTGCAAGAAAGAGGCAGACTGTATTGCGTTGTGGAAACAAGGGAAAGGTTTCCCAACCATATGAGCAGTCTACTCTTGACATTGATGTCTCACTATATGGAGGTATTCCACCAGGGAGGCCACCAAATCTATTATTGATGAAAGACATCTTGTCCTTGGATTCACCACTCTTAGATTTTGGACAGGTGAAGAGTTTGGAGGATAAATTTGGCATTGGGGATGTCAAAGTAGTAGACAATAGTAGGAGGAGAGCTTCACATGCTAGATCACCAATGCTGTCTCTGAGGAGGATTAATCCTTACTGGAGATCTCAGCTCTTGGTAGAGTACTCCAAGAATCTTGGTGAATGCATGATTCTTGATGGCCCGGATGGAGATGGTAGGTACATGGTGGATGATGTGGTCATCTATTTACATGGCAGAGTCTTCTTGAATAGAGATTCTAGTCTCAAGGAGAAATTGTTACATGCAACACATGAGGACTTCTCTTCTATGCACTTTGATGCATATTTCCAGTTGATGGAGGAGTTCACTTGGGAGGGCATCTAGCAGGACATATATCAACATATAGAGAGATGCATATCCCGGATGATGATAGAGAGGATGTCTCAGCCACCTTCTTACTCATTGGGAGTGAGGGAGAATTTCCATTTGAGCCATTTCAGCTCAAGACCTCAAGTACATGATGGAGGAGGTATAATTTTATATTTTGCATTGTACTTCTTTCCCTTATTTGAGCAGCATGATGTAACAAGAAGAAATATTTCTCCTTGGATATTGTATGATGATGTACTTGTAGCTACTTGTAGCATTGATCTTGGCTATCTTTTTTATGAGATATGCAAAAAGCCATATGTCTCTTGGTGTGCACCAATGACACCATATTGTAACTTCATGTTTTCATATTATGAGATGACTATGGTAGCAAAAAAGTGGCTGGAAAAGCACTTGTTATTTTTTATTTTGATGCAGGCCAAGGATGCACTGCGTTGGTTCCATGAGGGGGACCATGATTCACTCTCCAATTTTCATTTGGAAACTTGTTTTTATTGTCTCTTGCTTCCATGTATTGCTGATGTGTTTTTGTTCAAGGGAAGCTTTGTATGGAGAGAAGAGCCAATTAGATGGCATGGCACCCATATGATAGAGCATCAGAAGAATTTTTGGTATGGGACATCATACAAGTTGACCTTCATAATCTTAATATATGGCTTGTATGAGGGAGAGATGAGGCAACAACAAAAGTTTTTGTTGCTATGGTTGCACTTGGGAGAGTATGGGAAAAATTCTTCCCATACTTTTCATGATATTTCTGAAGAGAAGAAAGGCACATTCATGGTGCAAGGAGGCTACCCTTTAGTATTGGAGGATCATGGGAGACTTCCATATAGGAAGATGATCTTCTCACATAGCAGCATGATGGTGGATGGCTTTGCCATGTGGAATGTCAAAGGGAGGAGTCATGGAGCCTTATTCTTAAGGCCTACAGTGCTGTCACATGGGAGTGTGTTCTTATTGATGGAGTGTTCCAAAGAGTATGTGTATCCCTTATTGCATAATTTTCTGAGGGAATCCTCATGGGGGAGCTTATACAGGGGCATCACTTTTAGCTTACTCACTATGTACGGTAGGAATTGAATTTCTCTACTCTTTGATTACTCCATTTATTATTTTTACTTTCCCACCATGTTTGAACAGTGCATTTCTCCTCAAAAGAGCAAGAGTATTTTTGGGTCTCATGGTCACTTTAGGGCCAATGTTTATGATGATGATAGTAGCCCATCTATACATGACTTTGGGAAAGTGTATTGTTATTTTATCTATGTACAACTAATAGACATTGATGCTTACTTCACCATGTAGGGAGAAAAAACATATACAGCTTGTAACTTGTTGTAGGACCACTTTCCATATGACATTTTCAAGCAGCAGTTGGGGGGACTAAGTAATATCCTCTTGGAGAACCTTTGGTACCATCCAAAATTGCATTTAACTTTCAGAAATTTTCTGATTTGGAGGGTAAATGGTGATGATGTGTGATTCATCTTGGATGGAATGGTTTGGGTTGACATGTCTCATGCCTTTGGAGGGAGAGTCCTTGGAGGCTCAATCTTCTTCTTTCCATTGGAGGGCAACCATGTTGCAGCCTAGGATCAATATGCCTTCTACACTTCTCATAAGTGGAGAGGAGGAAAACGTGGGATAGGCTTTCTTGCCTATCATGTTCATTTATTCAGCCCACCTATACTTCAGGAGCACAAGGTGGAGGAAATTCTTCATGAGTTGCCATGTTGGAGGGTGACTCAATTCATTTGCATGATAGCATGGGTGATGGAGGCAGTCATTCATCATGATCATCATCACTCCTATTTTTTGGAGGCCATGAAATAGCAAGCAAGTTTCCATTCACACTTTACACCTTTGATTGATGCAGACACTTTGGTATTGCACACTTGGGAGGAAGCATTGGATGATAGTTTATTTACAGATTCTCTTAATGTAGTGATGGAGGCCATTGATGGGAGGCCACATGAGGAAGAGGGGAGAGATTTTGTTCTCCTTATGTATTTTCTTGAGGACAAGCAAATATTTTGGAGGGGAGGACTGTAATGTTCCAAAATTTTAGCCTCCAAGCTCAATGGAACATTAGAGTTAGCAGAAGCTCTAGTCGGTGAATAAATGGGAAGAAAAGCCCATAAGTCTCCTAAGGAGGAATAAAATAATCCAAATGATAAAGAGGACACTCCTTCTATCTCAATAAGACACCTCCATGTGTGAACAGGGTTAAATTCAAGCTGCTTTGACTAAGTCAACAGCGCAGTTTTAGTGGAGGAAGAATCTAAAGAGGAATAATGCAATTTTGGAGGGAGATGTATCTTGGGATAGAAGTAACCTAATTGAGTGGGGAAAAGGGAAAGAAAACCCATGTATTATATAAGGAATAGGATGGTATCATTATTCTTCATGTCTTAGTTTATTATTCTTGTCTGCCAAGACTTGTTGCTGCTTTGCTGCTTAGCAAAGTTGTAGTGTTGTTTAGCACTGGGTGTTCCCGGGTGGGAATCCCACCTCTTTCCTTTGAAGAGAATCATTGGGAGAGTTTTAATTCATCATTCCACATCAGTTTTTCAGGCCAAGCTTCAGCCATATTCATCAGCACAACTTTTCGGGAGATTGTGCAGTGTTGTTGGGTGCAGCAGTGGAAGGGATTGGAATCCTGGTTTCTGAGCTAGTTTCTCATTGGAGGAAGCTTTCCTTCACTTGAGAGATCTGTTTGGAGAGCTAAAAGACTTATTTCAGATCTGTGGCATCATACCACACATTTCACATACATTCATAGCGTTTTTTTTGCTAGGGAATGTGTTATTTTGGAGGCAGTGTTCATTGGATGGTTTGGTGGCTCCATTGCTGAGTTTCCTTGTGATTGAGAGGTTCATCCTTTCATGGGAGGAAGCCGTTGAGGGATATACAACATATCAGACATCCTTCAGCCTTATACACTCATGTAATTTAGTGTTTTAGTGGTTATTCAGTAAATTATTGGATTTCCCATTTTGTATGCAGAGTGTTTGACAAGAAACCCTTTCCAATTTATTTTGTATTTTGTATAAGGAGACTAGATCTATTTTCTTCAGCATTTATAATCAATATATGAGTAGATATAATTGTTTCCTTCATTTTTTAGTTTAAAACCTCTCTTATACTGCACATTCCCTTGAGCAGTAACTCCAACATTCTGTAGTCTTGGGAATTTGACACTTTTTGGAAATCCTATGTGTGGGAGATTTGTTTAACCCATCTAGTTTTCTTTGTTTCAGCTCTAATCTTGGATTTAGAATTTATATTGACTAATATATGGGATCCAAGAGTTCATTTTACTGTTTTATTACATTTTTTGCTGGAAATGCGTTTTTTATGCATGAGTCATTAGCTGTTCCAGATTTGGAATATTACACTGAATGCTGGACCGTACCACTTGTCCCAAATTGAGACTAGAGAAGAGCCAACTAACCTAGAAGAATGGATACCTGATGCACAACTTTTTACTATTAAGGTGGTTGAAGAGCACTTTGCAGATATTATTCATTTCTTAACTATGGGGATGGAACTTGCAGACTACTTGGTACACCAAAAAAAAGAATTTGTAACCCATGTAGCTAATTTTACCATCATTGCAGGCCAAATATACAAGCTGGGAGCTGATGAGGTGCTATGAAGATAAGTATTGGAGCATGAAAGACAATTCATTTTAGTATAAGCCCACGGAGGAGTAGCGGGAGGTCACTATGTAGGAAAAGAAACTGCGCCAAATGTATTAAGAGCTGGGTTGTGGTGGCCCACACTACATAGCGACTCCCACACATATTGTAAATACTGCGATGGGTGCCAACAGATAGGAAGACCTTCACATCGGGACGAGATTCCCTTGCAACTGCAAATGCCCCTATAGGCATTTGATAAATGGGCTATAGACTTTTTTGGACTCATAAACCTGCTAGGCAGGAATACGGGTGCCCAATACATCCTCACCGCAACTGATTATGTAACTAGATGGGTGGAAGCACAAGCTGTGAAGGATTGCAATACAAATACCGCTGCACATTTTATTTTTTAGTACATTTTAACTAGGTTTGGCTGCCCAAAGATCTTGATGAGTGATAGAGGTACAAATTTCATTAATGTAAACTATTCAAGATTTGAATGAAGAATTTCAGATCCACCAAGCGAAGAGTACCCCGTATCACCCTCAGGAAAATGGCATGGTGGAAGCTTTTAATAAATTTTGGAACAGGTGTTTACCAAGGTCTGTAATGCTATTCGAAGTGACTGGGACGTGCGCATCCTTTTAGTACTCTAGGCATATCAAACCACATGCAAGAAATTGACAAGAAAAATCAATTTTCGAATGGTTTATGGGAAGGAGGCCATTATTTCCATGGAGAACATTGTCCCTAGCCTGTGCATTATGTCTTTTAAAAACATGGTGGAACCAGAAATCATGGAGGAGTGCTTAGCGCAGCTAGTTTCCTTAGAAGAGGATCGCTTCATTGCTAACTTTCACCAATAAATTCAGAAGGCCCGAGAAAAATCCTAGCATGATAGACATATCTAATACAATTTGTTTAAGAAATATGAGCTAGTATTACTATATGAAAGCTAGTTTGCGTGCCACCCAAGAAAATTCTGACAACATTGGTTGGGTCCTTATGTTGTAACATAAATTATTAATGGCGGTGCGGTTAGATTGACTATGCTACGAGGAGACCCCCTACCGGGGTATGTTAGTGGCAGCTGTCTAAAACCATACAGGGCCAACCCAGTGCCTACCAAATGACTATATGGCCAGAGTAGCTATAATGTGGACACTACGCGCAGGGACGATGCGCAGGAATGGATGCGTAGGGATGGTGTACAGGAATGGATGCATATGACTGGTAGTATGGGTGGGTGCGAGACAGGAGTAGGTGCTACGCGTAGTGGAAAAAAATAGCCGTTGGGACGGAGTGGGAGCATGGAAAACCACACTTCCCATTTGTTGTGAAACCAGTTCCAAAAATATAAGAAAAGAGATATCAACGCCTTAGAAATGAGCCACTTTTAGGGGGCAACCTCCAATACATTACATGAATGAACAATTCTAGGATGATACAAATGACGAAACCTCCTTTCTATATGTACGAGTCCATGGGGCCACAATGTAATCCTAGTGGGGCCACAATGTAATCCTAGCCGACCTAACAATAATAATTTAAGGGCACAATAATAACAATATGGGGGTTACAGGGGTACAATAATAACAATAAGGAGGTTACACTAACAACAATAAGGAACTATACTAGTAATATAGGGACCTAACATGCCCCTCCCCTTCAAAAAAGTGTTTTCCTCAATGCTTGAGTAGCTCTGGGTGCTTCTGTATAAAATTCTCATCCTCCCATGTAGAATCTTCAGTGGGTAAGTTCTTTCACTTGATGAGATACTCTGAAATTGATCGATTTCGTAGCTATCGAGTTCTTGTTTCGGTGACCTCTTTAGGTTCCCATATGATTTTTCCTTCCTCATAAAGTTATGGCAATATTGTTTGTGTTGGGAAAAATACTGAGAGGGGGGGGTGAATCAGTATTTAGAGCTGACTGGAAAACATTTTACTTTTTATGCATTTAATTCTTTACTTAGATTATTGCATCATTCATTCATCAGATGTTTAGTAAGCAGTAAGCATGAGCAGTAATAACAGAATAAACCATCACACACAAGCAACACACATGAACACTAGTATTTAAGGTGGAAACCCAATTCGGGAGAAAACCACCGCTGCCGTCGTCTTTGTCTTCAATATTTATTATAAAGAAAACTTCTTACAATTTTGTATTGGCGCAGACTTATACCAGCACGCAGGCACCAACCTGTAGAAGGCTACAACCTTCTCTCGTTCTCCAGTCAATACTGGAAGGGAGCTCCAACCCCCTGATTTAACACCAGCTTCTACTGGCAGAAAACTTCCACTCTGATACAGAAGGCTTCAACCCTCAGATTCACCAAATTTCTTCAATTTGTACATCAGACTTGCAGGACGTCTTCATCATTTATTTTGCAGATCTTCCTAGAGATTCATCATTTCTAGATCTAGAGATATTGAACCTTCATCAAATCCATAGGTGCATCGTAGATTCAGATCTATCAGAGTTCAATCATGCAGATATCTCTTAAAGAGATTTATTCGTTATCAACCCCTCTGCACGCACACCTTGTACTATAATTCTCCTCTCCTTATATAGTTTTTGCCTTTATTAAAACCATGAGTCAAAACCAACAAACCGCTGATGGTATTCTTGGACGGGATCAATTATATAATCTAGCGGGGTCTACCCAAACCCCAAACAACTTCTCATTGTTCTATTTTCTTGGTCAAGAAATTAATTAAACTAAGGATTTTTAATATCTCAATCTGAGATTGAGATATTAATCCAATTCCCCCTTTAGTTGTTACAAACATTAATGTGCCACTGACTTATATAAAAACCCAACAGTAATATATATCCATATAACCTTTCGGGCCCTTCAATAATATTTAATCTTCGACTTGGGGATCTGTGCTGATAATTAAACTTCCTATCAAAAGAGCTAACCTGCGGACATAACTAGTGCACCGGATGTCGAGAAAAGTGCCTCCGAAGTTGACCGAGTTGACTGCGGGGACAACGGAGATGAATGGAAAAGATTGAGTGCGGGGGCACCAGCCAAAATTTTCATCCGTACCTCGAGAGTCCACGCAGTGATGCAAGACGCTGAGTTGGTCATAGTTGTCTTCCACGTTGGGTGAAGACGTCAGGTGAAGATCTCGGCATAGCACAAAAATGTATATTGAACCAATAATGTGAAGGGAAATTAGCTCCCACACCCTTAATACATGACATAATACTTTGGGTTAAACCCACAAACCTCAATACATGCGTATGGGCCCCAACGTTAACGGTCGTCTCCATTCGACGGTTGTTATTGCATCGTGCCGCCTCATTTGATCGGACGGATATCACTTAGCGAAGACGCGTGAACAATAATGCGCGATGGTCACTGTACTTTGGTTAATCTTCACGCATCTTCCTCATATGACCACCATCCGATGGCTTCCCTCGAGATCAATGGTGCTCAACAATATCGCACGGCATCCTTGGTTGAACGTTAACGTGCGATGGCGCACAGTGATGGCGGTTTTGTAAATACGCTTAGGGACATGTGTCGCTCATTCTATGGAATCGCTCCCAACCTCTTGAATACTGCTTGCCTGTTGAGAGTGGTGCGATGAAAACCAGAAACCCCCTTCACTGTTTATTCCGCTCGTGGTTCCTCTCCTTCGCTCAAGGTTCCGTCTGTCTTTATTCCTTCATTGCTACGTTTCTCCATGAAAGCATAACTTTTTTTTAATTTTTCTTCCTCCGTGTTATCAGTTCATATAACCATAAAACTTTTATGCAGCTCCGATGAAATCCTTATGGACTATTCAACTTGGTTCTTTTGCATTCAACATGGACATCTTTCTTTATATTGTCTGACACATGCGGAACACACTATTACTTTGACCGATAGAGCTTATGTGCCCTGCACACACAGAGCACATCCATGGCTCACTCTCCCAACAGGACTTCACACAGAGTTTCAGGGCATTCCGTACGAGAATTAAACCAATCAATACCCAAATACTCTCAGTATTCTCCACCCATCAAAGTATCACCAGAACTCAATCATACACAAGATTTCCTTTATCCACCATTAGGATGCATAAATACACCGAACTTATTCAAGAAAAGCTTTACACATGATTTAAATCGTCCTTATTTACATCAAATTTCCTATTAAATACATAGCTTTGTTCAATTCACATTCAGTCGTATATTCTGCTTGTATAGAACTGCTGATGGTTTTCTGAGTTCTTTATACAGTCTGCATCCTTTGCCAGAGAGTTTCCATCAAGGAAAATCAATTCAATATACTAGGATACCAAAAATTCCAAAAATCTCCCCTTTTGGACTTGATGGCAACCATGACCAGAAATACATTCAGCAATATTCTCCCCCTTTGACATCAAGGGAAAAGGATAGATCAAGATCCTTTGTACCAACAATACCATGCTCCCCCTGAGATCATGTTGCATCTTCAAACATAATTAGAATGCCAACAATGCATCCTTTCCACAATACCAATGCTCCCCCTTTTCCTGTGCATCCAGAGATACCCAACAGCACCGCAGCTGTGCTGAAGAATGCTGACCCAGAAAAAAAATTTCAGCAACTACCCATACACGGTTTTCTATCCTTTAGGAAATCTGCGTATCCAATTTAATCTTATGTATTTAAGTAGATCTGATCTTATGCATGGAAAAGACTACTCCCAGCTTCTGTCTGAGATATTCGAACGCTTCCTTGGGTAAAGGTTTGGTAAATATATCAGCAACTTGTTCTTTGGAGGGCACATATTCCAACTTCACCTTTTTTTCAAGTACTTGTTCACGTAAGAAGTGATGCTTGATGGGAATGTGCTTGGTCTTGGAATGCATAACAGGATTCTTTGAGATACTGATGGCACTTGTGTTATCACACATAATGGATATAGGAGGTGAACATTTGATTTGAAAGTCTTGTAAGGTTTGCATCATCCAGAGAAGTTGAGTGCAACATGATGTGGCAGCCACATATTCTGCTTCTGCTGTAGATAAGGCAATAGAGCTTTGCTTCTTACTGAACCAAGATACTAACCGGGGCCCCATATAGAATGCACCACCACTAGTGCTTTTCCGATCATCAAAATTTCCAGCCCAATCTGCATCAGTGTAAGCATGAAGAGTAAGATCAACATTCTTTGCATACCATAGTCCAAAGTCTTGAGTTCCTTGTAGATATTTGAATATTCTTTTGACAGCCTGAAGGTGAGACTCTTTTGGATTAGCTTGGAATCGTCCAACAATCCCAACTGCATGCATAATGTTTGGTCTAGTCCCAGTGAGATAAAGTAGACTTCCTATCATAGATCTGTATTCTGGTTGATTCACTGTGGGAGAATCATCATGAGAACTGAGATTACATCCGGTTACCATTGGTGTACTTACAGGTTTGCACTCTTCCATACCATACTTCTTCAGAATTTGCTTAAGATATTTTGTTTGTGATAAGAATATGCCATCTGTTGCTTGTTGCACTTGCAAGCCAAGAAATAATGTTAGTTCCCCAAGTAAAGAAATTTCAAATTCTTGCTGCATATCAGAAGAAAATTTCTGACTCATAGACTCTTCATTACTTCCAAAAATGATATCATCAACATATAAAACCACAATCAATAGTTTATCATTTTTAGTTTTTGTGTATAAGTTGCTATTAGCAGACCCCTTTGAAAATCCTTGTTGATGAAGATATTTGTCAAGACGATAATACCATGCCCTTGGAGCTTGTTTGAGACCATATAGAGCCTTTTTAAGTCTACAAAAAAGATTTTCATCATTTCCCAAAATGAATCCTTCTGGTTGTTCTATATAAACTTCTTCTTCTAGATCTCCATTGAGAAAAACAGATTTAACATCCATTTGATAAAATTTGATTTGTTGGAAGCTTGAAAAAACAAGAAACATTCTTATGGCTTCAAGTATAGCTACAGGAGCAATAGTTTCTTCAAAGTCTATACCTTCTTGTTGAGCATACCCCTTGCAAACAAGTCTAGCTTTATTTCTTATAACATCCCCATTCTCATTTAACTTGTTTTTTAATATCCATTTAGTTCCAATGACATTTTTGTCATGAGGTCTTGGTACTAATTCCCAAGTGTGATTCTTTTGAATTTGATCAAGCTCTTCATTCATGGCTTGAATCCAACATTCATATTTTCTAGCTTGACTGACATTGTGTCATTCAATAGTGGACGGAAATGCTAGATTTCTATATGATCCCACAAGATTCCTTCTTTTTTGTACACCTGATCCATTTTCACCCAAAATTTGAGATTCTAGATGATTCTTTTGAACATATCTGGATGGAGCTTTTTCAGATAAATCATATTTGGGTTCTTCATTGGGTTCACTGTCTATATCATTCTTATTTGATGTAGAAGGATATGTGTCATCATCATCTTCATCTGTTGTTTTCTTTTCTTCTTTTGGAGCTGCAGGAGACTCATCAATAACAACATCAATACATTCAACAATCTTCCGAAGTTTTTTATTGTAACATTTATATGCCCTACTCCTAGAGGAGTAACCAAGAAATATTCCTTCATCTGCTCTGGGTTCAAACTTGCCAAGTTTTTCATCATTATTCTTGATAAAGCATTTTCTTCCAAAAATTCTAAAATGCTTTACAGTGGGAGGTTTAACATACCAGAGTTCATATGGAGTTTTATCACTATTTACACGAACATGTGCCTTGTTGAGAATGTTTACTACTGTATGTGCTACTTCTCCCCAAAATGTGTCAGGTGTTCCAGTATCATCAACCATAGCTCTAGCCATTTGTTGAACTGTTCTATTCATTCTTTCTGCAACACCATTTTGTTGTGGAGTGCCAGCTACAGAAAACTGTCTTTTTATGCCATGTTGTTCACAAAATTCAAGGAATTCATCTGATATATATTCTCCTCCTCGATCAGATCTAAGACACTTGATTTTTAGATCTAATTCATTCTCAACTAGTGCTTTGAAGACCTGAAATTTCTCAAATGCTTCATCTTTGTGTTTAAGCAACCTAATCCAACACATTCTAGAGAAATCATCAATAAATAAGATATAGTATTGTTCACCACGTGGTGACATTTTCCTCACAGGTCCAGATATGTTAGTATGAATGAGTTCAAGAGGCTTACTTGATGATCCTTCCTTGTCATTAAATTGCACTCTGGTCTGCTTACCGAATTGGCAAGATTTGCATATGATACTTTCAGGTAGAGTAATATTGGGAAGATCACGGACAACTTTAAGTCTGCTTGATTTGTTGATTTGAGAGAAGCTCAAATGCCCCAACCTTCTATGCCATAGCCAGTTTTCTGAAGATTTACTCAAGTAACATTGTTCTTTGCATTTCTTCAATACATACAGATTGCTTGGAGTTCTATTTCCTTTTATAATTGTTTTACCTGTATCAAGATCACGTACCACACATTATTTTGAACTAAAGACAACTTCAGTTCCCAGATCACACATTTGACTTACACTTAACATGTTATGCTTTAATCCATCTACATACATGAAATTATTAGCTTTCACCTTTTCTTTTAGAAAAATAGACCCTTTTCCCTTAATAACAGCAGGAGTATCATTTCCAAATGTAATATTCTTCTCTTTTTCTAGAGCACTATATGCAAGAAGTTTGTTTTTGTCACCTGTCATGTGTTTTGAGCATCCACTATCAATGTACCATTGATTTTATTCACCTTCTGCAAATAACGCTATGCAAAAATTTTCAATCTGTAATTCCTTCTTTTTCCACACTTTGGAGCTTGAAGGAAATTACTCTTTTGGCTGAACTTTGCTCCTCCATTCAGATTCTTCATGACCAAAGTTATTGCAATAAGCACATTCAACTTCATTTTGAAGAGGAGAAAAGTTGTTGTATGTATTCCTCTTTGTTCTAATATCAACCTTTTCTTTCTTGCTTCTCTTGTCATGATGGTTTTATATGCAACATATTGAACAACTTTATGACAAAAATTGTGACATGAGAAACATTGTCCATTGAAGAAGAAATTTATGCGATCATAAAATCTTCTACTTGAATTTACCTGTTGGTTGGTGTTTCTTGGAAGGGTATTCTTGTTAGTGTACTTTGAATTGAGATGGTCATGCTTTACCTACAAATATTCTTTATTCCCTTGCTGAGTGGCAGAATGTTGTATACTAGCTGTCGCTACTTTTAGATATTTTGGTGCTGAAGCCTGAGAAGATTCTCCGATATATCCAAGACCTGTCTTTATAAGAGGAGAGCGTTGTACCTTGATAATCTCATCTAAGGTTTCAGATCCTTTAGAAAATCTAAGATTCAAATTCTTTACTTTCTCAATTTCTTTTCTTAGACTTACTATTTCACATTCTAATTTCTCATTATGTTTCTCCTTTTCTTCAAGCTGATTTTTCAGAGTTTCTATGGATATTTTACTTTCTTCTAAGCATATTTTGAGTTGATTGATTTCATCAAGAAAATCATTGTTCTCTAAGACATCCATAAAAGTATCTTTTTCTTCTCTAGACTCTTTTTCAAATGCCATGAGAAGTCTAAGATCTTGTTCACATTCTTCCTCACTGTCTGATAAGCCATCACTGTCTTCATGAGTATAGTAATTTTTTCTAGTGCTAAACCGATTCTTTTTCCTTCTTGCTACTTCCTTTCCTTTTTCATGTGTTTATTTGTGAGGACACTTAGCAGCATAATGACCAACTCTTCCACAAGAAAAACATTTGAAAGGAAGCTTACCTCTGAACCGTCCTGTGCCAAGTTGGATTTTCTTTACAAAATTTACCTCATCTTCTTCTGAGATATACCCTGATCCTTCTGTCTCTTGAAATTATTTCCCTTTTTTAGAAGCTCTAAAGATGGCTTCTTTGACTTCAGATGGTCCTCCTCTTCTCATTTCATAAGAATTTAGTATGCCATGAAGTTGCACCACAGTAAGATTTTGAAGATCCTGCTTTTCTTCAAGAGCAGAAACTTTTGACTCAAATTTTGTCGTTAGTGATCTTAAAACTTTCTCAACCAAAGTAGATTCAATTATTGTTTCTCCTATATTTCTCATATGATTTACAATATCATCAAGTCTTAAAAAGAAATTAGCAATGCTCTCCTCATTATGCATTTTTAGGTTCTCATATTGAATTCTGAGAGTTTGCAGTTTAGCACTTTTTACCTTTGCATCACCTTCATAGCTTAGAATGATTTTTTCCCATATTGCCTTTGTTGTATTCAACTGCATGACTTTGACAAATTCTGATTCAGTTAGACTTCCCAATAGAGCATTAACCGCCTTTGCATTTGTTTCATAATTCTTTCTTTCTGTTGGATTTGTTGGTACTGCAGCTAGATATTGATATCCTACTTCAACAATAGCCCATACACTTGCACCCAGAGACTGAAGATAGGATCTCATCCTTTTTTTCCAGAAGATTAAATTGTTTCCATTGAAGAGCGGAGGCCTGATAGATGCTATTCCATCTTGAATTCTCATCTTGATTGATCTTCCTTCTAGCGGCTAAGCTTTTCAGAAGGACCTGCTCTGATACCAATTGTTGGGAAAAATACTGAGAGGGGGGGGTGAATCAGTATTTAGAGCTGACTGGAAAACATTTTAATTTTTATGCATTTAATTCTTTACTTAGATTATTGCATCATTCATTCATCAGATGTTTAGTAAGCAGTAAGCATGAGCAGTAATAATAGAATCAACCATCACACACAAGCAACACACATGAACACCAGTATTTAAGGTGGAAACCCAATTCAGGAGAAAACCACCGTTTTTGTCGTCTCTGTCTTCAATATTTATTATAAAGAAAACTTCTTACAATTTTGTACTGGCGCAGACTTATACCAGCACGCTGGCACCAACCTGTAGAAGGCTACAACCTTCTCTCGTTCTCCAGTCAATATTGGAAGGGAGCTCCAACCCCCTGATTTAACACCAGCTTCTACTGGCAGAAAACTTCCACTCTCACACTGAAGGCTTCAACCCTCAAATTCACCAAATTTCTTCAATTTGTACATCAGACTTGCAGCACGTCTTCATCATTTATTTTGCAGATCTTCCTAGAGATTCATAATTTCTAGATCTAGAGATCTTGAACCTTCATCAAATCCACAGGTGCATCGTAGATTCAGATCTATTAGAGTTCAATAATGCATATATCTCTTAAAGATATTTATTCGTTATCAACCCCTCTGCACGCACACCTTGTACTATAATTCTCCTCTCCTTATATAGTTTTTTCCTTTATTAAAACCATGAGTCAAAACCAACAAACCGCTGATGGTATTCCTGGACGGGATCAATTAGATAATCCAGCGGGGTCTACCCAAACCCCAAACAACTTCTCATTGTTCTATTTTCTTGGTCAGGCAATTAATTAAACTAAGGCTTTTTAATATCTCAATCTGAGATTGAGATATTAATCCAATTCCCCCTTTAGTTGTTACAAACATTAACGTGCCGCTGACTTATATAAAAACCCAGCAGTAATATATATCCATATAACCTTTCGGGCCCTTCAATAATATTTAATCTTCGACTTGGGGATCTGCGCTAATAATTAAAGTTCCTATCAAAAGAGGCAACCCGCGGACACAACTAGCACACCGGATATCGAGACAAGTGCCTCCGCAATTGACCGAGTTGACTGCGGGGACAACAGAGATGAATGGCAGAGATTGAGTGTGGGGGCACCAGCCAAAATTTTCATCTGTACCTCGAGAGCCCCTGCACTGACGCAAGACGCTGAGTTGGTCACAGCTGTCTTCCACGTCGGGTGAAGATCTTGGCATAACACAACAACGTATATTGAACCAATAATGTGAAGGGAAATCGGGTCCCACACCCTTAATACACGACATAATACTTTGGGTTAAACCCACAAACCTCAATACATGTGTATGGGCCCCAACATTAATGGTTGTCTCCATTCGACAGTTGTTATAGCGTCGCACTGCCTCATTTGATCGGACGAATATCGCTTGGCGAAGACGCGAACAGTAACGTGCGATGGCCACCATACTTTCGTTAATATTTGTGCATCTTCCTCATATGACCACCGTCCGATGGCTTCCCTCCAGATCGACGGTGCTCAAAAATATCGCATGGCATCCTTCGTCGAACGTTAACGTGCGATGGTGCGCAGTGATGGCAGTTTTGTAAATACACTCAGGGACGCATGTCGCTCATTCTATGGAATCACTCCCAACCTCTTGAATACCACTTGCCTGTCGAGAGCAGTGAGATGAAAACCGGAAACCCCCTTCACTGTTTATTCCGCTCGTGGTTCCTCTCCTTCGCTCAAGGTTTCGTCCGTCTTTATTTCGTCATTGCTACGTTTCTCCATGAAAGCATAACTTTGTTTTAATTTTTCTTCCTCCACATTATCAGTTCATATAACCATAAAAATGTTATGCAGTTCCGATGAAATCCTTATGGACTATTCGACTCGGTTCTTTTGCATTCAACAGGGACACCTTTCTTTGTATTGTCTAACACATGCGGAACACACTATTACTTTGACCGATAGAGCTTATGTTCCCTACACACACAGAGCACGTCCGTGGCTCACTCTCCCAGTAGGACTTCACACAGAGTTTTAGGGAATTCCGTACAAGACTTGAACCAATAAATACCCAAATACTCTCGGTATTCTCCACCCATTAGAGTATCACCAGAACTCAATCATACACAGGATTTCCTTTATCCACCATCAGGATGCATACATACACCGAACTTATTCAATAAAAGCTTTACACATGATTTAACTCGTCCTTATTTACATCGAATTTCCCATTAAATACAGAGCTTCGTTCAATTCACTTTTAGTCGTATATTCTGCTTGTATAGAACTGCTGATGATTTTCTGAGTTCTTTATACAGTCTGCATCCTTTGTCAGAGAGTTTCCATCAAGGACAATCAATTCAATATACTAGGATACCAAAAATGCCAATAGTTTGAACTAGAATATTTTCACCTATAACCTTCTTTAAGCATAAAACATGGAAAACTAGATGCACTCGTGAAGAAGGAGGAAGCTCTAATTTGTATGCCATAGTACCAATCTTTTGCAACACCTCTTAAGGACCATAGTACTTTGGCGACAATTATTATCCTTCTTAGCTTGCTTGAGGGACATTTTTTTGTATGGTTGTAGCCATAAGAATACCCAATCTCCTACATCAAAACTTCTCTCACTGTGATGTTGATCTACCTGTTTTTTCATTCGATTTTGTGCCAGATTCAAGTTATCCTTTAAGAGTTGGAGAACTTCTTGTTGATGCTCAATGTGATCTTCCACTGTTTGAACCTTTGAATTTTCTCTTAAAGATGATGTTATGGATGGTGGATGATATCCATAAAGTACCATAAATGGGGTCATTTTTTCTGTAGTATGGAAGGAATTGTTATACCACCATTCAGTGAGAGGTAACCACTTGACCCATTGTGTTTGTTTATCAGATGCAAAAAAATGAAGATATCCTTCCAGAAATTTATTTACTATCTCAGTTCGACCATCATATTGAGGATGATAAGATGAGCTATGAGCTAATTGAGTACCCAAAAAAGAAAATAAATCCCTCCAAAAATTTCCAGTAAAAATGGGATCTATGTCGCTCACAACAACCCTTGGGTTTCCATGTAGCTTTTGAATTGTGTCCATAAATGTAGTAGCAACTTTACTTTCTTTAAATGGATGAGATAATGCACAAAAGTGTGCATACTTGGTAAGTCTATCAACTAACACCATGATGACACTCCTTCCTTCAGACTTAGGTAAACCTATGATAAAATCCATTGAAATCTCCTCCCAATGTTGACTTGGAATGGATAAAGGTTGTAGAAGACCCGGGGTCTTAATTGTCTCAACTTTATTCTACTGGAAAACCAAACATTCTGCCACAAACTTTTGAATATCAAATTTAAGGCCATCCAAAAAAAAAAAATTCTTCACCCTGTGGTAATTTTTTAAAAACTCTGAGTGTCCTCCTAAAGGAGGAGTGTGCAATTCCAAAAGCATATTTTGTTTTAGTTTGGAATTATTTCAAAGATATAAACAATCTTTGTACCATAAGGAATCATTTTTCCAACTAAATGTATCAGATGTACTAGTATCTTGCTGCAACTTTTGAATGAGTGTCCACACTTCTTCATTCTTCTTCCATTCATCCCTTGCTTCGGTTATCCAATCTGGTTGGATAATAGAAATGCACAGAGAAATGCTTCCACCTCTTCATTATTTCTTGAGAGTGCATCTGCAACAACATTTAGATTCCCTTTTTTGTAGATTATTTCAAAGTCATAACCCAACATCTTTGTGACCCATTTTTTCTGTTCTTCTGAAGATAGTCTTTGTTTCAAAAAGTGTTTAAGACTATCATGATAATTTTTTACCTTGAAGTGTATTCCCATTAGGTAAGTTTGCCACTTCTTTAGTGCATGCAATATTTCTAACATTTCCTTCTCATAAATAGCTTTCTGTAAATAATTTCCTTTGATTGGATGAATTTCAAAATCAATGGGTCTTTCTTCTTCCATTATAACAACACCAATTCCATTTCTTGAGGCATCACATTCCACAATAAAGGTTTTTGTGAAGTCTGGCATAGCTAAGACCAGTGCTAGGCACATTGCCTCTTTAAGATGTTCAAAGACCTTAGTTGCTTCAAGAGTCCATGAAAATGCATCTTTCTTCAATAATGTTGTTAGAGGTGCTGCTATTCTCCCATAATTCTTAACAAACTTGCGTTAATACCCTGTTAACCCGAGAAATCCTCGCAACTGCTTTATGGTTGTGGGGACTTTCCATTCCTTAATGGATTTAATTTTGTTAGGGTCTACCTTAACACCATCGTGAGATACAATATGACCTAGATATTCCACCTCTTGAACTCCAAAGAAACATTTGGATGATTTTTCATATAATTGTTTCTCCTGCAATAGTTTGAGCACCCTGTCAACATGTTGAACATGATCCTTCCAAGACTTGTTGTAGATTAGTATATCATAAAAAATACTAGCACAAGGTTTCTAAGGAAGGGCTTGAAAATGAAATTCATCAACCCTTGAAATGTAGAAGGTGCATTGGTAAGGCCAAAAGGCATGACCAAAAATTCATAATGACCCTCATGAGTTTGAAATGTTGTTTTCATAATATCTTCAGTCTTCATTCTAATTGGATGATATCCTGAATGAAGATCCAACTTGGTAAAATAAATTGCTCCATGCAATTCATCCAATAATTAATCAATCACATGAATGGGAAATTTTTCTTTAATGGTGAGCTTATTGAGCTCCCTATAATCCAGACACATGTGCCATGATCCATCCTTCTTTTGTACCAATACTACAGGAGAAGAGAAAGAACTTTGACTAGGTTGAATTATACCAGCCTCTAACATTTCTGCAATCATATGTTCAATTTCGCTCTTTTGGACACAAGGATATCTATAAGGCCTGATGTTTGGAGGAACACTTCTTGGAATCAAATGAATAGCATGATCATGATCACGAATAGGTGGGAGTCCTTTGGGAGTTTCAAAAACCTTGGAATGATTGTCCAAGACTTTCTAGAGATCTGTAGAAATAGATGATTTTGATGTTGGAAATTCTAGTGAGCATAATTGTGAAATTACGCCTCGTTGTTATTTCTTTAGAAGATTTGTCATGAAATTATAGCTTATTATCTTTCCCAGCTTCCCTGCAATACCCCATAATTCGACTTCCTTTCCTTCTGAAAAAAAAATTGAAGAAAAATTCTTGAAATTTAAAAGCTACCGTCCCCAAAAGATTGTAACCATTGTACTCCTAGTACAACATCAACACCTCCCATAGGAATGGAAAGCATTGGACTATTCAATACATATTCCCCCATGGTTAGCTTGATATTATGGCATTTTCTAGAGAAATTTATAGTTCCTCCATTTGCAACCATCACTTGACATTATGGTGTTGGGTATAGGAAACAATTCAATTCCTTGGCTACCTTACAATGAATAAAATTATGGGTACTACCTGAATCAATCAACACTATTACCTTTTTCTTATTGATATGTCCTTCTATCTTGAGAGTTTGAGGAGTGGTAATTCCTGCCAATGCATTACACGATATGGTCAGACTCATTTCTTCCTCTTCTAGGGCTGGTTCCTGGTGTATATCCTCTTCTTTTGAATATTCTTGTTCATTTTCTTCTTCCTCTTCACAATCTATGTAAAATAATTTCTTCTCAACACACTTATGACCTTTAGTGTATTTTCTATCACAAATGTAGCAAAGCCCTTTTGCTCTTTTTTCTTCCAATTGTTGTGGTGTCAACCTTGTAGGTTGTGGAAATCTAGGAGTAGCAACACTTCCCTCTTTATAGAAGTGAGTGGTAGACTTCCTTGTCGCCATAATTTTACATTCAATTTTTCTTGCCAACCTGAATGCCTTCTCCAATGAATCAGGTTCCAAAATGTGAACTTCATGTTGGATGTTATCCTTTAAATTACCTATGAAGAGATCAATCCTGTGTTCCTCTGGAATATCAGTTACCCTTATATTCAATTTTTGGAAGTCCTCAATGTGCTCCCCCACTAAACCCTTTTGTTTGAGATTTATCAATTGGCTAAAGAATGTGTTGCTCTTTGTATCCTCATAATGTGCTATCATTTCCTCCATAAAAATTGACCAAGTGACAATTTTTTTACGGGAGCAAAGCCATCGATACCATACAAATGTATTTTGTTCTAAATGTAAAGTTGCAATGCGTACCTTTTGTGTGTTTTTCATATTATTGAGATCAAAATATTGCTCCATCTATAGTATCCATGTTACAGGATCCTTTCCATCAAACTTTCTCATATCCATTTTTGGAATATGGTGGTTCTTCCCTCCAACATTAGAGTTTATGAAATCACGATTAACATTTATTTTGTTCTCATCATGAGTTTCCTCTACTATCTTTTCACCATTAGGAAACATTTCTTGTATCAAATTTTTCAAACCTTCCATGTCTTCTTTTAGATCATTCTTCATGTTTTCCATCTTAGCTTCCATGTCATCCATCCTAGATTCCATGCCAACTTCCATGCCATCCATCTTAGCTTCCATGCCATTCTTCAAACCATCCATCTTAGATTTCATGCCTTTCTTCAAACCATCCATCTTAGTTTCCACACCTTTCTTCAAAACTTCCATGTCATTTTTTGTTGCTCTTTGCGAGAGAAAAATTTGTTGCACTTTCTCTTTTGATATGTCATGTTTCCATTCTTCGTCTTCATGAGTCATAGTAGAGCCTTCTAAAGGCTTGATGGGTGTTGAATTATTTTTATGGTCCATTTTCGAATCCACTACTGATATCTATTCTACAATATGCCCTTGGAATCAATTCAACTTGATTCTTCAAACAATACTTATGCAATTCGGAAAAAATAACACACCTTTTACTTGCTTTTGAGGAGCTCTATGTTGAAATTGAATTATTTCTATAATTGCAAATCCTAAATGTATGAAATTCAGCCCTGTAGTAGCCCTTTGAAGCTTCTTTCAAATGCCATAGGTCTAACCTAAATTGGATGCTTCAAGGAAAATTTATGCCCAATCTTGCACAATGACCTAATTATAAACTACTTCAGTAGAGTGAACTTGTACAATGTTCCATGTGTCACTTTTTCCTTGTTTAGCTATGAATTTGATAAAAATGAAACTACATTCCATGTATTTTCCTCCACTTTTTACCAAATTCCAATCTGATGCTCAGAGAGAGAGTTATGATGATTTTCCCACGATCACCTCTTTGAGATGAAATTTGGGAGCCTGAAAAATCTTTAACTTCCACAAACCATATCTCCACAAATATTGTGAACCAAACTCTAAAATTTTGCGAAAATGTTCCTCAGGATTTCGGCTTTGTGGTATACAAATTTTAGCTTCTCATCCTTCATAGAACAAACTTTATAGCAATAATTCCACGATGAACTATTTAGGTTAAATTCAGGAGCCTGCAAAAAGCCATAAATTCCACAAATCATATATCTGAAAATGTTGCAAACCAAGCTCTGAAATTTTTCGACGATGTTCCTCTAGATTTTGGCTTCATACTCTAAAACTTTCAGCTTCTGAACCTTCGTAGAAAAAAATTTCTAGTGCAAATTCCACGATGACCCATTTGGAGCAACGAAACCCTAGAATCGAAACCTCTGATACCAAATGTTGTGAAACTAGTTCCAAAAATAGAAGAAAAGAGATAGCAATGCCTTAGAAATGATCCACTTTGACGGGGCAACCTCCAATACGTTACATGAATGAACAATTCTTGGATGACACAAATTACAAAACCTCCTTTTATATATTGGAGTCCATGGGGCCACAATGTAATCCTAGTGGGGCCACAATGTAATCCTAGCCGACCTAACAATAATAATTTAAGGGCACAATAATAACAATATGGGGGTTACACTAACAACAGTCAGGGACTATACTAGTAATATAGGGATCTGACACCGTTTAATGAAGCAAGTAATTGGTGATTAATGTGGCGATTTATGAGGAATTTTTACCGTTCCCATAATGATGAAAGGAAATTAAGGATCTTACAGCAATTTCTCAATCGCGGAAGTTATAAGATAAAGAATGTTTGTTTTACAAGATTTAGTTTATGCTCAAGATTGCCGTACCCTTGCCACTCGAGTATATCCCATTGTTTCTGTCTACCTGACGTCCACATGACTGAGCAAGCTCCACTGTCCGACAGTAGCAATGCTAAGTTCATCTTCCAAGCAAGGATGACTGCTAACAACCCAAATGTGCCTCCTTCTAAAACAACGTCCGAGGAAATATGATCTGATGAGGTCCGAGAGGTCACCCCTGCAGTAGAAGAAATTGGCTCGACTTGAGAACCCCAAAAGGGAAAGGGAAAGGTAAAACAGATGAAATAGGTTGGTGGGAAGCCTCATAATTCCCCTAAAATTCGGCATTCCCCTCGGAAGGTGCCTAAGAAGCGATCACCTACCGCACCACCGAACCCGATGTCACTCATAGAAGAAGGCCTACAGGCGACTCCACTGACCTGGTTACCCCCTTATGTTTGTCCACGAATAAAAGCAGCCCATATGCCCAATGTGGATGTCGTTCGCTCCAATATTTAGATGCCTCTGGTCCAAGAAGAAGTTCCCTAGTTGGGAGATATGTTAGGAAAACGCCCCCACATAAATTTTGACGACCATGACCTGGGAACATAGACGCTTTCCCTTCATTAGCTCCACAACTGTACCTGAAACAGGTTGTTGAATATGGTGTGCTCAAATTCGAGCCAATGGTTTGGGTCAAGGGATTAGCTGGTGCAGGCATCTTGAACTTGCTACGCCTCCCCCATTTTGGTCACTAGAACATAACCAGCCTTGTCGTTCACTAACTGCTGGCACTTGTCCATGATGCATGCTTGTGGCTCCATGGCCACATATAGATCGATGTTCCCCTCATTCACTGCATTACAGGTGTCCCTATGAATGGGACCAACCCTAGGGATGGAACGAGCAATAAATTCAAGCACCATACTATTGAAGCTATCTGGGACAAGTACAATGTCACACGCTACATGCATGGCTTCCTGATTGATACCATCAATGACCCAAGGACGCGCATGGGCACTTTACACCTTGCCTACAAATTGATGTGGAAATGTCATGCCGCGACTGCACCTGCTCATGTAATTCAAATCACCAGCCAGTGCGAAAAGGGAGTCTGTTATAATTGGTCCCAGTACCTAGTTGAAGAATTTCTTGACAACGTGCGTGAGGCTCAGGAGCAGGGAAAAACTTTCTACTACTCGTGGCTAATCCTGCTCATCATCTTAATTTCCTGGGAAACCCTGAAATAAGCGATCTTCCCCCCTCTTGAGCCTGGCATGTTCGAGGGGGTGCGGTTTTCCAACCTGTGGGAATCAAAGGACCCCAAGCAGGTTGAGGAAAACAAGTCCTTCTGGGTACTCTACAATGGGGCTATCTTTGCGGCTATTGATTCCCAACCGCGCCTGTCTGCCACAGTCTATGGAAAGTATAAGCATATCGATGCATTTCATGTAACCATGCACAATGTGAAAATTCAGAACCATAAATATCACACTTGGCATAATCTCCCATATATGACTACCGAGGCTGAAATTGAACAGATAATTACCACATGTCCACCAGAGTGGAAGGTTGCAGCCATGCCACCAGAACTAGATGCAGCAGGAACTTCTAACCACAATGAAATGTAAAAACTGACCATTCCGCTTGGCCCAACAATGGAGTCGGTGATTCCAACCTCCACGCAGCAGGAAGCTCCCAGAAGCACTACCATGCAGCATGAACCAGACTCCCCACCGGATCAGAACATAAACGATGATGAGGATGTAGGTATGTCAACCATGCAGGGTCTCAAGTGGCCCCATGGGTTGTCTTAGGGGTGTAGAAAGAAGAGTAAGGCCAATAAGATCGGCACCACCATGGAGGTTACCCTGACAGAGGATGACCTCGGCTAGATTGTTGATGTTGTCACCACCACGTCTGTTGATCGATGGATTACTTGGGAAGAGAAGCACAAGGCTAGTGTAGTAGTCTTACAAGCCGAGTTGCAAGCCCTTCAGCTTAAAGCAGACACCATTCAAGTGAGTGTGGATCAAACGAGGCAGAATAGAGCAAGCATGGATCAAGTGAGGAAGACTCCTGTGGGCCTGTTGGCCCCCATTACAGCCCTAGAAACTGTCACAGATAGTCGAATCTACCCTCTCCCCACTACTTCTTTTATCTTTGAACCTAATGACTTATGCACCCAAATCCAGGCCTGCTCATTTGTCGACCTTGATGTTGGTCGACTAGCCAATGCATAGCTTCATGAGCTATTGACCGCCCTCACCAGCGAAATCAAACATCTAGAACTCTATGCACAGCAGCACAACCGAGTAGACCATTATGACCCAAGTCGCTGAAGCTGCTCAAATCTAGGCTGCACATGTCACCACCATCGCGCAACAAACTGCCTTAGAACAATTGATCAACAGATTATGTGAGGACATGCCAGAATTCATTCCCTCCTTTGCTGAACCCCAAGCTAAGGCCGAAGGATTGGTCACTACCTTGAAGGCATATCGAACTAAGGTGTAGTTTCTCAAGGCTGATTTTGAACTTCATCTCACATATTTATAGGCCAAGCTCTAGTCTGAGACTCCTCTTGAAGTACACACCTAGCACGCCGCATTGGTTACAGAAGCCACAACCACTATCACAACACAGATCATCCAGGGTGTCAATATGCTTGAGAAGGATATGGAATTATGGTCCTAGGTGCAACATGACCCTATCCTCCACAAAATATATCAGGAATTGACTTAGAAGGAACAAAAATTTGAGCAACTAGAAGCTACAATGTCCACCCTTGTTCCAACCTAGTGCTTAGCTTGTCTTCAAACCAGCCACGCACTTCACAGTGAAATTGTTGCGCTCAGTGCAAGAAGCAGGTACTCAGTGACCATCTGACACCTTGGTCAGATGATGCCCTCAAGATTTCACATGACTTAGATGGGGCAGTGTGGAAATTGAACCAGGCTCTAGACAATGTCACTGCTGCCATGGAAGGACCAACCTCGCAGAAACTGGTGGACATCGCGCAGACTGCAACCATGCAGAGCCTTCTTGTTTTTCTACCACTCACTGCCACACTAGAACAACTCAAGGAAAGGATGAATACCCCACCGGTGCTGTGACTCGGGACGAGTCACAAGATTGTGTTGGGGGACTATTGGAACGGGGTTTCCTAGCCCCAATTTTGTCCATTTTTATAATATTTTGTCTAGAGAAGGGGGTTTGGGGTGGGTCAAGTACCCAATGAATTTTAAGGGGTCAAAATGGTAGACCAAGGGTCCACAAACCATGGTTTTCGAACCTTAGGATAGCGCAGGCTAAGATGCTGTAAGTAGATGGATAGATCGAGTCTATAGGTAAGCTAATTTTGATTGATATTGGTCACGAACTGTTGAGATCTGTTTTGGGGTTGTATTTGGGTAAGGACTCCTGTTGGTTATGTGCACAGAGATCCTCAGTCTTGCTATGTGCGTACCCCGCTGGCTATGTGCGCAGGTTGGGAATCGGGTCTGTAAGTGGATTTTGAATACTAATGAATGAGAAATCTATTTTATGAGAACTGCCTATGTTTGTGGTATTGCTGTGATTTTGTTTGTTGATGAATATTGATGCACACGTGGATGCAAAGGCATCACTTAGATCTGATTATTAATGGTTTCTTTAATTATGTTTACGAGCTCTCTGTGGGTTTATGAGCTTCTCATTCTGCAAGTATAATTCTAAGGGTTCTGTGATAAGACTTCTTCTATGCAAATCTGATAGATCTTAACAGGGTTGCCTCAATTAACTCTCTTTCTCTCATGGTGCGAAAACCTGGATCCAACACCCTCCCATACTACTTTGGGTGAGACCTTGGCCTGCGCAAGCAGGTCATTACCGAAAGGGCCAGTAGTATAGGATTTTTTTGGAAAATCTTAAATATGAACCCGAGTCAGGACCCCTCAAGCCAACAACATCTATTTCACCACACTGGGCTTCACCAAAAGTGAAGCAGATGCAAACCTGTACCAGATTGTGGTTGAGGGTAAGATATTGATCATTGCTATTTATGTTGATGATTTAATTTTGATTGGTGATGAGCAGCTGATACACTCATGCAAGGAGGATCTTTCAAGGGAGTTCAAAATGAAGGATATGGTACTCCTTCATTATTTCCTTGGATTGGAAATATGGAAGTGGGATTGTGAAATTTTTGTGTCTCAAGGCAAGTATGCAAAGGAGGTACTGGGTAATTTTAACTGGAGAGCTTCAAACCCATGGATACGCCTCTTCCAAGAAAATGGAGGAAAGAGGATGCTACTTATAGAGAAGTAGTGGATGCTATTGTCTATCGACAGTTAGTGGGTTCACTAATGTATCTAGTGAACACGAGACCAAACATTTGTTATGCGGTTAACCAACTGATTCAAGCTATGGTTAAGCCTACCAAGCTCTTTTGGAAGGTGGGGAAGCATTTCCTGAGATACCTGAGGGGTACATTAGATTATGGTTTATGGTACAGACAAATAGATGGAGTGAAGTTGCATGGCTTCATGGATGCAAATTGGGTTGGCAGTCGATTGGAAAGAAAGAGCACATCAAGGGGGGTCTTTAGAATTGGATTTACAACTATTTCTTGGTACCCTAGGAAGACGAGATCCATGGCACTTAGTTCAGCACAAGCATAATTCATGGGCAGCAAGTCAAGTTGCATATGAGGCTTTCTGGATGAGAAATATCTTGGTTGGTTTCTTTGGTTCTCAGATGGATCTGATAGTGATTCATTGTGATAATCAGAGTTGCATTAAACTCTTGATTAATCTTGTATTTCATGATAGGTCCAAGCATATAGATATTTGGTACCATTATCTCAGATATTATGTGAAAAGGAGAATCGTGTTGCTTCAATACATTCCCACGGAAGATCAGGATGCATATATTCTGACGAAGGCGCTCACCAGGAGCAAATTTGAATACCATAGAGACAGGATCGGGGAGAAGGATAATCCCTTGCTTGTTGAGAGGGAGTGTTGAGATTCAACAAGAAATTTTTGGCACCCATGATACTAGTAAAAATTAAGCACCTACACTAGGGTGGGGCCCACAGGCTATTTTTAGGTGCATGTCTATTTTTATTATCCCTTAATTTAGATGGAAATTAAAATGTAATATATTCTCAATGTGGACTTGAAAATAGTTAACTGAAGTGGAAAATTAGTTAGCTAAGTGAATTTCTAGTTAGAGGTTGGTTGGAGGAGCATGCAGAGTAATTCTAGTTGTAACTGAGTGATTCTAGTTGTAACAAAGTTGGAAGTGTAGTTGTGCTTGAGTTGATGCAAGTTATAAATAGTTTAACCTAGTTAAGTGAGTTAAAATAAATTGTGCTAGTTGTAACTAAAGATACAAGTAGTGAGAGATCAATACTAATTAATTCACAATCAATGATCTCACATGTAACTAAGGATTTACTAATATTAGCCACATGCATGTCAGATCTAGTGGAGACCTAGTTGAGTTCTAGGTGAAAGGGTAGTTGACTATCAGTTGTGACATTATCTGATTGCACACATGCAAGAAAAAACACATTTTATGTGCCCATGATACTTGTGCAATCAAGGCAGGCATGATTGCATTCATCAAGGATTGCACAGTGAAGGGAGGTTGTCTGGAGATAGTAAATTGGCTAAGGGATTCACCAATTTTTGTGTGACAGTGTGAGACAATTAGCTGATTTATTGAGGGCTCTTGTGAGAAGAGTTTTGTATGTAATTTTTTCATGATCCATGATATAATATACAATAGAAGATAGTGGGGTTTTAGTTGTAACATTTCCCCAGGAAATTATCTACGTTGTGTGTGATTGATCTTTCTTCATGTTCATGTTATTGGCGATTGTGTTTTTAATTCCGCAAATATTTGTAGAAGTGATTCAGTATTTAACTTTAGAAAATTTTTAGATCGGGTGAATCCAAGATATACATCCATATTGTATAATTTATACAATAGATCGTATGGGTAAATTGGTAGTATATGGAGCAAAGTGTAGCAAATGAAGAACATGGATAGCTAGTACCTATTCTAGGAAATATTCATATCCTAAATCTATCACATAGATATAATGATGGATCTCTACACAAACTCTATTTATGAAAATTAAACCACATTTAGAAAGTAGATTGCATGTATAAAGTATTTCAGAAATCCTTTTTGAAATATTCACTAACATGTTCTACAACACTTATGTTAGTGTCAATTTTTGCATCCTTCCACCAGTGATCAAATAGACTCTTATCATGTCATATTATGGTGCCATTTTGAATTTTTTGTCATTTCGTTAGGTCATCATGCAAAAATTTCGTCACTGGATGTAGGTCTAGGTTTGATCTCACTCCTTTCAAAATTTTATTACTTTCTGGCTCATTTCACTACTTTTCTGAGTGTAACATCAATCATGAGTTGTCATCATCATCTCATCCATTTTCATCATGGTTTCATTTAATCAGAGTCTCCATTAGGTCTTAGGGTTTCCAAGGCCTTCAAATCACCATATCATGTATAAAGTAAAACAAATGAAGGAGTGCTAATAAAAAAATTTCATTAGTAAGTTTGATTTGTAAATTTGATTTCAAAGAAAAATGTAATTTTATATTCTTAAATTGTAATAAGTACTTCAGAGTTTCAAGTAGCTGCAACACTCAAAGTTCCATCAGAAAATGAGAAAGGTTCCAAAAATCCAATCAATGTTCCTAATCTATAAAAAGATGAATTTCAAAGATCAAATTCAGAAATTAAAGGTAAAGAAGAAATGTAAAGTTAATTTCAAGAAAGGAAATGTGGGTCCCAGTTTTTTTAATTACATTTCTCCAAGAATAAAGGCCCACAAAGAAAAAAAAATTCATTCATTTGCATCCTCAAGCATCAATATCTCCAAGTTCCCCAAGGAAAAAATTGATTTTTCCTTCAGAAAACTGAGTTCTAGCACATTCACTGCACTTTTTCCAAAGGTGTTGCACTTTTTGCAGGAGGGACACTGCACTTTTCATAGGCACATTGCACTTTTCACAAGGCTTCGTTGCGCTTTTTACAGAGAGTCACGACTCCAAATAGTCCTTGCATAGGTTCTATGAACAAGTTTAGAGTTTCTACACTTTTTTTCCAAGTAAGTTGCACCTCCTAAGCTCCTCCTTTTAGCTTGTGATCATAAGTTTTTGATGCCAACCCTCATTTCCCTCTATGTCATGTTATAAGAAACTAAACCCTAGTTTCACAATTTAAAATATTAATTTCTTTCCCCTAGACCCATTTAACTTCATTACACCCTAACTCACTCCCCACTACCTTATATCTCCTCGTTTCCCATTCCCAAGCTCTATTCCCTAAACCCTGCCCCTAAGTTGTGCTTTCCTAGGCAACTAGATACCTCCCTATATTTGAATTTTCCACCCTATCTCCCTTAACATTTCAACCCCCAATCACTTCCCTAAGCATCCTAACTCCCTTACAGAATTCCCCAAATTTTCTCTTGCTCATCCCAACCACCTAACCCTACAATCCTACTCCCTCTCATTTCCCCTTTTCCCCTAGGGTTTCATGA
Organism: Pinus albicaulis; assembly: GCA_034641835.2. Taxonomy (NCBI): domain Eukaryota; kingdom Viridiplantae; phylum Streptophyta; class Pinopsida; order Pinales; family Pinaceae; genus Pinus; species Pinus albicaulis. Next base: position 471,053,535 of record CM076577.1, on the reverse strand, counting down.
CAAAAATGAGCATAATGGAGGAGGAGAGAAACATAATGGAGGAGGAAATAAATACCACAAAAGAAGAGAATAAAACATATATTAAAGGAGGGATAATATTGATACTAGAGCCATTAGATGCCAGGGAATTAATGGAATCACCCTTAGCTATCAAATGTTTCCAGCATGTAGGTTACTTTGAGTTTTGTGAGATGGTACAAAGAGTGCAAAGTCATCCTACTTTGACCAAGGTTTTCATCAGCAACCTACAAAAATACCAAGTGATTATTGCAGGGGTGAATTTCACCATTTCTACTGACATCATTGCAGCAGCAACATGGATACCCAATGTGGGTGAAAATTGGTTCAAGACTAAAGATTTCGATGCCTAGTTGTATGAACCTTACCTCAAGGAACCTTACAAAGTTAAAATCAAAAATATATTTTCTTTTGGTCAGTTATTGAACATGTTTACCCCCATGATGAAAAGCATCATGAAATACTTTACTTGTGAGGGAAAATTCTCCAGGTTATACACCTATCACATCAGGTTTCTCAAGCTTTTCACTAGGGTGAAATTTCTCAACCTTCCCTACTACTTGTACAGAAGCATTGATAAGATGGCCTACGTAGTGAAAAATAGAGAGAATGAGCTTCAAATGAACAACTTCTTCCATCACTCTCTCATTAAAATCATTTTCCTTCACCACCTCAAGTAGCTAAACATTGCATGGGAGACCTTCATTGAGGAATATGTCTTCACTACACCACCAAATTAGCCTGCTAGACCTATTCCACCACCAACATCAATTTCACACAAGAAAACTAGGTTATCTAGTAGGGATACATTGAAGAAAACAAAAGAGGAAAAAGAGGTTAAATAGGTTAAAACCTATCAAAGAGGACCTATGAAAGTGTTTTATCTACAGATTGTGGAAGGGGAATTTCCTTCTACATCAACAAAACAGTAAAATCAAAAGCAAAAAGAGGTAGTTGATCAAGAGGAGGAAGACCTTAATCATGAGGAAGAAAGAGAGTTTGACTTGGTGGAATTGGATTTCCAAGATGATCATGAAGCCTCAAACCTGATCATCAAAGAGAATGATGCCACAATCAGAGAGATGCAGGACAATTTGGCTAGAGCAAAATTTGTCATCTCCTTCCCTGAGCAAGAAAACAAGCAGCTGAAAGACAAACAAGTATTCTTGGAATTGGAGTTGCTAAAGTCCAAGAAGAAAGACACCAAATGAAAAGCAGTGATGGCACCTGATGAGTCTGATCATGATGATACTCAAACCACCAAGAAAATACCAAAAAAAGAGGTCTTAAGAGAGACTTAGAGCAGGAGAAACATGAGGCAAAACAACTCAGTTTTGAGGAAAGAATAGAAAAATAAATCATTGATGATAGAGATGTTTGGATTGCTAGAGTGAAAATTCACCTAGAGAATCTCCTTCATAAGGCCAACAATGATAATCAAATTCTCATGCACATGACTAACTGATACAACACTAGAAACAAGATTTGCAACATTAGGATCAAGCAATTGAATGATAAACTCAAGGAAACCCTAATCACTCAAAAGGAGAAGGACAAACTTGATTTACTTGTTGATGCCTCCTTGGTTGCTTGAGACAACTCATCAGCACTTCATCCAACATTTTTGAATATTTTTGGGCAATTTTTTGAGTTTTGTGAATTTTTGTAAATTTTCACAGACTTTTAGCACAGTCAGCCTGCAAAAAGCACAACATGGGCCACACTGCGCTTTTTGTGGAGGCCTCAAAATGAGAAAAACTCTATAGATTTGGATATATAATGAACTTTTGACTAATGGCACACCAAAAATAGAGCTTTTGACAGGTGGAAAAGGTAAAAAATCTCTCAAAAAACACCTTTCTGCCTCCTTTTTAAGCCTCTCACTACGCTTTTTGACCATTCTTGGGAGATTTCATTTTTGACGAGCTTCACTCAACCATTTTCATAGCTTGAGCACATATTTAACAACTATACTGGAAAATATTTCCAATGAGCCATCTTGGGCCCAATTTTAACTTCAATAAGTCACTCAAAAGTGGTTTTGAAGGCCCACATTGCACTTTTTACCAGGCACGCTGCGCTTTTTATAGTTGACTGATTTCTTCAGAATTTTCATTTTTTCTTAGTTGATTGATGGATTCCAAGGATATTTACTGATGTACGTGTAAAATGTAATTTTAATTATGTCATTAATAGTTTCTACAGGTAGATACATCAGGTAAATATGTAATTTTGGGTCAAAATGAATTAGTTTCGTCAATGATAGGGATGAGTTTGTTGACCTCCCTAGTCATTAGTATTTCAGTTGAGCACTTTGGGGATCACCTCCAAAATCCATGTATTTGACCCCTGAGAGTGGGAGAAGTAGTTTTTAGTCTATATCTCTCATTTCCTTTTTCATTGCAAGGGTTGGATGTTGTGTAATTGATCATTGAAAACTAGTGTAATTAGAATTTTGGAAGGAACTAATAGAATGAGTTGCAACTATTTTGGTGGGATTAATATGGTAATGTGTTTTAGCATTGTTTCCTCCTATGTTTGAAAAATTTTGAACGTATTTTTATTTCCATATTCATTCCATCTCTGAATTTAATTGATTCCTAATTCAGATAGACATAATTCATTAGTTGATGCTCTGTTTTGGAGGAATTTTTACAGTTTCATGCTCACTTTATTCTAATTGAAAATAATTCATGTTTTCCATGCTCTTTTCTAAAACCCCAATAGTATAATCCACTCCATCAAGATACCTTAATGTGTAAAGTTCTTACCTACCTTTCCCCACCAGATCTCTGCAATTTTGATCCTTTTTTCCCTGACCTAGTTCTTCCCTCACCTATTCACCATCCAACACTCATAATGAATCAACCAAACCCTAGTGATACTATACCTAGCATAAAATCCCATTGATCTAGTCATCTTGGCTATGATATCATGGAGAGAGCCCTTTACTGCCTAGTAGGGCTAGCTACTTGGAAAAATATTGGTATGTGGTTACCTTTTTTGGTCTCTTCCTCAGCCTTAGAGATCCGGTGGAGTGATAACAACTTATATGATTTGTAGAAAGATAAAAGAAGATAATTTACTATTAAATCCTTTAACAATTTCTCACTCACACCTTACTAACTAATGCAACTCATAATTAGAAGAAATTAAAAAATAAAGAAGAAACACCATTGACATTATATGGTTCTTGAGTCACAAAATCCTCCATCATGAAGTAAAAAATACTTTTCTTTATTATCTTCAGTCTTCAGGTAGACCAAAATCCAACCTGGAAATGGTATTTACAAATGGTATATATAGAAATAGAAGCACCAACTCCATCTCTTCTTAAGGAACACTACTCCTATCATTACATAGGTGTAATAAGACGTTACAACCATATCCCATCGAAATCTAACTGAAAGGGTAGATGTAGAAGAGAGGGGAGAATAAATCTCGGCTGAACTATTGAGTGTGTTGTCATGCTACCCCGCTTTCTATTGATTTGTCCCCTTATGTATTTGGTCTTTAACTAACCATGTATCTTCTTTTAATATGACCTTCAACAACCTTATAACCACCTTTCACCATCACTTTTTATATCCATTTGGTTATGATTCTTTATCCTTCCTTAACTCGCTCGGAAACTTTGCTGACGGGTGTCAAAATTCAGTTAAAATAGGCACTACTAGAAATTCTGGTAAAAACCTGTAACTGTGAAAAAACTGGTAAGCTACCATAATTTTAGGTAGAGCTCTGTATCTTTTTCAAAAATGCACATAAAATGTTGAAAAACATGTGCAAACTTATATTCTTTGACATTTAAGTTGCTGTTAAAAATTGTGATTGATAAGAAAAATGGTGTTTGTATCAAAAAGCCTTTTTACTTTCCTTCCATGTGGGTTGTAGCTTCAACAAGCTTATCTAAGTTTGTCTTGCCGTTAGCAACTGATATTGATCTGGTTTTTCTTCTCGCTACTTCCTTGACAGTGGCCTTCTCCTCCTTAGAAACCCTTTGGATCTTTCTCCTCTTTGAGGATTCTAAGTGCTGCTCTGAAGGGGCTTTCTTTTTATCTCTTTTCTTGGTTTTCTCTGCCTTTAACCCTTCAGATTTACCTTCTATATCAATGACCTCTGTCATTAAACTTGGATTGTTCAAAGCCTTGGAATTAAGCCTAAACTTGTTGCTGTCTCTGGTATTCCTTTTTCTAGTACCAGTAATAGGTTTGGATTCCTCTTTCTTCTTCTTACTACTGATCTCATATCCAACATCTTTGAAGAGTTATTCATCAGATTTTGTAGGTTGATACTCTTTCTACATCTTCTGTTGAATATCTGCTTCCAGAATTTCTGGTAGCAACTGCAATTTAGATTTCTCTGTAGTTGTAGACCTTCCTCTTCGAGCTCTATTGTAGACATTAGGAAAATGAGGAATGGGGACCACCATTTTCATAGACTTGGGTTTATTTCATGTGGATCTCTCTCCTTTTTCCAAATTTCTCTTATCCTTGACTGTAGAAACCTTTTCTTTACTGCTCTTGTCCTTATGGATGTTTTCCTTCTTGGCCTTCCTCTTGGTTATTTTTGCATGCTGAAGGTGTTGTTGTGAAACTCGAGGTGTAGGTGCAGGTTGTCTTGCCCTGTAAAACAAGAAATGGTCCCAGGTTTGATTTTTTTTCCTTAAATCTTCTTCAGCCAAAACATTTATGAGAGATTGGTGATACAAGCTATATTTTGAAGTAGCAGTGTGAGTTTGGATCCTTGCTAACATCTTTGTCAGACTCTTCAGCAATAATTATGGAAGATTTAAGGTCTTCATACCTACAACATGAAAAATAAATCTCATATGAAAAAGAAACACAACTGCATACCTCCTTTCACAAGTGAGCTAAATATTGATGAGTTTAACAGCTTCTACCCAATCATTTTTGAGATAGATTCTTGGAATTCCCTTGGCCCAGTTGGAATCTCTATGTGCATCCTTGAGGAAATAATTGAGGTCTCCTCCAGTGATAACTTGACCTTTAAACCACCTCTCTCCTTCTTGTGGAAGGTTAAATGCCTCAATAATTGAGTCTGTTGAAACCTACAATGTATGACCATAGACTGTGACTTCTTGTCCATTAAAAGAGTTTGCAAACTCTTGAGCTATTCCTAAGTGAGAGCTTCCTAATATGGTGCACAAAGAATACCAACCTTCCTGGATAAACAATATTCTCACCTTCGAATTTGCATCCACTAGGTCAATACCCTGTGGCTCAATTCGTTTTATCTTGCCTCCTCTTTTAGTCATCTTCAGAAATTAATGAATCTGTCTTTGAAACTTATAGGTGGTAGAGCTAGAAGAGCTTCACCTAACAATTGTTTCTTGTGTTTTCCTTTGAAATCCTGTCTGAAATCTAGACTCCTCCTCAGACTACAACTCTATGAAACTCTTCTCCAATAGCTAAGCTCACAACTGATAATGCTCCTGCTTTTTTGGTTGTTTTAAAACAACAACCATGGTTCATTACCCCATGCAAATCGATTTTCATTATGGAAAATATTCTTGACCATAGTGTGCACCATGTGATGGCCATCATCATCTTTAGTTGGCTACGTAAGTTCGTATGGAATGCTACAGATGGCTTGAGGCAAGTGTATAGGTGAATAGAAGTCACCTCTGTTGTCATTGTTGATTATTGGCCTAAATTTCTGGTAGCGTCGTTGTGCGACCAACCAAATGGTCATTGCCTTAAGTTTGATGATCCATGATTTTATCCATTCGAAAAACACGTACCTTGACATGAGATTAACTAACTTGGCTGACAGATAGGACGAGATTAACGATTGGGTGTATTACTGTGGGTTAACACTTAAGTGCTACATACATACCATGACTTGACTTAAACATAGCTGACCGCATACAACTCCTATCACATGATATAAATCATTTTAAAAAAATATTTGAACCATATTTACACCATAGCATGTGTCTTGACAAAAAACGGATGCACTTTTTCGTTTATTTTAAAAAATAGAGGATGTTACTAGAATTTATAGCAGAATCAGAATAAAGGAAAAAGAAATTGGAACAAGAATATATCAGACTATCCAAAAAGACTAAAATAGGCGCTACAGGAAATTTCGACAGCGGCCAAATATTTTTTGAAAATTTCAAATTCTAATCATAAAAACAAAAAAAATTAAAATAGACTCATGAATTAGCAAATAATTGTGCTAACATTGGCTCCACAGGGGATAGAGCTCTCCCTGCGAGGCTCTAAGAATAATTTGTAGTTTCAGTGCCTTTTCATTGGGCTATGGAGTTTTATTATGAAACACATCAATATTTACAGTGAACTTAGGCCACCAACAACCTTAGTAAAATAATTTTTTGAGAAAGTGCCAATTGAATGGGCCTCCAAACATTTTTATCCCATCAATATGTTGCAACTCAAAAGAATTGTTCTGCAGAATATTTGAGATCCTGAAAGGACCAAGCCATGAAGCATCAAATTTGGTATGCTTACCTAGATATTGATGTTGTGCATCCCATTTCAACACTAGATCTCCAATATAAAAATCTTCTTTTTTGGCTCCTCTATCAAAAACTCGTTTTACAACTTGCTAATATTTTCTCACCAAATCATAATGTTGTTCTTTCTTTTGCTGCACTTCGATGAACTGATAAATTCTCCTGGTGATGTCATTTGGCTCAACTTCATGATATTACAAAAATTTAGCTACAGGAGTGGCCAATTGAACTGGAAAAGAAACATCAGCTCCATAAAACATTTGAAAAGGTGATGTATTAATAGAATTTTTTATGGTTACCCTGTCAGCCCATAAAGCAAAATTCAGTTTTGAATCCCAGGCTTTCTTGTTTTGATCCATATAATATCCCAAAACCGGGATTTTTTACAACAATAAGAATACCTTAAGGTATTAAAAAGCTGGAGAGAAGCAAGTATTCAACTCATGTAGTGTATTTAAACACATAACCATCATAGAACAATCACAACAACAAACTATGTCTTTTTACAAGTCACCAAGTGGGGAAAAGCAACTATTTTGGCCTCAAAAATGTTATTTTTTGAAGATTGAGTTATAACAGTGAAAAATAATAGTTTTTTCCCTTATAATAGACAATATAGGACATGCATGAAAAATATTTTTGGAAACAAATTCCTTTAGCCTAGTTAAACAGGCCTCTCATGCTCAAAACAACTTAAAATTGACAAAACCCCAAGACTGCAAAATACCAGAGTTGTTGCATAAGAGACTGCGCAGTCCAATGGAGGTAAAACTAAAAAAATAGAGAAATAAATCATATATTCTTATTATATTACTCAATGATCCATAAAAAAAGAGATCTAATCTCTTTTATACAGATCCAAGAAGACCCGGTAAAGGTTTCTTGACAGAAAAGATATACAAGAGAAATTTGCTGCAGATCTGTGGCTGAATCATGCTGTATGGCTGAATATATGCATAAAAATGGCCGAACATGCAAATAAATGGCTATATATGCTTCCTCTATCTTTCCCAAAGAAAGGTTGATCCTCCTTTTGGGAAACTAGCTCCTCAACATGGGGTTTTGACCCCTCCCATTGCACACCTTAAGAAATAACACAGTTTTCTGAAGGGAATACGTTTTTTCTGAAGGTAAGTGCTTTTTCCAACACTAGATAGTGGAAAATTCAGATCAAAATTCTCCTCTTAGATCTCTCAAACAAGATCTCCAAGAAAGAGTAGGGAATCCCCACCCGGGAAAACCCTTGCACTAAGCAGTGCAACAACTTGGCTAAACAACCAAGTATGCAGAAATTCTAAGTAGACCACATAAAAATATAATCTCCAATATTTCCATATTCTTTCCATCTCCTTCATTATATAATTGATAAGCTTCCTCACCAAGGGTCCCATCCACTATGAGGTTGCTTCCATGTAAAGGCTCCTCCACCAAAACTACATTGTCCATCAAGGTGGTTCAATGTATCTAGACATATTTGTTGACTTATTCAATCTTGACTGAATCTTCATGCCCTGTCCCTTTTCACACTCAAGGTGCCTTCATTTTGAATAGCTGGATTGATCTCTATTCACATTGAGCTAGTTTTATTTAGGATCCACTTCTTTGAGAATAACTCATGTTGACTTGGTCAAATTGACCTTGTCCACATAGTTTAGACCTTGTTCACACATGTGGATGCTTGATCTAGTTATTTCATGATCCCTTTTCACACTATGATGGATTTTTATTCTTACTTGAGCAACTAATGAGCCTCTTTTCCCATTTATTCATTCAGCTGGATTTAAAAGGAAAAATTAATATTCCTATTAGCTGCATGCTAATTTAGGAATATTACAGTCTCCCCCTCCCAAATTTTTCTTGTCCTCCAGCAACTGCAAGGGCGCTGCAAAATATTCCCTCTCATTGTGGCCTTCTCAAGACAAACATGGGGAATTTCATAATCAATGAAGTCCTTCCACCTCCATACTATCATCCAAGGAAAATGAACTACCTCCCAGCTTGGTAATTTATAGAAGAGCTCCTCCCAATGGCTCATGAGAGGAATGCACTAAGTGCTCCAACCAAACATATGGTCCACATCATAAAGAAAAAAATGGTATACAATAGGGTCCATATGGTTTTTCATGCTCCCCTTAGAACATGAAATGCAGAAAATGTAGGGAATTTCTTCCCCCAAGGAAACACCCAACAAATGTGTCTCTCCTCCAACCATGTTCCCAATAAATATAAGAACATCTCCAGCTAATGGATCAGAATTAGATTCATGCTAGCTTCCATATTCAATAAGGGAGAAGGACAATGGTCCCTCAAGTGAAACCAGCGTAGTTTTATTCCTAACTGCCATAGGATATGATATGACAAGTGTTTTCCCCAACACTTGCTTGCTGCCTCATCCTTCTTGCATGCTTGGAGAAGGTGTAGGATGGTTGGTGTTGATGAATCACACCATTAAGAGTACATCATCTTTCCAAGATCTCCCAAGGAATGGCCAACATCACCATTGTTCATGGCCCAAGGTGGCTCATGAAGCCCATTAGAAAAAGTGCCCCCTCTTAGAGCCAAGACCTGCACATGAGTGTTAAGAAAATGAAAGTATATAATAAATACATCATGAGGTTCAGCAATAAAATGTTTATCATACACTTATTTAAAATTAGCAAGGTAGCTCATGGATGAGCTCCCTATCACACTCAATGAATAAGGAGGTGATAATGATAACTCTTCCCAAGAGCTATGTTCCTCCTCAACCAAAAAATGATCCATGCACTTACTCATATGAGAGTGCATATCCTCCTTAAAATTTTCCCACATGAATCCATCTAAGATAGTATGACATGTTCTAATGAGACCAGTGGTGTTTGAAAGCAAGACCTCATAGGTTGTGTTAAGTAGTTTATTCTTGAGTTTGGAATCTTTAGTTAACTAGATCTGATCATGAACATAAATGATCCCATCAACTAATTTATACTTCCCATCCATTGCTTGACCATCAAGAACCTTACATGTGAATAGGTCCTTGGAATATTCCATCAAGATTTGGGACTCCCAATAAGGGTCTAGGCTTCCCAACATTGACAGTGCTGTAGAAGTCTGAAATGAGGTATCTGTCATATGATGGCTCTCCTCCTTGACATGCTTGATGTCAAAGTCACATGTTGGAGTATTCCAAAATTTATTTTTCTACCTCTCTTGCAGCTGATCTTGCTCAAAACAAGATTTAAGTTTAGGAGATTTACCCTCCTTTTGAAAGGTTCTCTTACTCCAAAACTTCCACAATTTTGCTCCTGCATACAAAAATGAAAATATCTTTTTGTTATGTTCAGAAATTTTCATTATATATTGGAGTATCCTTTGCTGCTCCAAAGCTATGGAGTAGCCTTTTGATACTATGCTCATATCAACACAAATTTTTGAATCTATCCCCTCCAACGCAAATAGATGAATGGAAGATAGCAAGGTCAATTTCAGAAATTTTCTTACCCTTCCAGCAATGATTCTCAGCGCTGTAGTGGCTCCTTCCAAGGTTCCCTCTCTAGAAAAATATGTTGCTTCTGCATATAATTAAGAGAGCACTTTAGTTCTCCTCCAATCAATAGGTCTTCCTGGTGAAATTCCTCCTTGCAAAGAGACATCAAGGCATAGAGTAGGATGTGGATGTAGGTGGATAGATTTCCCCCTACCTTTATTGCATAGGGCCTCTTGCCTTCCTTGTTCTTTCAAGCTTTGAAATAGATAAGGGTACATGTTCTTCATCTTGTGATGCCCTTCCTCCTCTTCTCCTCCTTCTATCCTCAAGATCTCATCATTTGACAATGATGGTACATGTTGCTCATGTGTTATGCCAAGAGCTCTATATGTGAGACCTTTTGGAACTCCTTGCAAGATTTCAAGAGTTTATTTTCTTGGAGAAACTGCTCCATCCTCTTCTTCATGAGGTGCTTGAGGTGCCATTGTCATGACTGCGTTATATTCTCATGTCTTCCCTTTCTTCTCTTCAATAGTAGAAGTTGCCTTACCTCCAACAAGAGACCCTAGATCTTGGTCTTCTTTTGAAGAAGGAATTTTCATGTCTTCCTTTTGAGAAGAAAGCCCTTCATCCAAAGGAGATCTTGTCGTAGGAAAAGTATCAAACAAGCTCACCTCCTCTTCAGTAGTTCTCAAAAATGGAGTTGGATTTATAGACCCTCCCAACTCATGAAAAAGTTTTTTTTGATGTGGTTTTATAGTTTCAATAGAAGAGGTTTCACATGAAATATCATCAAACCTCTCTACTAATATTTTAATGAACCTTGCATAAGTAGATGTATTTGCATTCTTTAAGGAAAATGATTCAAACAACCACCAAGCATAGGCCTTACCCTCGAAATGCACCGCTGCTACTTTGATGGCTTCAACTTCTGAAACTTGGTGTTGTTGCACAAAGGTGTCTAGCTCCTTCACCCAAGCCCTAGCTGGACATAGAGGTGATCCATCAAAAGTAGATAGAAAGAATCTACCCTCACCCTGCTTCTTTCTCCTTGTGCTCCTTTCCTCCTTCATTTGGAAAAACTCTTGGAAATTCAAGTAATCTTTGAGCTCCTCAGATCGAGCTTCATATTCCTGCAAATAATCACCAAGAGTATTCATGTTTGGCACATCTCCTTTCTTCCTCTTCATGAAGAAATTGTTGATAGAAAATGGTAGATCTGATGATATCACTAAGTGCTCATATCCATAAGATGACGATTTATAATCTTCCTCTTGTATAGATCTTGCTGAGGGATTTTCAGATTTCTCCCTCCTCATTTCTTTGATGCCCTTGCTTCTAACTTGCAGATTTGGAAAGAGAAGTTTTGAGAACCTGTTTTCTCTAGACAGCAAGGGTTTGCTCTAATTTATTTTGAAAATCTCCTCCTCCCCATGAGAAGACTCCATAATGCTTGAATCTCACAGGCTGAGCCAAGATTGTTGCTCTGATACCACTGTAATATCCCAAAACCGGGATTTTCTACAAAAATAAGAATACCTTAAGGTATTCCAAAGTTGGAGAGCAGCAAGTATTCAACTCATGTAGTATATTTAAAAACATAACCATCATAGAATAATCATAGCAACAAACTATGTCTTTTTACAAGTCACCAAGTGGGGAAAAGCAACTATTTTGGCCTCAAAAACATTATTTTTTGAAGATGGAGTTATAAAAATGAAAAATAATGGTTGTTTCCCTTAGAATAGACAATATAGGACATGCATTCAAAAGAGTTTCAGAAACAAATGCCTTTAGCCTACTTAAACAGGCCTATCATACTCAAAACAAATTAAAATTGACAAAACCCCAAGGCTGCAAAATACCGGAGTTGCTGCATAAGAGACTACACATTCCAATGGAGTTAAAACTCATAAAATAGAGAAATAAATTAGATATTATTATTAGATTACTCAATGAGGAATAAAAATAGATATCTAATCTCTTTTATACAGATCCAAGAAGACCCGACAAAGGTTTCTTGACAGAAAAGATATACAAGAGAAAGCTGATGTAGATCTATGGCTGAATCACACTGTATGGCTGAAGCTTTGCATAAAAATGGCTGAACATGCAAAGAAATGGCTGTACATGCAAATAATTTTGGTCCATTTCGTTGATTCCATTTCCATTCCATTCCATGCCATTATTTTCCATTCTATTAGGTTTTTGATGTTTAAGACCTTCAGGATGTAATAAGACTGTATTTTTGTAATGCAATGAGTAGTCAGATGTTATTTTACTGATTTAGTTCCATAGAGTTGGGCTTGTGGGTTAGGGCCTAGAGCTGGGCTTGTGGGTTAGGGCCTCAGCTTCTCTTCTGTTATCATTCTTTCCTTTCTGTCATTTTTCTAGTTTTGTTTGTGGCATTTAGTTAGTTTTATTCTTGAACAGTTAGCTAGTTTCTGATAATTTCATTGTTGTTTAGTTTTTTCTTTCAATGTGTTGTTGTAGTTTTTTTCATTTGCTTATGAGAGTAATATAATAGAGGAAAACTCCAAAAGCTATGGATCAAGCATTCCCCTCTCATCTCTGTCCATAGATTTTGAGGAGGGTAGACCTTCCCATGGGCCAAAAATTACTTTATGTTCACTTCTTTTGAGTTTAGGGAAGAAATTGAATTACTATTCTGAGTCTTTCGTCCACTATTTTTATCACTCATTTGTTCATTTTCATGCATGAATCAGTAGGTTTGATTATAGGAATAAGTATAACCTCTCCCAGAGAAGTTCATCAAGCTGTCTCGCTCCATTTTCCAGCTCTTTTTTCATGCCTGAGCATTGTTTTTGTGCCTCCATTTCCCTCCTTCTTCTCACCTTAACAATTTCCGAACCCTTTTTATTCACAAAAACAAATTAAAATTTTGAGCTTTTCCTTTCTCCTCGAAACTCTGACTTATCGAACTTCGCATCTCGCATTTTGCAATTTTGGCATTATCGCATTTCGCACTTCGCATATTTCAGCCTTATCGCAATCGCAAATTGCATTCCCCACTTGGTTCCCGTTAATAATTTTCGCCTCCGAACCCCGATTGTGATATTACCGTACTCCACTGCCATGTCACCCATCGCAACCTTTTCCATTTTTCCTTTAAATACTTCATGCAAATCAAAAATCTCATTTTCTATTGGTTTTTGTTAATACTTTCCACCTCCAAACCTCGATTGAGATATTACCGTACTCCACTGCCGCGTCACCCATCACATTTCGCAACCTTTTCCATTTTTTCTTTAAAGACTTGCTGCAAATCGCAAATCACATTTTCTATTGGTTTGCGTTAATACCTTTTGCCTCTAAACCCCGATTATGATATTACCGTACTCCGCTGCCATGTCACCCATCACATTTTGCATTTCACAATTTCAACCATATCTCATTTTGTACTTCGCACTTTCCTCCTGGCTGCACTATTGCTTCTCCTCCAGCTTTGCGATATTATGAATTGCGATATCGCATATTGCACACTTCCATCCTTCCATTGCAATTATTCCATCACACTTTTCAAATCCTCCCTCTCCAAAGAATTTTTCGATATTATGCGATTTAATAAAGTCCAAACACCTTTTTCACTCCTCTAAGCCTAGTTTCGTGTGGTTAGCCTTCCCTTGCCATCTTTAGCCCTTTTTCCTCCAAATTGCAAGAATTTTTTTTTATTATTTAGTTAGATCATGCATAGTTGCATAGTTAGAAGCATGATAGAATGGTAGATAGATCATAGGATAAATAGGGTGTGTTTAGTCGATTGGCCAAGTTAAGTGTGGTTGAAATTAGTTTCTTTTCAACAAGTTAAAATAGTTTCCTTTCCTCTCATTTCTTTTCAGCAATTTAGTTTATTTTCCTTTCTGTCATTTCCTTTCCACAATTAATTTTAGTTTCATTGAAGTGTCACAGACTTCACTGAGAAACACTAGAAGTAGCACTCTTTCGTAGAGTGGAAGAGGATGGCATGAGTAGAATGCATCTATTGTATATATAGCACTGTCACCTCCAAGTTTGTACGAATCCCAGGTTGATAAATTAAAGTAGGGCAGTCCTTGGGAGTTGCATCACTCTTGGTGCAATACCATGGCTCACCACTTTTTGGCGTCATTGTCGGGGAGGTTTCTAGTAGATGCTTTGATTATTTTTAGTATTAATTTCTACTTTTATTTTTCATGTTGTTTTCGAAATATTGAAAAATACAAAAAAATCTGATTTTCATGCCTCATAAGAGTAGGGATACTCAAAAAAATTTTAAAAATTACTTCTCCAATACCAACCCCCCCACTTGACCACATGGTGCAATAAGAACCACATCACCATAAAATTTTGAAGGTAGAAGAGATGGATGGACATGATTACAATGAAGAAGATCTTATTGGGTTTCCCATTCAATATATGGACATCAGTGTACATATGAAGAATATCCCTCCATATTTCCTTCCCAACTTCCATGGTATGAGGACAGAGAATTCAAAAACATTTCTCTTTGAATTTGAGATACTTTGTAGATCTTATGGCTACTTATCACACACTCAAAAACTGAGATTGTTTCCTACAACATTAAAGGATAAAGCTCTTAAATGGTTTATGAGTCTAGGTACTAATTTAATAAGATCATGGAATGATATGCAAAATATATTTCTAGGAAAATATGAAAACCATGATCTTAAAGAAGAAATTTTTAGAATGAATAAAAAAGAGGATGAGATCATTGAGGATCTCATAGATAGGTTTATGTTTAATGTTAAGTGGGAAAATTGCATCATTTAGGATTTGACACACTAAAAACCCTCTTACTGAGAACAATTATGGACGAGTGGATTGATCTCCTTAATCTCATGAGTAGAGGACATGTATACCAATTGTAATTTGAAGAAATTTGTGAAACATGCAAGCACATATCAAGAGGAATGGAAAGAGTAAGTAAATCAAAATCAACATTGGTAAGGCAAGATGAACTTGGAAACTTGCTTGATAACTTTGAAACAGAAATTATTAGAAATCTAAGTGAACAAGTAGAAATGTTAAGAATAAAAAATGAGAAAAAAGAATATGTTGATATTTTTATTATCCATGCAAAATCATATGCTACTAACTGTTGTTCATCATTCCCCAGGTTTAAAGAAGTTTACCAAGAAGACAATGGAGCAAGGCAATCACCAAAGAAGCCGTGTTATGTAGCTCCAAGGATACCTTGGCAGCGTAATCAAATTGATATTATGCAAGGAACCACTTCACAATTTCAAGCTTATTCACATCCATATCAAACTAGTTGGGACACACTCCCTCCTTGGAAACCTTGGCCATCTTAACCTAAAACCTAATCTTGGCAACATGGTTGGCAAGGACCTTATTTGGATAATCCACAACATCCTCAATATTTCCCTCAATATCCTCCATACCCAACTCCATGCTATCCCTACCATCCACCTCCACCAAAAACACAACCTCAACCATATCCATCTCATATATCCACCCCCACTCAACTACCTGTACCACCATTTCCAAACCTACACCATGAAATATCTCAGCGCACTTACAATGTTGAGGAACAACACTACCAGACATATGGTCTTGATCTAGATGGTATTCATCTTAGTTCAAGAAATGTCTTGCAAAGAAGAGATTTTATTAATGTCATTAAAGGAAAACATCAAGAAGAATAAGATCCAAATGAGGAGATCAAAAGATCAAGGGTTTCACTTGATGAAGAGACGACATCGGAATCAGACGTTGAGAAATTTTCCTCATGTTTACTAGCATTTCCTCCATGTGTTCAAGAGAACAATCAGAAAAAAGAGGAAGATTTGAATTTCATAATAGAAGAGGACATCCAAGGTGATCCAACTCAGCAAGTGGACCAGGGGCATCACAACTATATTGACATATGGTTCCAAACAATCATTAAGTTGCAGAAACACACTCTTCTCCAACAGTACTTGATGCAATCCAAGTCAAATAAAATTATCTCTTATATTCAGGTACATGTAAAAGCATGTATTCCAAGTGTGCACCTGATTTTATCTGTCATCTTGATGTGTACATGGCTCCATTGGAATTATTCCTATACTTGAAAAATGTTTTGTTTTTTCAAGTAGAGTAGGAAAGTGAAAAAGAAAAAAAGGGAAAAGGAATAAAATCTCAGGTGAAAACCTCTTTTGAGGCATATGAGATTGGCTCATTGATTGAAAACCTCCATGAGGCAGTCATTGGATTGAAAAAAAATATCTTAGGTGAAAATATCCTCTGAGGCACCTAGCCAGACCTACTAGTTGAAAACCTCATTGAGGCAGCTAGTAGGCCTTTAAAAAAAAAAATGCATTTCTCATTGTATCTCTATCTAATGAATGTAGGTGCTCTCCAACCTTTGTAAGAAGAAAACAACAAGTTGGCACAAAAATAAAATTTGGTCGACACTTTAGTCAAACATAGTCAAACTTGGACTTCCTCCTCATGTGCTTACATGCTCCAAAAGGACCTCAAGCAGAGTGTCACATGAAACTTCAGTAGAAGCTTCAACAACAACTTCAATATCACATGCAAAAACAAATCAATGGTAAGGCTCAGGTATGAAATCATCTAACCCTTTCTTAGAATCTATTTTAGCATAAGAAAACATTAAAAAGTGTGAGAAGGAATTTTTTTTATAGCCAAAATTAGTAGCAGGGCAACCTCGTTTTTATCTAGCAACTAGCCTAACTTTTTCCACCAAGAAGACGAATAAGAAAAAAGTAAAAAGGACTTGAGAAAGGGGGTAGTAAGAAATTCATGTAGTGGAAGACAAGGAGTGCGAAAGGGGTAACCAAGGTGAACTCGGTTCATAGAAAAAGAATTGTGAGTTTATTCTGCATGCAATTAAAAAAAATAAAAAATAAAAAAATAAAATAAAATAAAAGGTGGATCCACCGCCTCTTGGCATGTGAAACAGATTTTCTTAAGGCATATGAGGACCTCCATGAAGCACCTATGAGAGGAAATGCAATAATAATATCAAGAATATTAGCAGGGGGAGCAATGCATGGGCCAATAAACAGAAAACAAAATAATCCAGCATGCAGAAATAACCATAAGAAAAGGAGGATGAACAGGATGCTCAGAGGATGAGCAACAATTTCAATACGGGGGCAACGATGGGCCACTAAATTAGACATTAATTAAGGCCCATCTAACCTTTCTTAGGCCCATCTACCTTCCTTATGCACATGAAAATATATATTAAATCTCTCCTTATGCACTTAATATTGTTTTCTTATGCTTTAATATGTTCTTAGGAAGGTTTAAAGGTAATTGTATATTTGTGCCCAATATTGGTTATTTTTGTAGAATATCGTGAGAATATTGGGCAGATTATGCAGATTTCGAGAGGGAGATAATTTAGGGACTTGCTCCCTACCACTGGAAGATCAATATTGAAGAATAAATGAGCGCAATATCAGGAAATTATTGAGAAATATTTGAGAGATTCAAGGGGGTTGTCCACCCTCCTTACCTATCAAAGGTAGCCAAGAAAACTGAAGAGGAAGTGCACTCAATCTATGGTTTACTTGGAGTAAAAGTGGAGTCAATCACTATTTTCTAGGGAGTTGTTGGTGGCTTCCCTTGAGGATAAATAAAGTTGATCAAGAGCTAAGGAGGGTCCAATTTCGGTCCATTCTGTTGATTCCATTTCCATTCCATTTGCATTCCATTCCATACCATACCATTATTTTCCATTCTATTAGGCTTTTGTTGTTTAATACCTTTAGCATGTAATAAGATTTTATTTTTTTAATGCAATGAGTAGTCAAATGTTATTTTACTGATTTATTTCCAGAGATTTGGGCTCGTGGGTTAGGGCCCAACCCATGTGCCTCAGCTTCTATGCTGTTATCATTATTTCGTTTATGTCATTTAGCTAGTTTTGTTTCTACCATTTAGTTAGTTTTATTCTTGAACAATTAGCTAGTTTATGATAGTTTCATTGTTGTCTAGTTTTTCCTTTTAGTGTGTTCATGTAGTTTTTTTCATTTTCTTATGAGAGTAATAGAATAGAGGAAAACTCCAAAATATGTGGATCAAGCCTTCCCCTCTCATCCTTGTCCATAGAGTTTGAGGAGGGTAGACCTTCCCATGGGTCAAAAATTACTTTCTATTCACTAATTCTTAGTTTAGGGAAGAAATTTCATTACCAGTTCGAGTCTTTCGTTCACTGTTTTTATCACGCATTTTGTCCATTTTCGTGCATGAATCGGAAAGTTTGATTGTAGGAATAAGTATCAATTGTCCCAGAGAATTTCATCAAGACATCCTGTTTCATTTTCCGGCTCTGTTTTCATGCCTGAGCACTACTGCTGCACCTCCATTTCCCTCCTTCTTCTCTCCTAAACAGTCGCCGCACCCTTTTTATTCACAAAAACCAATTAAAAGTTTGACCTCTGCCTTTCTCCTCAAAAATCTAACTTATCAAACTTTGTATCTCGCATTTCAAAATTTTGTCAATATTGCATTTCGTACTTCTCAAATTTCAGTCTTATCGCAATCACAAATCGCATTCCCCACTTGGTTCTCGTTGATACTTTCAACCTCTTAACCCCAATTGTGATATTACCATACTCCGCTTCCACGTCACCCATCGCATTTCACAACCTTTTCCCTTTTTCCTTCAAATACTTGCCGCAAATTTCAAATCACATTTTCTATTGGTTTTTGTTAATACTTTCCACCTCTGAACCCTGATTGTGATATTACTGTACTCCACTGCCACATCACCCATCACATTTCGCTACCTTTTCCATTTTTCCTTTAAATACTATTCGAAACTTGCAAATCACATTTTCTATTGGTTTTTGTTAATACCTTTCACCTCCGAACCTCGATTAGGATATTACCGTACTCTTCTGCCACGTCACCCATTTCATTTCGCATTTTCCTCCCAAATGCACTGCTGCTTCTCCTCCATCCTTGCAGCATTGTGAATTGTGATATTTCATATTGCATATCGCACTTTCATCCTCCCATTTTGATTCTGCCATCACACTTTTCAAAGCCTCCCTCTCCAAAGAATTTTTGCGATATTATGTGCTTTAATAAATTCCAAACACATTTTTCACTCCTCTAAGCCTGGTTTTGTGTGGTTAGCCTTCCCTTGGCATCTTTAGCCAATTTTCCTCCAAATTGCAAGAAACATTTTTTAAAGTTTAGTTTGATCATGAATAGTTGCATGGTTAGAAGCATGATAGCATGGTAGATGGATCATAGGATAAATAGGGTGTGTTTAGATGATTGGCCAAGTTAAGTTTGGTTGAAATTAGTTTCTTTTCTGCCATTTCTTTTCAGCAAGTTAAAATAGTTTCCTTTCCTGTCATTTATTTTCAGCAATTTAGTTTAGTTTCCTTTCTGTCCTTTCCTTTCCACAATTTATTTTAGTTTCATTGAAGTGTCAAAGAATTCATTGAGAAACCATAGAAGTAGCATATAAACACATTTAATATTGTGTTAAGCTAGTTGTTATATGTTGATATTAAATTTCAGATGAATATAAGTACATAAGTTTGTTGTGTTCTCTACCAAATCTGTGGGATAGTTTGGTTGTTTTCATAGGAAACAATACAACTACCTTGAATTTTGATGAAATTATCTCATCCTTGCTGTCGGAGGAGATGAGACAAAAAAATATGGAGGGTTAGAATGGAGATTCCTTGTCTATATGAGGATGGTCCAGAGCAAAAACAAAAATAATTCCTCAAGTGGGAGATCTAAATCTAGAGGGAGATCAAAATCTCCAGGAAAACTTGTAAAGGTGTGCTGGAAATGCAGAAAGGAAGGGCACTTCAAAAAGGTGTTAGGCCCCTATAATACTACTTTATCCCCTTATTTTTATTGTTAGTGTAGCCCCCTTATTTTTATTTTTGTACCCATGTATTCCCCATATTGTTATTATTGTGCCACATAGAAGCCCACTATTGTTATTGTTGTGCCCTTACATTATTATTGTTATGCCAACTATGATTATATTATGATCCCTTAGACTCCTATATATAGAAAAGAGGTTTTTTTTATTTTGAATCATCCAAGAATTTTTCATTTATGTAATGTAAAGGAGGTTTCCCCCTCGAAGAGGCTAATTTTGAAGTCTTTGATCTATATTTTCTTCTATTTTGTGAGTTGGTTGTATAAAATTTGGTATCAAAGCTTTGGATTCTAAGGTTTGTCTTCTTCAAACAGGACTTCTTGGAATTTCCGCTATAATTTTTTTTCTACGAAGCTTCAGAAGGTGAAATTGAAACCAAATAGATTCAAAATACTGGTGAAAATCATGTATGAATTTCAGATCTTGGTTCGCTATATTTTCAGGGATATAATCTGAGGAATTTATGGTTTTTGTAGTCTCCATAATTTCATCTCAAACAGGTTACCGAGGGAAAATCGTCATAAATTTCATTTTAGGCATCGAATTTGAATTCTGTAAAAAATGAACGAAAGTGCACAAAATTTTGTTTTTTCTATATAAATTTCAGAGCCGAATGTTTAAAAAGTGACATGTGGCATCCCTTACAATGTTTCTCTACTGAACCAGTCCATAATCAGTTCATTGTGGGAGATTTGGCATAACTTTATCTCGAAGAATCCAATTTTTTTTTTACTTGTGGCATTGGAAAGAAGAATTAGAGGGATGCCATAGTACTGAAGGTAAGATCTTGGAGATCTGAAATCTTAGAGATACAATAGTTTCAATATAAAGCTCTTAAAAAGGCAAGAAAAAGGTGTGTATTGTTTTTAAAATTTCATAACGTTTTTTTGAAAAATCAGTTTGAAGTGATTCCAAGGGAATATTGAACCATATCTATCAGTATTGGGTTCTAAAATTCCTCTCAAACAAAATAATTCCAAACCCATAAATCACTCAAAAATATCTACTATGATGCATGAAGAGGAATAATTGCATCATGATATATCAAAATTATGGGACCAAGTGCAACAAATTTCGCTCTCACAAAGAGCAACCAAATATGAACAAAAAGGTGACATGGATGGTTTAAAAACATACATGGAAGATAATATGGATGGAATGGAAGTTAAGGTGGATGGAATGGAAGCTAAGATGGATGGTTTGAAAGAAAACATGGAAGCTTTGAAGGAAGGTTTGATGAAGTTGTTGCAAGAAAGGCTTCCTGATGGTGACAAGGTAATCCATGAAAATCATGATGAGGACAAAAGGAATATGAACTTTGATTTTAGAAAGTCCAATGTTAGGTTTAAGAACCACCAAATTCTAAATATTGATATGAGGAAGTTTGATGGCAAGGATCTGGTAACATGGATACTACAAATGGAAATATATTTTGATCTCCGTGATGTGCAACACTCACAAAAGGTATGCATTGCAATATTGTATTTAGAACCCAATCAGTTTGTATGGTATCGATGGTTTTTTTCTCATAAAAAACTTTTCACTTGTCAAATTTTTATGGAGGAAATGATAGAACATTATGAGGATACAAAGAGAAACATGTTCTTTATCCAATTGATAAATCTCAAACAAAAGGGTTCAATAGAAGACCACATTGAGGACTTCCAAAAATTGAATATCAGGTTAACAAATATTCGAGAGGAGCACACGATTGATGTCTTCATAGGGACTTTAAAGGATAATATCCAACATGAGGTTTGCCTTTGGAAACCTAATTCATCGAAGAAGGCATTCAGGGTGGCAAGAAAAGTTGAAAGAAAAATTATGAGAGTAATAGAATAGAGGAAAACTCCAAAATTTGTGGATCGAGTCTTCCCCTCTCATCCTTTTCCATAGAGTTTGAGGATGGTAGAGCTTCCCATGGGCCAAAAATTACTTTATGTTCACTGCTTCTGAGTTTAGGGAAGAAATTGCATTACCAGTTTGAGTCTTTCGTTCACTGTTTTTATCACGCATTTTTTCCATTTTCATGCATGATTCAGCAATTTTGATTGCAGGAATAAGTATCAATTGTCTGAGAGAAGTTCGTCAAGCCATCCCGCTTCACTTTCTAGCTCCGTTTTCATGCCTGAGTACTATTGTTCCGCCTCCATTTCCCTCCTTCTTCTCTCCTTAACAGTTGTCGCACCCTTTTTATTTACAAAAACCAATTAAAAGTTTGACCTCTCCCTTTCTCCTCAAAAATCTGAATTATCAAACTTCGTATCTCTCATTTCACAATTTCATCATTATTTCATTTCACACTTCGCAAATTTCAGCCTTATCACAATCAAAAATCGCATTCCCCACTTGGTTCCTGTTTATACTTTCCACCTCTGAACCCCGATTGCGATATTACCATACTCTGTTTCCATGTCACCCATCGCATTTCACAACCTTTTCCCTTTAAATACTTTCCGCAAATTGAAAATCACATTTTCTATTGGTTTTTGTTAATACTTTATGCCTCTGAACCCTGATTGTGATATTACTGTACTCCACTGCCATGTCACCCATCACATTTCGTAACCTTTTCCCTTTTTCCTTTAAATACTTTCTACAACTCGCAAATCACATTTTCTATTGGTTTCCGTTAATAGATTCCACCTCCGAACCCCGATTGGGATATTACCATACTCCACTGCCACATCACCCATCGCATTTCACATTTCGCAGTTTCGATCGTATCGCATTTCGCACTTCACACTTTCCTCCCGACTGCACTGCTGCTTCTCCTCTAGCTTTGCGATATTGTGAATTGCGATATCACATATTGCATATCACACTTCTATACTCCCATTGCAATTCTGCCATCACACTTTTCAAAGCCTCCCTCTCCAAAGATTTGTTGCGATATTCTGTGCTTTAATAAAGTCCAAACACCTTTTTCACTCCTATAAGCTTGGTTTTGTGTGGTTAGCCTTCCCTTGGCATCTTTAGCCATGTTTCCTCCAAATTACAAGAAACATTTTTTAAAGTTTAGTTTGATCATGAATAGTTGCATGGTTAGAAGCATGATAGCATGGTAGATAGATCATAGGATAAATAGGGTGTGTTTAGCTGATTGGCCAAGTTAAGTTTGGTTTAAATTAGTTTATTTTCTGCCATTTATTTTCAACAAGTTAAAATAGTTTCCTTTCCTGTCACTTCTTTTCAGCAATTTAGTTTAGTTTCCTTTCTGTCCTTTCCTTTCCACTTTATTTTAGTTTCATTGAAGTGTCAAAGACTTCATTAATAAACCCTAGAAGTAGCACCCTTTCATAGAGCGGAAGAGGATGACATGAGTAGAATGCATCTGCTGTGTATATAGCACTGTCACCTCCATGTTTGTACGAACCCCAGGTTGATAAAGTAAAGTAGGGAAACCCTTGGGAGTTGCAGCACTCTTGGTGCAATACCAGGGCTCACCACTTTTCATACATGAATGTTCCCCAAGGAGTAGTGAATGTTGTCTTATCTCAGTCTTCTGGTCAAACAGGAACTTGATTGTACCCGAAGAACCCATCTAACATGGAAATTTTGTTTGAACCCGTTACCTTTTGAAGAATGTGCTCCATCTTTGGCAATGGATAATTATCTTTCTTGGAGAATTTGTTAAGATTTCTAAAATCTACACATAGTCTAACTTCACCACTCTTATTTCTTACTGGAACTAGATTATAAACCTAACCTGAGTATCTCAATGGAATAATGATTTTGGCATCCAAAAATTTCTTCACTTCCTTCTCCATCACTGGTAACGATAGTGGATTGATTTGTCTTAACTTCTGCCAGAAAGGTTTAGTACCATCCTTCAATGGTATTGTTATCTCAAAATCAGACCCCATTAGGCTGCTAATCAAGAAGGCTCTGAGTAGCTATTTCAAACCAAACTTTTAGTTGAGGCTTAGCCTCCTCAACCTGAGAGGGCACTTTCAATAGGTTTATGATTTTCAAATAAGGATTAGATGGCTAACTCTATGAGTAAAATGGATAAAAATGGATAATTGGTTGTAATGCTAATAAACAAACATCTATTGGGCTTATGGAGTCAAGTGTGCTTTCACAAAACATGAGTATCAGCTTCATATGGAAGTGAGGGCATTTCAGGGTTTAGATGCATCAACAGAACAATAGGACAAAAAATAAACACAGTTCATGAACATATAAAGGAAGTTAGAGCACCTTCAGTGAATTCTAAGTAACATACATTCATGCCACTGCAAGTAATTGAAAGAAGAAAACCATGAGAATATCAAACATCAATAACCCTTTCTGAATCCTAAGTGATGAAACCAATATCTCTGTATTTAATAGAAAAACACAGTTTTTTGCTACAACAACAGTATGCTTGCTTATGAAAATTGCCAACCCTATGCAATTCAACTTCCTCTCTCTTATAGAGTCATCATTACATTTCTTGGATTCTCTCCACACACTTGAGAGAATTCGAATTTGCTAGCTTGACACCTATCAACTGCTAAAACAAACTTTAATTACATCTGACAGTTAAACTGCCTGTTCTAGAGTCCTAACACAACTAGGATTAAAAATCTTTATTATAACTTAATAACCTTATCTAAGCATTAAATATTCTATCTGAAAGCTGCTCCTCCTAAAATTCGACCTTGATGATGTCCATCTCCTTATCGTTTGACTGTATTGATTTGCCTCTTATTTGCCCGGAAAAATAGGAACATGCTCCCTGCAAAATAGCTATGGTGTTTCATTTATGTTTCTTCAAACCATATGCTAACCAAATTGTGCTCAAAACATGTGAAAAAGTGTTATTAAGCTGTTGTGATTTCGTCCTTCTAGCTGTGCCCAAAACAAACCTTTGAAGAAATGCCCAAAACTGTTAACATTGTTGCGCTACGAAACGGTCTGCTGTTTTCGTAGCGCAAAGCTTCACCTTTGAAAACCTTACTTGGAATCTTCATTTTCCTTTGTTTTGGAATTGGATCTTCACTTATGATCATTATAAATCCTCCAGCAGCATCAAGGTTTGATAAACATTCCCTTTCACCCTTTGAAAACTTTCAAAATCAGTCAAACTGCATCCTACAGCAGTTTCGTAGCGCGCTACGAAACTGCTGTGTCTATATTTTCACAACTTGTTTCCAAAATTTAAAGCTTCAGAACTTTACTGCCATCCTTCCAATTTTATATAGGCTTTCATAATCAACAAAAACCAACTTTGAACTGCATCAAAAATGAAATCTTTCCACATAACCTCAAAAATGTGTTAGGAGATGTCACTTATTGTATACACTCATTTTGGTTGTGGTTGATCTTCAGGCTTTGCTAGCTGTATCTCAAGGTCTTCAACCTACCTTTTAAGCCTTCTAATATTAGCTCTTAGTTCGGTATTAACCATCCTTATGAAATTTTATTCCTTGATTGCAGGGACAGTCCATATGAAGAATTGATCCAGACTACTGATTGACTCACTGTTTGAAACCTTTTCTAGCTCCCACAGACCTTTCAACCTCTCAGATTTTTACCTTTCTACATCATGCATTCTCACTTTCTTCCTCAATTTATCAATCTCAATGTTTGCAAGTCTTAGTTTGTCTTTATCCTCCTCATAACTACTGCTTTCTCTCTGAGTATTAAAAACTTTGTTTATATCTTCTTCAAGTATTTGAGATGATGTATTAATGGGTTCTTCAAAAACATTTGCATCCTCACCTCCTATTTGGTATATCTCCATTTATAGCTACTGCATTTTCTTAGACTGCCTAGTCAATGGTTTTCTAGGCTTAAAAACAAACTCTGACACCTCATCCTCAAAGTCTAATTTTTTGTATGTTTTCAATTTCTTTAATTTTCCACCTGTATCCAGCTTTATGAACTCTGCTTGAACCAGAAGAGACTCTTCAATGTCAATATCTTGTAATATCTCATTCAAGTCTCCTCTTAATTGCAAATTTTCATCTGTGACCACAGCCTTACCCTTCTCCTTTGACTTTTGACTCCTAGTCAACTTCTTCTGAGCTGTTTTACTAGTTGACTGTTTATGAATTGTCTCTTTAACCTAAGTTCTCTTTTTTTGTGCAGATTTAGGAGTCATTTGGATATTCAATGATGTTTTTATCATAGGTTCCTTAACCTGTTTCCTAGGCTTAATCTTGACAAACCTCCTTGATTTTGATTATGCAGGTTCAATAGTTTTTGATGAAGATGTTTCTTTGACTCGAGGGCTAGCACCTATTCCTTCAACCCCTATTCCACTCAAAAAGAGAAAATCAGATAATTATCTATTCACTTTCTGAAGTTCATGCAAAACTATTAACTTGACTAGACCATGTTGAAATAATAATGTTTCACATGCCTGGGTTTTCATCTGTACTTTGTCTGTCATCTTGGCTAGACTTCAAAATAGAAAGAAGGGTAAGTCTAGAGATATTATTCCTGTGAAATGCAACAAGAGTTTAAAGTGATAAGTGTACACCTTGTGGTATCTCCCTTCGCAAGTGAATTACCTTTGGATATTGGAGAGCAGATTGGAAAATGCATCCTTGAAATAACTTCTCGGCACATCTTTGTTCAAATCAGTATCCATAAACTTTGGTTTCAAAAAGATTTTGCAGGGTTGCATTTCAAACCTAAAATTCTTAAACCATCTCTCCTCCCCTCTTGGAATCTCTGTGACTGTTAATATAACTTTAGGAGAAATTGGTAAATTGAGAAAACCAACCTTTGTGTTTGACCCTGTGAAGTTGGTAGCAAATTCTTTGGTAACCTGATTATGCCCTCCTTGAATATTTTCACAGAACCTCCAACAACCTCCCTTCTTGAAGGCTTCCTCTATAGATTTAACTCTTGTGAGAGTTTCTAAACCTTCAGGTTCTGTCCTCAGGAAGTGACCAGACCGGTGATTTCTTTTTTCTTCAGTCATATTTTCTCTGAAAACCCTGTGTCTTCAGCAAATATGTAAACAAATTCCGTGTTGGATGAACTGGCTCACTTGAAAATTGGGTTCAGCCTCGCTTGATGGAAAACTCTGCCTCGCTTGATTAAAAACCTTGTTTCAGTCTACAATTATTTTCACCAATTGAATTCAGCCTTGCTTGATTTAAAATTTTGCCTCGCTTGAAAACTTAATGAGAGCTCTGGTATCTTATCATGAGCTTCTCTTTCAGCAATAGATATGCACGCAATGCTTTCTTTGCATGAAATAAAAACAATGATAACCAATTCCCTTTTCAAATTTTCAAAGGAATAATGACAAATGACTGCTAATGAATCTCATAATGATTTCATAACTTCTTTGGATGGTTGCATGCGTGAAGGATGGTTTGTGGACTGACACCATAATCATGAAAATTTAACTCCAAGTTGATGGATCTGACAGCTAAACCGAAAAATCTGAAACCCCAATTTCGTAGCACTGGTAGTGTGATTTCGGGATTTTTCGCTATGAAAAGACTAACGTTTTTGTAGCGCAGAAACAATTTTTTACATTGAGCGCGCTACGGAAACGTGGTTTCGTCGCTTATTTGAATTTTTTTTTAAAAAGACTTAGAATATGGTTTTCAAAACGTAGCATGAGACTTATAAGGAGTAAATTAAGGTTTGTGAACTTCATTTGTTGATGAAATGAGAGTTGCAACCTATGACTTAGACCCTATAAAACATAAAAATGACTCAAACCCTATCTAATACCATGACTTAGGAGCAAGTATGAACTGACTGAATTTAGAGAATTTTAATAGTGATAACATGTATTCTATGCTCAATGGTAGCTGTATCATATATCTTAAGATCCTCATATTTCCAAGAAAAAACATCAACAAATTCACAAAACAGCATATGGTATTCAACCTTTCTTTCTTCTGATAAATCCTTTGACAACTTCACACACCTTGGTTCTTTTTCTATGCCCAAATTGAAATCTTACAATTCTATTTTTGTTTCAACTAACTATGTTTTGAGTGAAACATTATTGTGATCAAAGAGCTTCTCAAGTGGGATTAATCCCTTGGGGATGTGATTGGTAGGCATTTGAGTGATAGGTTGATCAACAATTTGTTTTTGCATATTTTTGGTGTCTTGAAAATCAACATCATCCTTCATGAGATCTTCATCCTGATCAATATTTATGACAACAAACTCTTCAACAGATTCAATGAATCTTCTAATTTCCTAATCATCTTCAAAAACTTTCCAACGGTTTGACATTATCATGAATTCTAGGTCTGAACCTAACTTCCACTTCATATTTCACCTTCATAGGTATTGGAATCTTGAATGAGCTTGCTAAAATAGAAAGTGAGTAAGCTAAAATATTACTATGTATTGGAACAAAAGAAATGTTAAAAGCCAGGAATGAGTCTTCTAGAATGATCCATACTGCATTTCGGTAATCTCTGAGTCTGTGATGCTTAGTTTAATAAACATTTATGATTTTTTGAATAATGAGTTCAGTATCTATAAAACAAAATTTTCTGAAATATTAATGTCTTTTGTTGTTTTTAAACCAATCAACAGAGCTTCATACTTAGCCACATTGTTAGTTTCTTCAAATTCAAGTTTGAAATAAAAAGTGGAGCTCTCTTTCAAAGGAGAAATGAGAACTATTCCTGCACTAGTTCCTTCTTTTGAACATGAGCCATCAAAATACATTTTCCATAGCTTAGAACCCTCATGATTGATCTATTTTTCAACAAGCTTCAAAATCTGAAAATTTTCTACAGATAGGACAACATTATCCATGTGTAAAATGATTGCACCAACATCAGTTGTTCTAGTATAAATTGGATGATTAGTGGGATCTTTACTGTCACTAATGATCTATGTCAGTTGAGCTTTTCTATAAAGTATTCTTTTTTCTCCTCCAAAAATAGGGACAATAGCATAAGTGAAATTCATTTGAAAAGTTCCTCCCAACCTTCTAATCCATGACCTCGAAAGTAACATGCCAAATCTAGGAGGAATTTCAGCTACAACAATATCCATCACCATCCCTCTCATGGGTAACTGAAAAAGGCTTACTGCAAGATCTTTGATGACACCAAGGCATTGAACTTTATGGGAATCAAAGGAATAGAGATCTTGGTACTCTCTAGTTACTTCAAGACCTAGTTCATCCATGAATACCTTGGGCATTAAATTATGTGAAGCTCCAGAGTCCATTAGGAAATTATGCAAGATCTTATCGTGAATATTTAGAGATAGATAGAAAGGTGGGGTATAGTCACCTTTGTCTTCTACCAGTGGAACTAAAGTAACAATGGGATTGTCATCTTAAAGGTTAACAAAATCATAAGCTACTTCGGTAGGTGGGGGTTGAAGAGCTTTCATAAAAGAATTTTTGAAATCATCATTTTTCATGATATCTACAAGAGGAAAATGAATATTTATCTTTTGTATCTCATTCTAAAAATTGAAAACAGGGGGCAGTTTGTGAGCAATTTTTACCTCAAGTGAAGGAGTATTAACTGCTACCAGAATTTTCGGTTTGCTTGGTTTAACAACTTGTTTCTCTGCTAGAATTTTAACTACGTCCTTATTCTTCTTTGGCTATGCAATAGGATTTGGATTATCATCAATATTCTTTTATTTGATATTGTATCTGCTTTGATGATCAGCTGCAATCATGGAATTATTCGAAATGTCTTCATTATTCTGAGTATATGACATGAAATCTTCATACTCTGCTTGTATAAGATGGATCAACCCTTATTTATCTCTTAGACAATTGATATCAGCATCTTTCTCCAGCCTTTCAGCTTCCTCTTCATCTTCTAATATATCATTCTGCAAAGGAGGCTGCACTTTTTTATCATCAACTCTCTCCTTTCTCGCTGCAAAATTTGAGGAACAATAGGTCTTCCAAATTTTTGTCTATTAGGTTGAACATATGAAACATTTCTAGTAGTAGCTAGTCTTGCTTCCATCTTGAGCTTGGACATATCAATAGTCAAGGACTTGACCATCTTGGTCAGCTCATCTAACTTAGTATCTATGTCTGAAGTTCCTAAATTTGAAACTTCAGTTTTTTCTTTCTTTTTTCTCTGTCAATCCCTCCTCTAACTCTATCAGCTGCTGCACATTAAATTCTACCTCTAGTGCATTGTCATGCATTTTTGTTAGTGTTGTAGATATTATTTCTCTCAATAATAAATAAAAATTAGGATCAAAAGCACCAACATAAGTGATTTTGGTTGAAACTTCAGTAGGCTTGATTTCAGTAGGTACTTTTCTATACATCTTATTGAATCTCTTAGAAAAATAAAAAAATGATTCTCCTTATTTTCTTTTTATTGCACCAAATTCAGTGATATAATACAACAAATCTTTCTTATCACCCCATTTTCTTAAAAATGTATCATCTAAGGTTTCAATTCCAGTGATGCTACCAACTATCAAATATCTGAACCATTTCATAACATCACCTTCAAGACTCTGAACAAAAACTCTCATCCAAATATCTTGATGCTTGATATTCAGATTGTCTGCATAGTCATAAAAATCAGCAAGGTGTTCTTCAGCTGTTACCTCTCCCTCACCACTAAACTTAGGCACGTACTTGAGATAATCTCCTGCACGTAATGCATTCATAGGCTACGCTAAAACCGAAGGGTCATACCTAGAAACAACAATTGCATCCATTTGGTTAGGGGGTGGGCTTGGACCTACCATGGTGTGAGTTGTTGGGATTTGTGGAACGAAAATTGGTGGATTGTGAACAACGGATGGTGAAGAACCAACTTGTGATGTAGATATTTTTTGTTGGATGGAAAAAAAGGGAGGTATAGGATTTTCTGCAAAACCAAGGGATAAAGTTTGCAGGCCTTATTTAGGGATAACCTTTGAGAAAATAGTATTAGAAGCAACAAAATTTCATTTAATCTTTTTCTTGATTAGATTTTCAGGGTCAGAAATTGGGATTATCAAATGGGAATATGGGTTAACCCTAGTTCTAGTCCTTCTAGGAGCCATAACTTTAACAATGGAGTTGCCAAGTGTAAAGTAGTCTAAAAAGATAGCTGGGACTATACACCTTAGAACCAGACTTATAAATTTGTCATTCACTCAGGGATAAACTTCAATTTTCCTCCCCAACAACTGTGCCAAAGATGTTAGCACAAGGAGTCACTCCTTGACTAAAAAAGGAGTAAGCCTTACACATCATAGTTCATTTCAAATTTTAAAGGGTTGTTTGAGTGGTGGGATGGCTTCTCAAATATTTTGAAATGATTTTTTATATTCTTTAAAACTTTCATTCATTTGGAAAGCTGTGGTAAGTATAAATTGTATGGGTAAATTGGTAGTATATGGAGCAGAGTGTAAAAAATGAAGAAGATGGATAGCTGGTACTTATTCTAGGAAATATTCATATCCTAAATCAGTCACACGGCTATAATGATGGCTCTTTACACAAACTCTGTTTATGCAAAGTAAACAACATTCAGAAAGTATATTGCATGCATAAATTATTTCAAAAATACTTTATGAAATCTTCGCTAACATGTTCTACAACACTTATATGATTTGCAGAAAGCTGAAAGCAGATAACTTACTATTAAATCCTTTAACAGTTTCTCACTCACACCTTACTAAATGTTGCAACTCATAATTAGAATAAATTAACAAAGAAATAAGATAAACCATACATTAGTTGGTTCTTGAGTCACAAAATCCTCTAGAATGAAGTAAAAAGGGCTTTTATTTATTATATTTAGTCTTTAGGTAGGCAAACATCCAACCTGTAAATAGTATTTACAAATGGTATATATAGAAAGAGAGGCACCAACTCTATCTCTTCTAAAAAGAAGGAAACACTATTCCTATCATTACATAGGGGACATAAGACATTAAAACCATATCCCATAGAAATATAACTGAAAGGATAGATGTAGAAGAAAGAAGAGAAGAAATATGGGTTGAAATGCTGAGTGTGTTGTCATGCTTCCCCTTTTTTTGTTGATTTGTCTCCTTATGTCTTCAGTCTTTAAATAACCATGTATCTTATTTTGATATTACCTCCAACAACCTCATAACCACGTTTCACCATAACTTGTTATATCCATTTGGTTATGAGTCTTTATCCTTCCTTATTTGGTTCAGAAAATTTGCTGACAGGTGTCAAAATTGAGTTAAAACAGGAGCTACCAGAAATTATGGTAAAAGCCTATAATTGCACAAAAACTGTAAAGCTACCCGAATCTCTAGTAGTGCTCTGTTTATTTTTCAAAAATGCATAGAAAATGTTCAAAAACCTATGAAAACTTATATTCTTTGACATCTAAGTTGTTGTTCAAAATTGTGATTGATAATAAAAAAGGTGTTTGTATCAAAAAACCTTTTTACCTTCCTTCCATGTGGGCTGCAACTTCAGCAAGCTTATCCAAGTCTATCTTGTTGTCAACAATTGATCTTGATCTGGTTGTTCTTGTGGTTGCTTCCTTGAAAATTTCCTTCTCCTCCTTAGAACCCTTTGGATCTTTCTCCTCGTTGGGGCTTTTGAGTGCTGCTCTGAAGGGGCTTTACTTTTATCTCTTTTCTCGGTTTTCTTTGTCTTTAACCCTTCATATTTACATTCTATTTCAATGACCTCTGTCATTAAACTTGGATTGTGCAAAGTCTTGGACTTAAGCCTGAACTTTCTATCTCTAGTATGCCTTTTTCTTCTACCAACAACAGGTTTGGCTTCCTCTTTCTTATTCTTACTACTAATCTCATATCTAGCATCTTTGAGGAGTTCTTTATCAGATTGTGTAGGTTGATATTGTTTCTGCATATTCTACTGAATACCTGCTTCTGGAATTTCCAGTAGCATCTGTGCTTTAGATGTCTCTGCAGTTGTAGACCTTCCTCTTTGAGCTCTGGTGTAGACATTAGGAAAAGGAGGAATGGGGGGCACCATTTTCATAGACTTCGGTTTATTTTCTAAGGAGCTCTCTCCTTTTCCAACTTTCTCTCAGCCTTGACCGCAAAAACCTTTTATTTCTTGCTCTTGGCCTTATGGATGTTTTCCATTTTTTCCTTCCTCTTGGTTCTTTTTGCAGGTTGAAGGTGTTGTTTTGAAACTGGAGGTGTAGGTGCAGGTTGGCCTTACCTGTCAAACAAGAAATGGTCCCAGGTTTGATTTATTTTTATTAACTCTTCTTAAACTAAAACCTTGATGACAGCTTGATGATACAAGCTATATTCTGAAGCAGAAGTGTGAGTTTGGATCCTAGATAACATCTTTGTCGGACTATTCAGTAAGAATTATGGCATATTTATGGTCTTCATACCTACAACATGAAAAATAAATCTCATATGGTAAAGAAACACAATTTTATACCTCCTTTCACAAGTGAGGTAAATCTTGATGAGTTTAACAACTTCTACCCAGTCATTTTTGGGATAGCTGCTTGGAATTCCCTTGGCCCAGTTGGTATTGTTAGCACCTGATCTGAACCCTAGGCTGAAAAGGGAAAAAAATGGTAACAACTAAACCACGCTCATCCTTGTAGCTAGCCCTACAAGGTCAAGAGAGGGCTATCTCCGTAAAAAATGGATATTCAACAAAGTATAATAATGAACTGATATTAGGCTAGGTAAAATGATGGGAAAAAGTTTAAATAATTGAATGAATGAATATTTCAGGGATATGTGGGAAAAAATGGGACAGTTGAAACTGGGGAATTGAATTAGGATACAGGGCATTTCATGGGGCAAGATAGGTAGGAAATTTTAGCAATTAAGGTTTTAAATAAGGATGGAATGGACTGACTAGTGAGGAGCTGAAAAAGGCACAATAAAATGGATCCTTTTCAAATAGAAGAAAAAACACAGAGTATGAATGATTCCCCAAGGCAGAGCATAAAAATGGATTCTACCTTTCTATGTTGAAAGAATTCAAAAGGAAATGTTTATGGATGAGAGGTGAAACATAACAATTTACATATGAAACAAAGGAGAGAAACAAATGCTAAATCTCATACCACATGGATCCCACAAATCATAGTTGAATCTCGTATTAATTCCCTGTCAAACTGTACAATGGAGCGCAGAGCGTTCTTCCACACTATTCCCCTACTACTGAGTTACAAACTGCTTTACAAATGATTTACAATTACATTAAATAGACCAGATTTTTGGGAACATAGATCCAAAGAAAGAGGAGTTGTTTTCCAGCTCAAGAATTGAAGTGCAATCATAGGAAAGAAATACAACAGTCTGCCCCTGAAAATAAGGAACAACTATACATTTGGGGCATCTGAAATTTTGCTGTTACATCCAATGAATGAGAAGAAAAATCTGTAGAAAATATCTCTTTAAACCATTGCCAAAGATATCTGACTTTTTCATATTTAGTTCCTTGGCCTGTTGACTGTCTCTGACTGTTTTTATTTTTTCCCTGAAGACAACTGACTTTAATAAAATACTTTTGAAAAATAAAAATGAAATGAAATTATGCCTTTGTGAAGGGAAAAAACGATTTTGGAATGAGAAGGGGAACGGAAAGGAGTGGGGTCCACATGGTAAATCGCAATCGCAATAGAATCGATGGGGGAGGAGATATAATATAATAAAACATTTGAAATACATGTTTGCGATGGTATCATCACAATCGGGATCGGGAGGTTTGAATATTTTTGAAACAAAGCCAAAAGCTCTGATGCGATTGAAATAGTGTATAAGGGATAATGGGGTAATAAAAAAAATATAAAAGGAAAGGTTGGGTGCCTTTACAAAGGAAAGAAAATTTTTTCATTTGAAATGGCGGAGGGTTTTAAGGTGGGACCCGGGAGGCAATCAAAATCGGGGATCAGAGGAGAGAGTGGGGTATAACGTAATACAATTCCTCCGAAGCAACGGAGCGTAAAACGAAATTCAAGTCTCACAAAGGAAATGACCCTTTATATTATAAATGGGCGGGGATTATATGGTGGGATCGGAGTCAATCAGCATCAGGGATTGGAGGAGAGAGCAGAGGAAAGGTTTAATATAATAACATCGATTGGGACGGTCTGATTGGCTATGGGCCATCGGATCAGATGATGAGATCGATGACGGATGTGTAATTGGGAGTACGGCATTTCAGGAGCGCTCAATCGGAGGACGCCAATTTCATACAAGCCGTCGAATTAGGGGGGGTGATCAATGTTCAGGATGTACATCTGGCAAGGTCATTATAATCACATCAGAGAATTTGCAAAGGGCCGATTGGGGCGCACATATAAAATGTTGTGATGCGATCGGAAGTGAAGGGACTTTGAATCGACAAGATTTATTTATAATAAAGACTTTAACTTTATTATAAGTTCTATGGTGTGTCGGGGAAGTGGTTCATTAAAGCACATGGGATTTATGATTATGTAGTCAGAACAGGGCTTTATAATAAAAACTTTTAAAATGTTTATTATAAATTTTCAACGGAGTATGGAGGGGAAGTGGTTAAATTGCATCGGAATTTTGTATTGCGATTGGGTAATCGGAAGGGGAAAAAGGGGTTTATAAAAGAAATATTAAACTTTAATAACATAAATTTTAAGTGAAAGATGGGAAAAGGGGGAAGGGTTAGGGTATAGAGGACTTTTTACTTCACTTAGGCATAAATCTCAATCTAGAAGTCAACTTTGAGAGTGTAGTATACTGTTGGAAATATCTTTCCGGGCTCTTTTTGCTGATAATAATTAGAACATGATTTTGTGCT
Organism: Pinus albicaulis; assembly: GCA_034641835.2. Classification (NCBI taxonomy): domain Eukaryota; kingdom Viridiplantae; phylum Streptophyta; class Pinopsida; order Pinales; family Pinaceae; genus Pinus; species Pinus albicaulis. Next base: position 471,017,966 of record CM076577.1, on the reverse strand, counting down.
AAACATGCTATGGAAAACTTCTCTGAAAGGTAGGGTGATGACTTAGTGGAGACAACATCTTCTGGAATGTGACTTATTACATATGTTGACATAAAATTAAATAATGAATGATAATAAAGGCAAAGTATCATGTTTTCACCTCAAAACATGGTTTTGAGGTGAAAATTACATCAAAATGAACAAAATATTTCTTAGATCTTCCAGGTACTGTGACTTTGAATTTATTGACTTCCTCATGACCTTGCTGATATTTATTGACACTTGACTTATTAATTTGACCATGGTGAGACCCTATAATCTAATGAGACCCATCCTATGACCAACTGACATGACTCGCAAAGTGAAAGTAGCTTCATGACTAAAGACCATAGAGAGGAGAATCAACAAGTTTCACATCAGGGAAAAATGATGAAAAATCACTACCATCAATGAATCCATGGCCTAGTGGAATGGTGAAATTTATTGGTATGGGACTCCTAGTATGCAAATGCAAAAGAGCAATTTTGATCACTAATGGAAGTATGACTAGACTGACACTAACATTGGCTCCAATGGGGATGGTAGCTCCTTGGAGGTGCCAAGAACACTGTAGACCAAGTAGCCTTATCCATTGGGCGTGGATTCAAAAATAATGAAAACTAACACAATGCAAACTAAATCTGACTCAAGGCTAAAACTGAAACCATAATAAAACCAAATTGACTTAAGACATGACTAAAACACAATTGACAAAATGGAAAGTTGCTATTAATTGAACTTATTCATCAAACCTACTCTAATTGTTCTATTCATCGCCTGATCAAGTGAAATGGAACAACCAATGAAACCATGTAAGCATCCTGGCTACTATTTGAATTCTCCCCAAGTGCTTTCTAATGAGAAAGTAGAGAGAAGAACTGAAAGGAAACTCCCATGGAAACTTGGAATCAAGTTGAATCTTGATAAACTTGCAAAGCATGAGTTGACTGGATTACCTCAAGAATACTGTGAAAGGGTCTTCATAAAAGTAGCTATTGATTAATACATCACTGCTCTACTCCAGGTAATCTTCATATCTTGATATTAAATTTTTCTTAACATCTGTGTTGTCTTTCTCTGATGTTTGTAGCAAGTTGATAAAAGGATCCTGAAATTCGTGAATAACCAATCTCTGCTGATGATCCCAAGAAAAACAAAATTCTTCTTCATTAGTCTCCTCATATGACTGCAAACCTTGATATGAGCTTAGTAATGAAACACCTGCTGAACAAGACGATGAAGTCAGCTTTCGGGTAAAGATACTGTCAACACTATTTTCTGACACATGTTTAGCCAATGGAGAAGGAATTTTACAGCAGACATCATCCAACACATGAGCTATAGGGTCATAAAAAACTTGAAAATACTGCTGCGATGTATCTATTGATTTTAATGAGACTGCATGACACTCTTCAGACTGCTCATCTTTCTCTTTAGAGATATTATGAAAATTTTGCTTTAAGAACTGAAATGCTTCAAAACATAAAGGTACTGAATCATCTTGCATCATTAGATAATATTTTTAAGCTTCCAAGCCTTTATCTGTAATCTGACCTTCAATTGGGTTTGGTGGCTGAAAAACTGGAGCTAGGGAGGATTTATATCGCAAATGATTCCATTAATCGTTTCAGGAGAAGATTTTTCATTGATGACTTGCCCAGGAATTTCACTATCTGTCTCAACCTCAACATCAGAACTGAGAGATTGTTGATTTCTAATTGCATGAAAGTTATCTTTGATGAACTAAATTGAAGCGAAAAAAAGAGGTAGAGATCCTCCACTTACTTCCATATTTTCCAGATTTCCTTCATCATTATCTTGGATGATATGCATCAAATGATCACTATTTTCAAGCTGTTGAAACTGAACTTCCTCCCATAAACCAACTGTCGATTGCTCTGCAGGATTAGCTTTAGTTTGGAAAACATAATCATCATCATCGTATTGATAAAAGTTTGGAAAATCATTGACATAAAACATATCATCAATCATACATGTCATATCAACATATATCTCTTTTGTGAGATGTTCTATAACACTGTCATTGTTAATCCGATGAAAAATGGGATAAGAAAGAACATGTTTTGGATCAGCCACTTTTTCTTGAACATCATATTCATTTCTTGCAGCGATTTTTTGCATCATCTTTTCCACTGCGCTTACCAAAAGGTTAATATTTACCTTTGAAGGTGTCAGGTGCTCTACAACATTCTTCTTTTCTTATTCCTTCATCTTTTCTCTTTTGATCAACAGATTAGCTTCTACATCTACTGTGATGTTCTGTATCTCTTCAAGTGTTGCTAAGTTCCTTTCTCTCAGTTGAAACTCCATTTCTGGATCAAAAGCGCCCGAGTAATGTAAAAGAGCTAAGCTAGGAGGAGGTCTTATATCGGTAGGTATTGAATAATAGACTCGATTGAACCTGGCAGAAAACTGTTGCATTGTCTCCCCTAACTATGTTTTCAGCTGGGCATACTCTTCTAAAATCAGAAAAGGGTTTTGTTTGAACACCCATCTGTTGAGGAAGGCTTTGACGAACTGCTAGAAATGTGAGATGCTCGCATCACGCAGGGTTTTGAACCAACTCTTGACTTTTCCTTGCAAATAAATTGCAAAAAGCCTAATCATGACATCCTCTTCATCAACTTCAAAAAGGTCTAGGAAATTCTCAACATTTTGCACATGTTTCTCAGCATTGATGTTGTTACATTCACCATCAAACCTCGGCAAATAAAGGTAATAATTTTCCGGGAAAGAATGGAGTATAGGAGGTAAGATGAGAGGTTTATATCTATTCGGGATTATAGAAGGTCCAGGAATATATACAGGAGCTAGAGGGTGAGTCTTGGTCTCCTTAGGCTCGTCATTTCGAAGAGGGTCATCATAAGTTTTGGAAAAAGGATGGAGGCAAAGATCAAAATGAACCTCAGTATTTATACCTTTTGAATAGGTAGAACCAAGATTTTGGTCACCTTTATCATGTAGCAAATTCTGAAAAACTTTCAGGACAACTTTAGGAAAATCAAAGAAGTGATTTACAAGAAAATAGATTAGATCCGGAATACCATTCCACTTTGAATACCTAAAATTTGTGTAAGATCATTCCATTTTCCTACAGAAAGAGTCGTTCCTCCAGTGGAGTATTTACATTAATTTGGAGTCGCCAGGTGAAAAATTCAGCCTTCATATGCATCTGATTGTTGTTCACCATCAACATTCAGATATGATACGCCGTCATTCTTTACCAAGGAAGATATTACTGGGGTGATCTGACTTTATGATTTGATACCATAAATACATTATGACTTTGGAAAAAGTGCTTGAAACAATGTTCCCTTCCAATGTGCTTTGACAATTTCCACTTGCAATAATATTCAGACCTCGGGAGAAAATCTTTACAGTTTAATGGGACATAGGGGAATACACTTAAAAATACTTAAGAAAACCCTAAAATGGCGTGATTTCCTTTAAAAACATCAAACTTCAAAATTATAACATAAAACCCATTTATTCTACCAAATGCGGCATACATTTGATTCGGCAGGGGCCCCACGCATCCATTTTTTGGCTTTTTATAAATAAAATAAACATTAAATAATGTAAAACCACCGAATCATACCTCGAATTATCACTCGTTCTCTTTAGAGCGCGATTTCCATCAGATCCAAGGCTCTCCAGATCGAATGATCCTCACGAATATCTCATTTTTTCAAAGGCTGAAGTTTAACCCACAAAAGTTGTGCAATATGGGCGGTATTGGGGAGATGACATGCCTTAATCTCACTGGATCATGTTTTTTTTTCGAAGTGGTTTTTCCCCTAGGAAAAAGCGGCGCGATATGGGCAGTTTTGGTTTCCAAAACCCGCTGGTGGTAATTAAACCACGCTTTAACTCAGGCTTAACACCGCAGTTTAGCACTTATCTTCTCGCGTTAACTAATTACTAGGTCCCACTGATATTAACCCAACGGTAATGAATAAAGCTCTTTATTTTAATAATAGAGAAAGAATCGTCGTGTTTAATATAACGAAGGTTTTTTAACCTTAGCCAAAGGTTTTAAATACTTTTTTATTCCACACGGCCTCAATATGACTTTGCTCCTCTTACAGAGCTTCTGTTTTGATATTTCTTCAAAACAGAATAAACACGTCCAAAGTGCCGAGAATACGAACTCGAAGACAGTCAGATCGGTGTCCCAAGTATGGTCGCCAGAGATGTTAGCACCTGATCTGAACCCCAAGCTGAAAAGGGAAAAACAGGGTAACAACTAAACCACGCTCAGCCTTGTAGCTAGCCCTACAAGGTCAGGAGAGGGCTCTCTCCGTAAAAAATGGATATTCAACAAAGTATAATAATGAACTGATATTAGGCTAGGTAAAATGATGGGAAAAAGTTTAAATAAATGAATGAATGAATATTTCAGGGATATTTGGGACAAAATGGGACAGTTGAAACTGGGGAATTGAATTAGGATACAGGGTATTTCATGGGGAAAGACAGGTAGGAAATTTTAGCAATTAAGGTTTTAAATAAGGATGCAATAGACTGACTAGTGAGGAGCTGAAAAGGGCACAATAAAATGGATCCTTTTCAAACAGAAGAAAAAACACAGAGTATGAATGATTCCCCAAGGCAGAGCATAAAAATGGATTCTACCTTTATATCTTGAAAGCATTCAAAAGGAAATGTTTATGGATGAGAGGTGAAACATAACAATTTACATATGAAACAAAGGAGAGAAAAAAATGCTAAATCTCATACCACATGATCCCACAAATCAGAGTTGCATCTCTTATTAATTCCCTATCAAACTGTACAATGGAGCACAGAGCGTTTTTCCACACTATTCCCCTACTGTTGAGTTACAAACTGCTTTACAAATGATTTACAATTACATTAAATAGACCAGATTTGTGGGAACATAGATCCATAGAAAGAGGAGCTATTTTCCAGCTCAAGAACTAAAGTGAGATCATAGGAAAGAAATACAACAATCTGCCCCTGAAAATAAGGAACAGCTATGCATTTGGGGCATCTAAAAAATTTTCTGTTACATCTAATGAATGAGAAGAAAAATCTGTATAAAATATCTCTTTAAACCGTTGCCAAAGATATCTAACTTTTTCATATTTAGTTCCTCGGCCTGTTGACTGTCTCTCACTATTTTTTATTTTTTTTTGAAGACAACTGACTTTAATAAAATACTTTTGAAAAATAAAAATGAAATGAAATTATTCCTTTGTGAAGGGAAAAACCGATTTTGGAATGAGAAGGGGAAGGGAAAAGAGGTGGGGTCCACATGGTAAATCACAATCGCAATCGAATCGATGGGGGGGGAGATAAAATATAATAAAACATTTGAAATACATGTTTTCGATGGTATCATTGCAATCAAGATCGAGAGGTTTGAATATTTTTGAAACAAATCTGAAAGCTCCGATGCAATTGAAATAGTGTATAAGGGATAATGGGGTGATAAAAAAAATATAAAAGGAAAGTTTGGGTGCCTTTACAAAGGAAAGAACAATTTTACATTTGAAATGGCAGAGGGTTTTAAGGTGGGACTCGAGAGGCAATCAGAATCAGGGATCGGAGGAGAGAGCAGGGTATAACGTAATACAATTCCTCCGATGCGACGGAGTGACAGTGTATGGGGGATCCTTTATATAAAAAAAATAAAACGAAATTCAATTTTAACAAAGGAAATAGCCCTTTATATTATAAATGGGCGGGGATTATATGGTGGGACCGGAGTCAATCGGCATCGGGGATCGGAGGAGAGAGTGGAGGAAATGTTTAATATAATAACACCGATTGGGACAGTCCGATTAGTTGTGGGCCGTCGGATTGGATGATGAGATCAACGATGGACGTGTAATCGGGAGTATGGAATTTCGGGAGCGCTCAATCGGAGGACACTGATTGCATACAGGTCATCGAATTAGGGGGCCCGATCAATGGTCAGGATGTACATTGGGCAGGGTCGTTACAATCACATCAAAGAATTTGCAAAGGGCCGATTGGGGCGCACATATATAATGTTGCGATGCGATCGGAAGGGAAGGGAATTTGAATCGGCGGGATTTATTTATAATAAAGACTTTAACTTTATTATAATTTCTACGGTGTGTTAGGGAAGTGGTTCATTAAAGCACATGGGATTTATGATTATTTAGTCAGAACGGGGCTTTATAATAAAAACTTTTAAAATTTTTATTATAAAGTTTCAATGGAGTATGGAGGGGAAGTGGTTAAATCGCATCGGAATTTTGTATTGTGATTGGGTAATTGGAAGGGGAAAAAGGGGTTTATAAAAGAAATATTAAACTTTAATAACATAAATTTTAAGGGAAATATGGGAAAAAGGGGAAGGGTTAGGGTATAGAGGACTTTTTACTTCACTTAGGCATAAATCTCAATCCAGAAGTTAGATTTGAGAGTGTAGTATACTGTTGGAAAGCTCTTTCCGGGCTCTTTCTGCTGATCATATTTAAAACATGATTTGACACTGAACATGTTGTGGAAAACTTCTCTGAAAGTCAGTGTGATGACTTAGTGGAGATGGCAGCTTCTAGAATGTGACTTATTACATATGATGACATAAAATTACATAATGAATGATAATAAAGGCAAAGTATCATGTTTTCACCTCAAAACATGGTTTTGAGGTGAAAATTACATCAAACTGAATAAAATATTTCTTAGATCTTCCAGGTACTATGAATTTGAATTTATTGACTTCCTCATGACCTTGTTGATATTTATTGACACTTGACTTATTAATTTGACCATGGTGACACCCTATAATCTAATGAGACCCATCCTATGACCAAATGACATGACTCGCAAAGTGAAAGTAGCTTCATGACTAAAGACCATAGAGAGGAGAATCAACAAGTTTCACATGAGGGAAAACTGATGAAAAATCACTACCATCAATGAATCCATGGCCTAGCAGAATAGTGAAATTTATTGGTATGGGACTCCTAATATGAAAATGCAAAAGAGTAATTTTGATCACTGATGGCAATATGACTAGACTGAAACTAACAGGTATATTTGTGTGCATACTTGAGGAAACTATTGAGGCCTCTTCTAGTGATAACCTGACCTTTAAACCACCTCTCTCATTCATGTGGAAGGTTAAATGCCTCAGCAATTGAGTCTGGTTAAACCTGTAATGTAAGATTATAGATTGTGGCTTCTTGTCCATTAAAAGAGTTTTCAAACTCTTGATATAATCCTAAGTGAGAGCTTCCTAATCTGGTGCACAAAGAATACCACTCTGCCAAGATAAACAATCTTCTCACCTTCTAATTTGCATCCAATAGGTTAGAACCCTATGGCTCAATTCGTTTTATATTGCCTCCTCTTTTAGTCATCTTCAAAAATTAATGACTCTGTTTCTGAAAGTGATAAGTGGTAGAGCTATAAGAGCTTCACCTAACAAGTGTTTCTTGTGTTTTCCCTAAAATCCTGTCTCAAATCTAGAGTCCTCCTCAAACTGCAACTCTATGAAACTTGATCTCCAATAGCTAGGCTCACAACTGATAATTCTCTTGCTTTTTCGGTGGTTTTAAAACAACAATCATGGTTCATTACCCCATGCAAATTGATTTTAATCATGGAAAATATTCTTGACCATAGTGTTCACCATGTGATGGCCATCATCATCTTCAGTTGGCTGTGTAACTTCATATGGAACACTACATATGGCTTGAGGAAAGCGGATCTATGACTGACAGTCACCTCCACTGTCTTTGCTGATTATTGGCCTAAATTTCTGGCAGAGTTGTTGTGCGACCAAACAAACAGTCATTGCATTAAGTTTGATGATCCACGATATTCTCCATTCAAAAAAAAATTACCTTGACATGAGATTAACTGGCTTGGATGTCAGACAGGATTGGATTAACGATTGGGTGTATTACTGCAGGTTAACACCTAAGTGCTACACATATACCATGACTTGACTTAAACATAACTGATCGCATATGACTCCTATCACATGATATAAATAATTTTAAAAAATATTTGAAATATATTTACACCATAACACATGGCTTGACAAAAAGCGGATGCGATATTTTTTTTTATTTTTAAAAACAGAGGATGTTACTAGAATTTATGGCAGCATCAGAATAAAAGAAAAACAGACAGAAACAAGAATATAACAAACTGTCCAAAAACACTAAAACAGGTGCTACTAGAAATTTTGGTAGCGACCACTTTTTTTTGAAATTTTCAAAGTCTATTCCTAAAAACAAAAATAAATAAAATAGATTCCTCACTTAGCAAAGAACTGTGCTAACACCAGGTAAGTATTTGAAACCCTAATTTTTCATTGTCATCACATTCTATGTGGTTTGAGTTCCTCCACCTTGATTCTCTAAACACTTAATGGAACAGCGGAAGCACTGGAACAACGGAAGCTGTAGATTGGAATACTGTAGCAGAAGACTTGCAGATTTGTAGATTTAATAGCAAAAGGCTTTAATTATAAAAATGCACAAGAGGTATTTATAATAATAAATATTTTATTGATAAGATATTTGACATGATTGAATGATTACCATGAGGTCCCGCTTTTATACCCATGCAGGTACCTTTTCACGAATGGGCATGTCTTTTAGACATGCCTTTTCATTAACCTAGTGACTATTTAACATAATCCTAATTGATTAGTTAGTAATTACATTTATTCTATTTTATTCTATTAATAACTATATTTAATACTTAAGTTATGAATTAGGTTCATAACATTGCCTCCTTCTCGAAAAGCTTTGTCCTCAAAGCTTAATCTTTCGACAATTTTCTTCACTGGGGATTATCTGCTAAACATGTCATTCATCACTGATACCTTGGAATGTATATTTCTTCAGTAATGTTTTCTTGAAACTAGGTTCTCAATTTTTTTTTCCTAAATAATTATTATTACTATTATTTAAATAATAATAATAATTATTTTTTTGATTAATTTAATTAATTAATTAATAATTTTAATTAATTAATTTATTTTTATTTTTTTAATAAATTATATATATAATTTATTAATTCGTAACATATATAGTGTTGTAATTACCAACGTTTATAAATATCGATCTGAGCCTCGGTTTTTCCAACGAATGTAAAATATATTGGCCAATCGTATGATTTCGAAGCAACTGTATATATCAGCTAATCAGATTACTTCAACGCAAAAATGTTAAGCGGATATATTATTTCAACTCTCCACTGTATTTTAATTACGGTGTCTCTTAACTTATATAACGAACAACCTTTATACATTGCCATAAGAATGGATACCAATGGTCACACTTCACACCCGCTGACCCTTCAACCTGGGTTACGATGTTTGATGGCGGGGGTCGACAGTTTGTGTTTTTTGTTTTTAGAATATCATGTCAATATTTAATCCACAGGATTAATGTTAGGGAAAGCAGGTTGACGTCTGGACATGAATCCACGGGATTAATGTCTGCAATTGGACATGAATCCATGACATTAATCCACGTCTGCAACTGGACATGAATCCACGACAAAACCATAGGAGAATGCACTTCGAATGATAAAATGTTTGCACGGCAGTTGTTTTGCAGGCCTATAGTGGAAAATGGGTCTTGAAAAATTGGGCACATCATTCCGTCACCGTTTTCACTCTCTTCGTTAATCATAATGGATGGCAACCCATCCACTGCAACACTAATATTATTGACGGTTAATCTTTGCTCTCCAGAGTGAACAATGATAATTTCAGCTCTTAAATCAATGTTATGCGTATAGCCTTGTACATATTGTTTGATCTCACGCCATAAGAATCTGGAATCCCATATAGTTTGACCTTCAGTCAATCCTTCTCCATTAGGTTGGTGATAATCTTGTGTGTATCGAACAACAATAATGTTGTGAGGAAATGTAAATGTTATGAGATAGTCCTCATCTTCTCTTTCAGTGATCCCATTATCCAATATGAAACAATGAACGTCGTCTCTACGCCACCGATCATCTAATCCACGTATTTTAATATTTTCTGATAAATTCTTTATTTCCAGAGGCTGGTACCCATAATCTGCACGAACTGTACTAACCCTCACAGTAGACACCAAATGATCATCTTCAATTCCGCGAGTTTCAGTTGTTGCTGCCAGTGTTGGGTTTTGCGGAATAATTTCTCCCTTTTCCTCAGCTTCCACTAATCTCATAGTTCTAAGGATGAGGGTTCTGTTTTGATTACACAAATTTTGACGCTTCTGGTTTTGACATAGAATAAACTTTGCACCATTTGAACCAATTGCTTTATTGTCATTGATATTAGCCATCAACATAACTTCAGCAACTTCAATACATGCCTAAAAAATAGCTTCAGGTTTGGACATATCATTGGCTGCCTTTAGCACCACATCATTCAACTTTGCTGCGGCATCTGAAAGATTGACTGCTGTTGGACGGCTAGAAACAAGGAATTCTAAACACTTTTGCAAAAATGAGATAGCGTCATTCACACCTTCAATGTCATTGTGCTCAGGTTCCAACTTTCCAGCGGGATCCCCTTTACTTCCAGGCTCAAATCTTACTCGTTTCTTAGGATTCTGCGTATTGGAATAAAATGGGGCAGTACACAATCCAGATCCACCTGTTGCAGGATGTGCAGCAGCCTCTTCGTCATATTCTTTAAGCCTGGTGCTTTCCGCATAATGGTTTGCACGGGGATCTCTCCAAGAGTGTTTTGGTTCATACAATGATCTGGGCAGAGAGTTGTGGGAATTCACCTTCAGACCGTCATCCATAATCTTACTCATATAAGTCCATTCACCTGCATCTTCCTTACCAATCACAACCTTGTCGTATTCATCTTCATCATTATATTTAATTTCTTTAGTGGCTACATATAGACAACCCTTCTTCTTCATAGATACCTCAAGTTGTTTCACAGTAACCTCTCTTTCACCTTCATTCCTATCATAAACAGGGATTGCACATATCCCAAAAATTTTTTTCTGATTAATCTCGACCTCTGGTGCAGTAATAATTGAATTGTCTTCACCCACCATGGTTGTTTCCTTGAAGGTATTTACATTCCCCACATCTTCTAAAGCCTGCTTTTTCTCAAGAGCCACCGATAGCAGTTTTTCATTAGAAATGAAACCTTTGGCAGCAGTGCTGCCTTGTTCAGAAATATGCTGTTGATTATCATCTAAAACATCAGGCTTCAATTGAGCAGCTTCAGAAGTTAAATCTGAAAAAGACTCGTGCCTTTTATCAGCTGTAAGCTCCACTTGAGGATCACAAGTTTCTTTAACACTCTACTGTTCATCACTTTTTCCAGCTTCTTCAGTAGTTTTCCGGCTAGCAGAATCTTTTTTACATTTAACATCTACATCATCATTATAATCTGCTTCACAGTTATAAAGTTTTTGGATTGCACACTTATGTCCTGTGAAATATTTATCTCCACACTTCCAACAATTCTCTTCCTTTTTACTTTTATTACGCATTGGTGGGGGAATATATTTGGTTGACTTTTCCATGGATGTTTTACTTGATTTCCCTTTATCATAACTAACTTCTTCCTCATTTTTACAGCATTTTTCATCTTTCTGTTTCTCATGATTTTCTTTTCTATTACAAGAAATTTTTTTAAGATCTGCAGAAATTTTTTTACACGCGTTTGTGATTTCTTCCCAAGAATTCTCTACTTGCTGAAGTTTTTCTTGAACTTTTTTAATTATTTCAATTCTTTGGGATCTTCACGTAATGGCACATTATATGGTAAATAATTTGCTCGAGCTTGTAAACTACGTTCGTAGGCTTGTAGAACGACACTGTGTGCCATTCCTTCAACCTGTCCTCAATATGGCTCCGATACCATTGGAACAGCGGAAGCTATAGATTGGAATACTGTAGTAGAAGACTTGCAGATTTGTAGGTTTAATAGCAAAAGGCTTTAATTATAAAAATACACAAGAGGTATTTATAATAATAAATATTTTATTGATAAGATATTTGACATGATTGAATGATTACAATGGGGTCCCGCTTTTATACCCATGCAAATACCTTTTCACGAATGGGCATGTCTTTTAGACATGCCTTTTCATTAACCTAGTGACTATTTAACATAATCCTAATTGATTAGTTAGTAATTACATTTATTCTATTTTATTCTATTAATAACTATATTTAATACTTAAGTTATGAATTAGGTTCATAACACTTAACCTCTGACCCCACCCCATCACCTCGTCCCAGCATTTCAAGACGAGTGGGACTTGCCCCTCCTTCTATGAAATTCTTTAGGGTACAAAACCTCATGGACATCTGGATGATTCTAAAAATTTGCGACACTAAATGGTTAGGATCTCTCCCACATATGCCCTCGGTCATGGCTCAAATGTATATGTTTTTCTTGAGGCTTACCATTATTCCTCCAAAGGGATAATGGATCTATACCTTGCACAAATACATGGGCTTACACCCATTTGAATTTACACAAATATTTAGAGATATCTCTCTTGATCTCAGTATCCTGGCCTATAACACACACACACCCACACACACACACACACACACACATATATATGAAATACTTGTGATGATTACGTCTTCACTGACCTCTAGTTATATATTTTGAGATTATAATTAGACTTTGAGATATCTTGGCCACATTTGCATATATATATATATATATATATATATATATATATATATATATATATATAATTTTCATCCCGGGTTTACAATATTTAAATTAGGATCAAATGGCCAATTTATTTCTAGTCTATACATATAAATTAATAAGGATGTGCCCTTCCCACCATACACATACCTTAATAAAAAATCCCCAAGGTTAGGAAAAACACAAGACATAAACTCATTCCTTATATATATAGGCACCAATACTACATTTCCATGCAATATTTTCATGCTCATTTATTAACTAGAACATAATCAATAACCTGATGCCAACATATAATACTAATGACATGAAAACATAAGCAACATAGATGTAATAGTTTCCCGGGACTGAACCATTCCTCATCCATGGAAAAGAACTTGGAATTATACATGAATTAATTTTCCTCAACATGTCACAAGTATTAAAACAACACATTACCCTATACAACAAACTCTAAGCCTTCTTGGGCTTGAATATTAGAAAATAAAATTACTAGTCATTCCTTCAACAAGGTATAATCATTACAAAGATTCACCCATCTCTTCTATATTCACACACTTACAAGGTTAGCACATTAATTCCATACAAGCCAAGTAAACTTATATTATGCTTAGGGTGAAATCCCTAAGTTGGGAAACACTTTTTGGCGGAGGGCTAGAATTTGGCTGAAATTTTTAATTTCTTGTCCGAGAAAATAGTCAACTCTATTTCTCGACTGAGAGTTTTTAAAAATCCCATCCGAGAGATTTTTAATATTTCAGCCGAGATTTTGGCTGGGCTTAAGCGGGGTTAAAATTCTCTCGGACGAGAGTTAGGTATTTTCTCGTCCGAGAGTTTTGTTGAAATAAACTCTCGGGAAGACTCTCAGACGAGAGTTAAAAAAACCTCTTAAATCTCGTCCGAGAGTTTTATTCTTATAATAAAACCCCAAATTTATTAACTCACCCAAAATTCTGCACTGTTGTTTACATTTTCGGGCTGTCGTTTTCGTTGTCATTTGGATTGGAGCTCTCGCCGTCGAGCCATCGTTATCATCTAGCCAGCTAGGTAAGCATCTTCAGCTGAGCATTGAATATTTATTTTTTCAGAGATGTGGTTCTGTTGCCTTGCATATAAACCCCGTCTGGTGGTTCTTCTCCAAGAATTTTTCCTTTTGTCATCTCGGCCCATAGAACCTCGCCTTGTATAAACCTCCATACTGAATTTGCTACCAAATATTTTAAAAGGAAGAGAAATTCTGGTGACATGTGAATCTAAAAGGATGAATAAGATATTTTGTTGGCTCTTGCTCATCACAAATACAAAGCTGGCAATCATTCTCAAGCTTTGAAACACTGCAATGTTATTTATGAAAAAATCCTCGTCTTTTAAGATAGAGGGTTTGATTTATGTTGGCTATAGTAGGGAGTATTTTAAAATAGATTATGGATAACATTTTCTTTTGCAACCGGACTCGAGTTTGACCAATCAGAAGACGCAGTCCATGGAAACAAGTAATGATAATAGGAACGGAAAGTGGAAGAGAAATTCTGGTGATTTAACAACCAAATGTTCATATACCCTACATTTCGTACTCTCAAATGGAAAAACTTCATAGTCAAGTGGTTGGTAATAGGATAAGTTGTCTCATTTTATGGTGATTAAGTATCCCACGCCCTATGCCAGGTTTAGACCCACCAGGGTTTTGGCCATGGCCATATATCTGTTCACTATAATTGAGAAGTTCACATTATAGAAAAATCCCAAACTATTTCCTATCTTTTGATTTTTTTTTTTTATAAAATAGAGATGAATTGGAATTCCTATCATATGCATCGATATGGGGATGACCTATAACTTCTCAGAATGGTTGTCAAATTGATTCTCCAACTCTCAAGGTATAAGGCTTAACTACCCCAAAACCATTGCTTATGCACTATTTTTCTCGTGTTAACCCTTGAAGAAGTGACCTAGGCATACAATCTTATGGAAATCATGAGGAAATGTAGAGAGTATCCTAGCACTAAAAGAAACTTCTTTGTCATCCACTTCTTTAGATAATCAATCAACAATCTTATGTTGGAATATTGACCTACAATGGTGGAGTCATCCATATGTTGTATGTCATTAAGTCTAATATCTCTTAGGATAATGTTGGGATCCTCCATTTTCCTCTTAAGACATTTCCTTTGTCTTTATTCTAGTCCCAAGGTAGGTGGTTCAAAATACTACTATACTAGAGGGTTCATTTTTTATTTTTTGAATTATCCATTTAGTTGTTTTGACTAAAGGAAACTCCCAATAAACCATTCTAGTAGTTCAGATGATGGCTACACCAAAAAGAAATCAGATGTGAGGGAATGTGGATTTCTTGTTATAGTGACAAACCCAGATTATGTCGCCAACAATGGAGGGGGAATAACATTTTTTGGGAGGATAAAGTGTTTGTGAGATGGGAGGGAGTCATAACGGATGCAATCCAAGGATATTGTGGTGGCTTCAAAACTAACATCATGTTGGGATGATAAAGGATCATTTAGGGAGTTGGTACCTATAGGACAAATGTCATGTCAAGATGAAGGAAGAGCATTTGGGGAGGTAGAAGCTTGATTTGAAAAATGAAAGGATCATCCACTACTAGTTTGGATGCCAGGATTCACATCATCCAACAAGTGATGTGATAGGTCATCTAAGCACTAAGGGAAATAATCCCAAATGGAAATGCCTATAGAATGAATGTGATTTTCAGTCATTCATTGATTGGTCACTAAATTTTTTGATGAGAGGAGATAAATTTGTCTTGGGCACTTCTTGTTATGGAAATTCATCTTGGTGAGCAAGGCATGCATAAAAATCAGTAAGTTTTTATATTTCGCACCCACCTTTACTTTAGTTTTATTGTATGAATACATTAGGAATGAAAAGGATAAATGATACACGTTTTTTAAATAAATTCAATGGCACATTCTAATACATTCCCATTGCAAGAGGAGTGGTAAATCAAGTGGAATACCACCTCAATTTTACCCCCCAAAAAAAAATTTCCACCCATTATAATAAACAAACAAAAACTTGAAAACATTTAAGATTTACCTTTTGTCAAATATATGTTATACATAAATTTCATTCAATAGTTATCAAGTCAAATTAAAAAAATCTTACCATGATATAGCACTGGTGCAAAATTGGATCATTGAATGAAGCTGACTCCCAAGCCAAGGTACCTAAGGCATCCCAAGGAATTTTTAGAAGGTTTTTAGGCATATTTTTAGAAGGTTTTCAGATTATGTCGCCAAAAATGGAGGGGGAATAACATTTTTTGGGAGGATAGAGTGTTTGTGAGATGGGAGGGAGTCATAAAGGATGCAATCCAAGGAGATTGTGGTGGCTTCAAAACTGACATCCTGTTGGGATGATAGAGGATCATTTAGGGATTTGGTACCTATAGGAAAATTTTCATGTCAAGATGAAGGAAGAGCATTTGGGGAGGTAGAAGCTTGATTTGAAAAATGAAAGGATCCTCCACTACTAGTTTGGATGCTAGGATTCACATCATCCAACAAGTGATGTGATAGGTCATCTAAGCACTAAGGGAAATAATCCCAAATGGAAATGCTTGTAGAAGGAATGTGATTTTCATTCATTCATTGATTGGTCACTAAATTTTTTGATGAGAGGAGATAAAAAAAT
The DNA here is from genome assembly GCA_034641835.2 of Pinus albicaulis. Lineage (NCBI taxonomy): Eukaryota > Viridiplantae > Streptophyta > Pinopsida > Pinales > Pinaceae > Pinus > Pinus albicaulis. Next base: position 471,001,603 of record CM076577.1, on the reverse strand, counting down.
TTGGGCAATTCTTGTTCTGGAAATTCATCTTGGTGAGCAAGGCATGCATAAAAATTAGTAAGTTTTTATATTTCGCACCCACCTTTAATTTAGTTTTATTGTATGAATACACTCGGAATGAGAAGGATAAATGATACACATTTTGCAAAGAAATCCAATGGCACATCCTCGTACATTCCCATTGCAAGAGGAATGGTAAATCAAGTGGAAGACCACCTCAATTTTACCCAAAAAAAAAATTGCCAGCCATTCTCATAAAAAAACGAAAACTTGAAAACATTTAAGATTTAACTTTTGTCAAATATATGTTATACATAAATTTTATTCAATATTTATCAAGCCAAATTAAAAAAAATCTTACCATAATATAGCACTGGTGCAAAATTGGATCATTGAATGAAGTTGACTCCCAAGACAATGTACCTAAGGTATCCCAAGGAATTTTTAGAAGGTTTTCAGGCATATTTTTTTAGAATCAGGTAGGGATTTGTTTGAATCACAAGTTTGAGTAGTGAAATCTATATATATAGTCAAAAACCTATTTCAAAAAACAAAGAACAAGATCTGACCCAAAATTTTTCACCCAATTCCAAAAAAAAAATACAAAACTTATAATGATTAGAAAATGCCCAGGGAATCCCACTCCTTCGAAGCCATAAGGTGATCATATTTTTCCATAGCTCTGAAACCATGTTGAGAACCTGGAGGGGTTATAAATTCTCTTCTTGATAATTACTTGTGAGCTTGTTTGCTTATGTATTCTTCTTAATTAATCCTTCATCAAGTCAATTACCAAAGTGTACAGGACAAAAATGATTTAAGCAAAAGTAATACTTTTATTATAGGAAGGTAAATAAAAAATTTACCTTCCTTTCATTAGACTTCAGAATTCATCACAACCCTTGCAATATTTGTATTGTAACCTTGTAAGTATTCACACTATATTCTTCTCAAACTAGCTTCATCAATCCACAGTCTATACCTTTAGTTTAAACCTTCAGTCTATGCCTTCAGTTACTTCTATTTCAAGTGAATCTACATCCCTTTTAGCTACTTTACCATCTCAGATAAATCCGCAAACTCTATCTTGGTTGACCTTTTAGCTAATGACATGACTGTCAATTGATAATTTATTTTCTAATTTGTTTATGAGGGGCAGAAATTTGATTTGATGCTATAGCAACAATGGCATCATGCGAGCCCTATAGAGACCCCTCCATGAGAAAAGGATTATCAAGTACACTGGTTGTTTAGTTATGTCATGTTTTCAAGTTTATTATATTTATTGTTCGTTGTGAAAATTTGATTAATGTGAAATTTTTTTGTTCTGCACAAGTGGACGCACTCATATAACTCATGTGCCCAGATAGCAAATCGAACAAGAGGAGCCCCATAGACCTGTTCCCATTCACCCCTAATTTCATAGAGCCCATTCTGAGGATCATCTTATACACGGTATAGGTACACATTAGATCAATTTCTACTTAAAACATTCAATTTTACGTTATATTCAATGTTGAACAGGTGAATTTTTTTTTTTTTTCAAATGACATGTGTTTAATGTGAAAATATTATGCTCCATAGGTGAAAATGTAGGATTTTGGGTTGGCCCTATTGTTGGTGAGGAGCAAAGGAGAACAATGTCTCAGCTTGTGGCATCCATCCCACGATTGGATACTTATCCTCTAGGTAAAATCTAAAGGAAAATTTATTGTTTGATGTATCTTTAATGTGAAACTTATTGTGTGTCTCATGTACTTGTGTTATAAAAAAATTTAATGTTTTGTACAGTGGGTGTTAGAGACATTCATTCCTCGGAAAGGTACCATCCTAGTATGAGTGAAGAGGAAGAGATAGTTTTTCCACCAGGTATTTTCAAATGACCTGACAAGTTTTATAAATACAAATTTTGCTAATAAATTATTTAATTTTTAATATGTGCAATAATTTAACATGTTACAGGTGGTGGTGTTCACCCTCCTAAGGGTAGAGGTCATAGGGTTCATGAGTTTGCTCGAAATCCGAGCTATGATCCCCTTTACACCCATCCCGGTGATATTCCTGAGCAGGTGCCTTGGGAAGATACCATCTCCTTACTTACTGTTGATGGGATGAGGGAGAATTCCACGAGATTGCGTAATTAATTGCAAAGTTGAAATCTCTCTGCCCCTAGTCGAAATTGTCTCCAAATTGTTTTGCACAATTTGGAGAGTTTGATAGAGACTTATCGAGGGGTTGGACCATCAACCCAAGTTTTTTTTGACATGATGCATAGGAGGAGAGCATCAGTGATTGGTATCCACTCCTACAATGAAGTTAAAATTAGGGTCACTAAAGAAATGGCCTTGTCACTATTTGACTTGCGGCCTGAAGACAAAAAAACGTCTGAAGATTGTAAGATTCAATGATCCCAATATTGCACCTTATATTTATGAGAAGTTCCTGTATGCATACATGAAGTTCCAAAATAATGATTAGGTGCCGCAATATTTTTTTAGGATTTTTTTTTCTCAATTCTGAGAGCACATGGACCCTAACTATACAGATATTGGGTCCAAATTCTATGGATCTGGAAAAGGTCATACATATGAACGACTTGATGCTATGCGAGATGTTGGGTTTAGGCCTCCAGCACCTCGTTTAGCACCTCGACCACCTAGGGTAGTTACACTTCCAGAGGAGTTAGCGCTTATCTCCAGTGCTATGTCACAAATGAGGGAGAAGATACAAGAACATATTGCAGCTACTTTAGGAGGGGTGGAAGTCGGCTTAGGGACAAGCCAACCTTCATCTAGTGTAGGAGTTCATTCATTTGTGAGTATTCCAGATGACGTGTTGAGGGAGATGGAGCGAGATGAGCTTATGGAGTATGCATCCTCATGTAGAGACCTCTATGAGCAATCCATTACATGATAAATGCACACCATGCGCAAGGTATGTAAAAGCATGTTTTGATCTATTTTAAAATACACATTTATAAGATGAGCTATTTTTGGTGTATATACATTTAGTAGATCCAAAATCTTATGCCAATATATTTATTTAACTTATGCAGTTTACAACATTCTTAGAAGAACATTGCCTTGCCCCTGGTCCTCATTCTATAGATCATGGACATGATCATGTACAGGTGCCACATTCATTTCTATCTATCTATATTTTTGTACATCAAATTGAAATTGAATTTATGTCACATAATTTTATATGGTATAAGTATTAACATTATGGAAATTTTCAAGTTAGAGCTACACATCAAGGGCTGCCTGAAGAGATTATTCCTTCTCAATTTCCAGTCGTGACACAGGTATCGATACTTTTCATTAAGCATATTTATAATTTTTATTATATTTCTTTTCGAAAACTTTTCTATTAACTTTGGTTTCTACTTTTCAGGCTACACCCCATATTGACATGATGCAGATTGAGCCTCAAGGAGATCATGTAGGCTCTAGGTCAGAGAGTCTACATTAAACCATGGTAACCTCTTACCATTTCTTTGTTGGTATCATTTCCACATTATAAATAGGCTATCTAGTGAATTTATAGACAGTTGAGAGGTTCCTTTATGTATCTAGTGAATGCTAAAACTAATATTTAATTTTCAGTAAAAACTTTGAGCCATATTCAATTCACTAGGTTACTTACAGTATAGGTGCTTCATTTGGCTTAGAGGAATATGAAAATTTGTTTCCTTGACCATCTCAGACACTGTCATAATGTCAATATGTTGTACTTCCTACTCAATTCCCTGCAAAATAAGGAAGCCCAAGCACAAAAAGCAAACATACCAAGATATTTCATCTCTCAACATTATCAGGTTACTCATGGTACAAACTCTAAACAAAGCAAGAAAATCCTGGGAAGAAGTCATTGCAACTCCAATTGTTGCAACTTCACTAAATGAGCCCAATTTTATGTGACTCCACCCATTGCAATTGCAAAGGAGGAAGAATATATTGTCATGAATCCCTTGGCTACAAAGTACCTACTAATTCATATTAAGAAGAGACAAATTCTATTACACCATAGAAGTATAGTGATATTGATGTTGAGATAATTAGTAGCAAACCAACCACTGAGAGAATGAGAGGGCATAAAAATAGGCCCCCCTGTGTTCCAGGAAAGAAGAGGACATGATACATTCCTACCACCACCCAAACCCCTGCTACTCCAGAAAAGCAAGTAAGGGCAGAAGAAATCCTAGAACACCATGAAGACACTACCCCTACTGAAACATAAGAACTAGTAGAGTCAATGACCTAGGGTTGGAAGAATTTGATCTGGTGGCCTTGCTACTCCATAATAACCAACAAGGAGTGCTCTACACTACATATTACTGCTTCAAAATTGTTTGCCTGTAATAATGTGGATGTGATCTCTTAGGGGAAACTCTGTAGCTATGACAGTGGACTGCATTCCCCAACTATTTATAGGCCCATCACTTAGAGCCTTAGGTGAAGAACTTCCAGATGGGTTGCATTACTAGCACTTGTGGTGGCCTAATAATGGTTATTGAAGACTATGGAATCAATATTCCTTAAAAGATAGAATTGCAGATCATGATTCCCTTGTGACAAGTTTTCATCTATCTAATACAAACCTTTAACAACAATCATTTCGACAATATTATGTGCTCTCATGTGATGGAAAAATGGGAGTTTCAAGAAAAGGGGGCAATATGTGGTTTGACAGAGTTCACAACAATGCTCTTCAGGATAGCTACACATATCTTGTGGCAGATCATGTCCACTGTTGCATCAAAATTGATGACCTTTTTCATTTGCAAGTACCCAGGTTCTATTGTAGCCTAGAAATGAAAATATTCCATCCTGCAAACATTTTGGTTTCGAGGTTTCATAGTTTTGCATGATGACTAAGCACAGAGGAAAGGACCATTGCATCCATGAGGTGGCTGCATTAATTCACTAATTTCAACTGGCAGCCTTATTTTGGCACATGCTACTGTAGGATAGGAAATGAATAAGCTCTACTGAGAAGTAGTTTACAGTAGAATAAGCTCTTTTGAATAGCAGTCTTCAATTCTTAGATTCATAGGCTTTAATGTCTTGTGTTGTGGTTTGAATGTTTATTCATAATCCTTCATGCCAATACTTAAACACTGTATGCTCAATCTGGGCACAAGTTCTCACAACAAGTTCTTAGTTTCATTGTCCATGGCATGAACAGTGGCAACCCATTATATTACCATGCAACCCCCAGGAAGATTGATATTTAGTTCTCATCTTTTTTCTCCATCCCATATATTAAATTTGAAGGGCCAACTTGGTAGAGATGTCATAGTGTTGCAAACTGGGATCCTTGTGCTCCATTTGTAGTTCATCAATCTGTAATAATATCTCCCTGCAAGCTTCATTATGCTCTAAGAAAATACTTTTTGGGGAGCGATTTCATGTTCTAGTATATCTCGATTATACATAGATATTAGTTTTGGCGCCCTAAAGTATGGCCTGAATCAATCACCCACTCAATCATAGAGGCGAAGACCTCCTCAAAAAATTACTCATCATGTTGAACATGAAATTCAATATCAACATAGTTTATTTCCTATTGTATAGGAGCAGGGGTTTGGGAATGATATCTCTGTGCTTCCTTATGAGCTTGAAGTGTGCCTTGAGCACTCCCTTCTACTTGAGAAGAGGACCCTCAACAGGATTTGGCTCTTTTTCATGGCATTGGAGTTGTCAAGCAGGGGAGTAATCGAGTATGGGTATGCACAAAGGTGAAGACTTCAAATGGATATAGCCATGTCCAATAGGAAGGAGCTTCAATGGTGTAAACACCAGGTAAGGCTGAGTGTAAATGAATTTAATGTTGGAGAGGAGAAGGAGTAGGGTTGTGGGCACCACCGAAGGAGGTCTAGGAATAATACTATGGCTCATAGAGGCTTCCCAAAGTGCAAGGTGGACCCAAGTATCTGACTGTGTAAGAAAAAGCCTGTAACAGCTATATAAAATCCTAATAACATATCTACTTGTATTTACTTACAATGGTTTTTTTAGTTTGAAATAAGTTGTTACCCTTTATATTAGTTATTTCTTCAAGGAATCTCACTTTCTATTATTCTCATGCTCATTAATATGTGAAGGGTTCTAAGCATACTTTTATATTTGTTAATCTCATTAAAAACTCATGAATAAAACACCTCATACCAATCATACCATTACCTCTCCGTTCACATCATTAAACAAAGAAGAAGACACTCAAATCGAGTATCCTTTCTTTTTGTGGGGGTTCATTAATGTAAACAAAAATAAACTGTAAATCTTAAATTTATTCTCTTTTGTGTTTTAGAAACCATGAAGGAGATACCCAAAACTAAAAAGGGAGGGGAGGGTAATTGCTTTGATCACTCTATCAATAAAAATGGCAATATCGATCACATCACCCTTAATGTTTTGCCTATTTGCATCAATACCTTACAATTTGGTTTTAGTTTTTGTAGGAGTTGTACGATACATATAAGTCATTCTATTCCTCCATATGGATACTCTTATAGTCACTATGTAGTGTACATCAATGTCTTTATCATTGTCGATTGATATCACGCGGTGCTCATTAGTCAATGTTTCCAACTCATGTTTGCGTGATGTGAAACATTGTTGAAGGAATTTTTAAACATCATTTGGTGATATATAGTTGTTATTGAACTTTTATGTTGACCATACCTATGTCAATTATACTTGGTTATTATACCAAGAGGTATTTGTCAACTAATTATAATTGGTGTTATTAAATATCTTTCTCTTGGGAATGCAGTTTGTGGTTGGATTGGGTGATAAAGTCTCCCCTACTGATATTGAAGAAGGCATGCGTGTTAGGTCAGTTATTAAAAAACCCCCCTTGAAAAACCATCCTTTTATGTTCACTTTTTCTTCTAGGGAGTTTGTTTCCTTTAGAGTTTAGTATGATATTATCCATCAATTCTAAGTGTCGCTGACACATGAGATATCACTTTACTTCTTAGTGAAGCATTAATATGTTTTCATAACTAATGTTTTATGTGGTATGCATTAATGTTAGGGTATGATTGTATTCTAGCATGTGGTTCACAATAGCGTAGTTGAGTTGAGATCATTGACCATGCTAGTTACTCTTCTAGGCTGCTAGCTCACTTTAATGTTCAAATCAAAACATGAGAACGTGGTCAAGAAGGATGATATAAATTTTTTAAAATTTTGGAAGGTGTTGATGTTTACAACTCTATGATGTACTGTCTGTAGGAACAACACAGTAGGCAAGTTTGAAATAGTAGAGAGATAGACTTTGAGAGGTAGTGTCCTGTCGTATTTCTCTAGTTATTTTATTGTATCATTACTTAAAACATAAAAGAGATCAAATTTTAAATTTCTTAGTTATTTTATTGTATCATTACTTATTTCTTATGCATGAATTTTCTTATTTCAAATTTTAGCGCTTGTGTACTATATGTAATGTATATTTATATATGGCTTATAAAAGCACTGACATATATGTGGTTGAATTGAGTTTAAATGAATTTTTTTTTTGGGTGCAGACAAAAGCAAATTTTGACAAAGAGTGTAAAATTTTCACCAGACCATTTACAGTTTTCAGGTGGAGACCAGGCCGTGATGCAAGGTACAAGAAAACAGAGGTTTTCCAAACATGCTGTAAACTCAAAAACGTTTTTCAGGTGTGTCTGCTTGATCTTGAATATGGATTTCCAGTCCAAGTTCAAGATAGAACCTTGGCAATTAACTCCAATGAGGCTATTCCAAGGAGTGATGTTAATAGAGAGTATTTGTCGAGGAACAGGATTGTAAGGTGAATTTTTCTACTCCTTTCAATCTCTGAATTCTATTTTATGTATGAAAATCAATGGTAGATTCCAAGTGTAATGCTAGTCTCTAACTGCATTTTATTTAAATTTTTATCAGAATATATATAACTTCATGTTTTATGTTGTTTTATAGAATCTCTGTACTTCTACCTGTATTTTTTTGGCTCTTAGTTTTTATGACTATGTAATTATTCTCAAATAATAAATATACAACCATTTCTCCACCTTTTGCTAAATACATTGTCTTTAGAATCTAGCCAACCTGACAGTCCCACAGAAATAGATATATTTAGGAGCCATTTTAGGCATTGTGCTTATTTTTTCGAAGGAAAACCTTGTGGGAAACCCAAGGGGAGCTTCTTCACAATCATGGATGACATCCCTAATAAACCTTTCATTTTATACTAGTGTGCCTCACCCTAGAGGATTCAAAGCAGGCACCTGCTGGCACTGAACTAGACAAATGCCTAGCAACATCAATGAAAAAAGTTTGAGCTAACCCCTTTGGCTTTGGGAAGCATTTGTACATTTGTATGGTATATAAGTACAATAATAGGTGGCATCTCCTCATTTGTCTTGGAATTGTTTTAGATTTGTGGAGTATAGATCTAAATATGGTACTTTTATTCACCATAATGCGTCTTTTGGGGAAAGTCACATGGCATTTCCCCTCATCTTGGTACATAAGGTAAATTTGATTCTTTAGGGCTCAAGGCCAGATAACATCTCAACAACATTCAGCTCATTAATAAACATTAGTTTTCATATAGCGATTTCAACCATGTCTACTTTGAGGGTCGAGTGAGTGTCCCCACCATGTTCGATTACATTATAAACGACTCTCTAGTCATAGATATAAATTTTGATACCTGTGAGAATATAACCAATCAATGACACATACAGGGCACTTGGTATGGCACTAAAAATATTTATGAAAGTACTCTGTCACACAACAACAATATGAAGCAGCCAAAATAAAGAGAAATACCATAATAACTTAGTACAACATCACTTGAGTCATCACACACAATTATAAAAAGTAGCCAAGATAAAAGAGCAATGTCTCGAATTCCACGGAGTTAACCATTGACTCTTTGGTCCTAGTATATATTCATATAAGTGTAAATGTATTAAACATGGGGCCAATATCAATTTATTCAAACATATCTTTGAAATAATAATATCACCTATCTTATAAAAACTTCCTTATGTTCCACAACGATTACTCCTAGTATTTACAATTTGACGCACTTCACATTAGAAGCTACAACACCTTTTAGCATGCAACAACTCGCATCATTCATTACATTTTGATCTATATCTAGATCCATGAATGGGTTGGAAAACAACTATGAAAACCAACAATATATCTAGAATATAACTAGGTGGAACTACTTTTAAATGGGAGCAGACAACCTCTAGCATCACTTCTGCATATGTGAAAAATTGATTTCTTAAGTTTGGAAATATCATATCTAGCTTGGGGTAAAGAACATGGGAAAAGGCATCACTATCTGCTTGATCTAAATGATCACTTTTCTTAACAGGTTTCTCATGTTTCTGTTTGTTCGATTCCAAAAGGGAGGCCTCTTGTAATTCTTCATTCTCATTCCCCTTACATCTTTTGACGGATGTGTGTTTATTAGATAAAATAAATAGTAAGCTTTTCATTTGATGCATATATTGTGCAAGGAGGAGCCCTCTCTTCTGTTTTTCCTTTGCATAGAAATCCAATGCACAAGAGGGAGCCATCTCTTCTATTTTTCCTTTGCACAGCGAGCCAATGCCATCCAACCTATGTATCTAACCAAAGGAAATGAAGAGGTTGAAAAAATTGATATTATGTGTATCCATGAGGAGGCAGGAATCATTTTTCTAAACTGGAAGCCCTGTTTCCTACCATACTCATCATCCTCCATCATGATGCCACTACCACTAGCAGCAGAAACTATAATTTGATGAAGTGTCCACTGTTGCCTATCTCCAAGTATTTTTTCAAGGTTTTATTGGATGACTAAAATCCTTTTGATGATAATGAAGAGAGAAAAGCAATGTATTGAGATGCTCTGCAACATGTTATGTTGTTCCCTCTAAATCTACCGAATCAGAAAAACATAGAGTAGACCTTGATGCTAGCATACAAGGGTAACAACATTTATAGACTCTCTATCGTCGGGAAATTTTATAAAACCATTTGGCCTTTCTTCAAAATCACAATTTGCTTCTTTCTCATCATATGAAATATTTTTCAAAATAATAGATTGCATTTTGTAGTACCATTCTTCTGCTTGCATAATAATTTCAATTACAGTTTTTTCTCTCTTTTCTTTGAGATTACCAATCATTTCGCCTTTTGGTTTTCTATTACTTGAAAATAGCTCATCAACCATCTTCCTACGCGTGTGAAGATTTGTTTTTAGTGGCACTTTTGTTGATATGATAGTCACTGTCACTGGTGTTCATCATGAAATATGGATTCAGGAGACATTATAGTGCCAAAAGCAGTGCATCAATTGCAGTGTTATGAATCTCCAAGTTCATTTTAGATTGTTGATGAAATTCCTCTACAAAATGGAAAAAATCGAAGGCCCAAATTTCATAGTCTTTATAATTCACAATTTGCAAATACTGTGTTTGAAATTCAAGGTTTTTATATGCACCAATAACATCTAACATTAAGTTTATCATTGACCTACTATCTTTTCCCTTGAGCTGATTTCCATAAACCTTCACATTTATGGTACATTTCATCATATAATTGTTTGATCCTTTATTCTTGACCAACATTGAGATATCCCTTCAATATTACGTTGCACATCTTGGATTTAATACCAATGTCACCATCCTTTTGCAACTCTGCAAAAACCCCCTCAGCCCTGTCCAACATGCCACATTTAATCAAGGATTCAATATATATTTCATAAGCTTCCCAATAAGGTTGATACCTTGCCATAGATCGAAAAAATGTGTATTTTACTTCACATTACATAGATAGCCACATATACATTTGCATCAAATCCACATAGGATGGTTGCAATGCCTTCAGACCACTATCTTGAAATTTCTTCATAAAAGTTTCTACATGCTCTACTTCTTTTTCTTGAACTAGAATTTCATCACCCTTATTTTTAGGGGAAGCCACAAAATCTCTGTAAAAAAGAAGCTCCTTTTTCGCTACCACAAGGTTCCTTTTTTGCTACCACAAGGTTTTTCTCTTCTTGCTACAGGGCTGTCATATTCCTCTGTTCAAAAACATCCTTGTCATCTTCAAGAAAATAAAGAAGTTCCTCCTCTTGTAAAGAAGGGTAAAAATGGTCAATCATGTATCAGTCTTTGTCACATCTAATTGATCTGAATATGTTTTGTTTCTTCATCCAGGTAGTGAGGTGCACGCAAATCATTAATCCAAAAACTAATGATTCCAAGTATGTCATAAATGTTAAACAAATTTCCAAGGTATGCCTATTTCTCCAGGTTGTGTTGTGATCATACAGTAAAGTCATTATTCTCTTATAGGTGCAGCAAGAATCAAAACTGCTACTTTACTCTTACACTAAAAATATAGCTGCAGTGATTAGTCTTTTTCTTGCAACAAAACTTATGAATTCAAAACCCAATGTTTCCCGAAAGCCACATTGACTTGCATGTAGTATTTACAAAGTTGTCTCTTTAGAATGCAGTTTGTGGTTGGACTGGGTGATAAAGTCTCCCCTACTAATATTAAAGAAGGCATGCGTGTCAGGTCAGTTAATAAAAAACCCCCCTTGAAAAACCATCCTTTTATGTTCAATTTTCCTTCTAGGGAGTTTGTTTCCTTTAGAGTTGAGTGTGATATTATCCATCAATTCTAAGTGTCACTGACAAGTGAGATATCACATTACTTCTTAGTGAAGCATTACTATTTTTTCAATTCTAATGTTTTATGTTGTTTGCATTAATGTCATAAAAAAATTCAGAGATTGCTTCAGGTCACACCTTGTGGGTTTTGTCTCGAATGTAGTGATTGATGGTATTATTTCTTTATGTAGGGTTGATCAAAATAAATATCAGATTCAAATCCCTTTGCCTCCTAAGATTGATCCTAGTGTGACAATGATGACTATTGAATAAAATCCACATGCTACTTACAATGATGTTGGAGGTTGCAAAGAAAAAATTGAATAGATGCGAGAGGTTTGTCAATTATGTTATAAGTCATCGTCTATTCAACAGAGTATTATGTCAATAAATGGTCAATATAAAAAGTAATTTATCATAAAAGTTACAGGGATAACATTGGGTAATCTCATCCTAGACAAACTATTAGTTTTTGCTTTTGGTTGCAAATATATTGTGAATCAAGGATGCATTAAGAATCTATGTGATCTTCTAGTCTTTCTAGACCCAAGAATTGTAACTGTTTGTCTTGAAGGGCTAGAGAATATTTTGAAAGTTGGGGAAGCAGAGAAGGTTCTAGGCAACACTGGAGGTGTAAATATTTATGCATAATATATTGATGATGCTGAAGGACTTGAGAAGATTGAGAATCTGCAAAGTCATGAAAATAATGAAATTTATGAGAAGGCAGTAAAGATTCTTGAAAATTATTGGCTAGAAGATGATGAATATGACCAAACAGTCAATATTTTAAGTTCAACATGATTACTTTATTTGACCTTGCAAGCAAAATTACAATTATGTACTATTTTTGTGGAAGCTTGGATGGTGTCTAGTTTCTCGAGTTGAAAGAAATTTCAAAATATGAGTGTTATGTTTGTCATCAAGAGAATAATTTCAAGTGATATTCTATCACTCATGAAATTTAATTTTGTAATATTTCTCCACCAAGCTATATAGATTCCAATCAATGATCTAATATTTTATAAGAGGCAAGTGATCTATTCTGGAAAATGTTGGTTTAAATGTTTTGTTGCTTATCAATATCCTTGGTTGTTGATAATTTTCTTTAAATTTAATTTTAACTTTTAATTCTTATTGAGCATTAATTTATGTTTTGAAACAGTTATTGAATTTTCCAAGTATTTAGTAACAATTACAGCATGTTGCGGAGTATTGGCCCTTTCTGTGAGCAACATGTATTTATGTGTCTCTTGCTATAGCTTAGGACAATGACGACATAAATTCAGACTTTTGGAATCAAAACTCGGAATCTCCACAGTTCTCATTTTTCAGTCTATGTTTTGGGTCTAAAATAAGACCCATCTTCAGGAAAAAGACCCAAAATGTAGACTGAAAAATGGGTCTTGTTTTAGACCCGAAACGTAGACTGAAAAATGAGAACTGTGGAGATTCCGAGTTTTGATTCCAAAAATCTACACCACATAAATCTAAAATTTAGATTTCTTAATTTCAGACAGTGTCATCAAAAATATTACCTTATACTGTGGTGGAATCCTTGAGATTTTGGTGAACTCCTTGCTCAAGCTGTGGTGGACTCCTAAGCTCAAATTTTGGAAGATTACAATGATTCCTATGTAGTAACTACAACCGTATTGGACAGTGTATATATTTTCTGCTCATTTCCTTGTTGGACAGTCTCAACATAGTGATACTACCTCTCAGAACAGTGGAGACCTTGATTGTTGTAATTGACCTAAATGTGTATCATCATTCTTTGCTCATACTTCCTTGTTGGACAGTCAGAACATAATAATACTACCTCTCAGAATGTTGAAGACCTTGGTTGTTGTAATTTCCTTGACTATGCATCATCATTCTTGGGTCGGTTTTCCTTTCTAGACAGTCACAACACAATAATACTACCTCTCGGAATGGTGAAGACCTTGGTTTTTGTAATTACCTTGAATGTGTATCATCACTCTTGGAACACAACAAATATTGTTGAAGTGTTGGAGTTGTCCAACATCAATACCATTGTTGGAGACTTATTTTGGACAAGTGAGGCATTGGACAATGAACAATCAAAAAAAGTTTTGGAAGCACCTATTAAGAAGTCTGTGGAGATATATCTTACTTGGGAAAGGGTTATTAAAGAGACCCTTGAAAAATCCTTGAAGGGTTATCTTATGATTTATGCCTACAAATTAACCCCGAACGTTGAAGACCTTGGTCGCTGTAATTTCCTTGACTGTGCATCATCATTCTTGGGTCGGTTTTCCTTGCTAGACAGTCACAACACAATAATAATACCTCTCAGAACGGTGAAGACCTTGGTTGCTGTAATTACCTTGACTGTGTATCATCACTCTTCAAACACAAAAAATATTGTTGAAGTGTTGGAGTTGTCCAACATCAAGACCATTGTTGGAGACTTATTTTGGACAAGTGAGGCATTGGACAATGAAAAATCAACGAAATTTTTGGAAGCACCTATTAAGAATTTTGTGGAGATATATCTTACTTGGGAAAGGGTTATTGAAGAGACCCTTGAAAAATCCTTAAAGGGTTATCTTATGATTGATGCCTACAAATGAACCCCGAACATCAATTTTCGTAATGGTTATTTAATCATATGAATGATAATGATCCTAGAGTCATTAATCATAATGATTGAATTCATTCTTATTCCTTTAGTGATTTTAAACCCTTTTCAAAGTGCATATGCCTCTATTTGTTATGATTCCAATTTTATGCTCCTAGCATTCCAATTTTATGCTCCATCAATAAAATATAAAATAATAAAGCTAATCCTTCTTCCAATTTTAAAAACTAGGAGTATTTTTTTGAAGCTATCAATATATGCTCTATAAACAAGTTTGAGTAAATTTTCTCCTTAAATTTGAAATATACCAAACCATTTCTCTTCATCTATATTGAAACATTGATGAGAGTTGAGTTGTTTTCCTTTGGAAATAATAATTTCATCCAAAAAAATTTGGATTTATTGCTACAAGGGTTGGGATATCTATTTCTTAATATAAAAGTGTGAAATCCATTACTAGCAAAAATTTATGACATACGAAATAATTCATAGCTAAACACACCTTTATGAATAGTTTTGACATTATTAACAGAAAGAAAGAAGGGTAAATTTTTTTGAGATTGACATGATGATTGATGATTATCTTGAAAATCCATTATTATGAGTAGTAGCATGCTTGGTGTTAGATCCATAGGTTACACTATTTTAAAATAGAATATTGCATGGAAAAATTCATGACACTTGAAAAGGATCATCAACAAAATTATTTTTAATTGGTTGTTGTTTATATTTGCTAAAAACCCATTTACAAATGGTAATTATGAAGGCAAAAATTGTTAAGGTCACAATCAATATTTGAGAAATCCATTGGAAGTGCAAGAACCTACACATAACTTAAAATTGTTATATGGAGGACCATGGTCAACATAAAACAACCCACTAATGCAAATTTGGTTATATGGTGTGGGTATATCTCAATAAAAAAGAGTTTTAAGGATGACAATGACAAGTTGTACAACACATGGAAGAGAACACTTTCTAGTTTAATGCACCCATGCCCATGAGGTTGGATTATAATAATAATAGAGAAAAAATATTTAAACTATATTTGATACTTCCATGATGATTGACGAGGAAACCATTATTACAAGTAATAACATACATTATTCATGTGTTAGATTTATATATTATACTATTTAGAAATACAATTATGAATAAGAAAATTCATGATACTTGAAAAGAGTCATAAAAATGTTTCCAAAAGAAATTAAAATAGCAACTTCCAAGTAAAGAGAAATTTCTTATACAAAATAAGGTATAAGAATGTTTTCCATAAAACATGTTGAAACTTTCAAAATATTGATAAAACAAAATATAGATTACAAGGGGATGTGTACAATATGTAAATGATTAAAGACAAAATTTTGGAGAAATTTAACTAAATCTCGATTACAAGATGTTGAATATTCCTTTGTAGGATCTATTCCATGTTGTGAACAATATTTTCCAAGCACATGTAAAATAGAAACATATCAAATGAACATAGAAACATATGACATTTGAAATTTGTAGGATACTTTTTTGAAGCTATCAATATGCGAGCTATAAGCTAGTTTGAATAAAATTTTTCCTTAAATTTGAAATTTACCAAACCATTTCTCTTCATCTATATTGAAACATTGATGAGAGTTGAGTTGTTTCTCTTTGGAAATAATAATTTCATCTAAAAAATTTGGGATTTATTACTACAAGAGGGAGAAGTGAGGGCGTCACAAAATCTTGGGAGTGCATAATTCAAGAAATGAGTTTGGGTTTGTTGTTTTTTGAGACAGGCCTCACTGTGTTTGCCAAGCTGCGACCAATAGGTGCCTTGTGCACATTTCAGCGGCTGCTTTTCCAGCTCTTTCCTGCATTCGTCTTGGCTTGCCAGAGTAGCCATTGGGAGATAAGTTCTTAAGGAACAAGTTCTGGAAGTTGGGTCTTTTGTTAGAGAGCGCCCGCATCAAGTTTGGTAAGTTTGCATTCCATCGGTGTCTTCGTGCATGTTCATGCGGCCATTTGTCATTTTCTCCCATGCATCTATCTTGCCTGGGCAGAGGGTGTTGTGCTCGGGAGGAAGTGCCCGGGATGAACGAGTTCGAGTTGGGTCGTTTCACGGAGGGGTGCCCATATCAAGTTTGGTTGTTGTGACTGCATGTGCCTCAGGCACGCTCTCCCAATTGTGTGGGTCATTTTCCATTTTCTCCCCAGGTGTTCAGCCTGACCCAAGGCGAGGGCATGGCGCTCAGAGGCGTTCCGGTTGGGGAACAAGTGCGGGTCGAGTTGTTTCATTTGAGGGTGCCCATATCAAGTTTTCTAAGTTGTGACCACACTGGTGCCTTTTTCACATTCGTGTGGGTCATTTTCCATTTTCTCCCTTGTGTGTTCGTTTGGGTGGGTGGAGGGCATTGCACTTTGGGAGGGCACCCAATGAAATGAGTTTGGGTCGGGTCGTTTTGTTTTAGGGTGCCCGTATCAGATTTTCTAGGTTGTGACTACACAAGTGCCTTGTGCACTCCACATGTGGGCTTCTGCTGTCGTTTTATTCCTCAAAGGCCCGCCTCCGCCGGGGTAAAGGGCACGCGCCTGGGAGGGCACCCGATGAAATGAGTGCAAGTCAGGTCATTTTGTTTGAGGGCACCCATATCAGGTTTTCTAAGTTGTGACCGCACGGGTGCCTTGTGCATGTTTGTGCAGGTCGTTTTCCGTTTTCTCCCTTGTGTGTTCGTTCGGTTGAGCGGAGGGCATCGCACCTTGGGAGGGCACCAGATGAAATGAGTTCCAGTCGATTCATTTCGTTTGAGGGTGCCCATATTAGCTTTGTTATTTTGTGACTATATAGGTGCCTTGTGAATGTTCGTTCGGTCTGTTTTCCACTTTCTCCCTTGTGCGTTCGTTCGGTCGGGCGGAGAGCATCATGCCTTCGGAAGGTGCCCAATGAAACAAGTGCGGGTCGAGTTGTTTCATTTGAGGGTGCCCATATCAAGTTTTCTAAGTTGTGACCACACTGGTGCCTTTTTCACATTCGTGTGGGTCATTTTCCATTTTCTCCCTTGTGTGTTCGTTTGGGTGGGTGGAGGGCATTGCACTTTGGGAGGGCACCCAATGAAATGAGTTTGGGTCGGGTCGTTTTGTTTTAGGGTGCCCGTATCAGATTTTCTAGGTTGTGACTACACAAGTGCCTTGTGCACATTCGTGCGAGTCATTTTCCATTTTCTCCCTTATGCGTTCATTCGGTCGAGCGGAGGGCATCGTGCCTTGGGAGGGCGCCCGATGAAACGAATTCAGGTCGGGTCATTTCATTTGAGGGCGCCCATATCAGATTTGCTAAGTTTTGACCGCACAGGTTCCTTGTGTACGTTCGTGCAGGCCATTTTCCATTTTCTCCCTTGTGCATTCGTTTGGTCGGGTGGAGGTCATCGTGCCTTGGGAGGGCGCCCGATGAAATGAGTTTGGGTTGGGTCGTTTCATTTGAGAGTGCCCATATCAGGTTTTCTAAGTTGTGATAGCATGAGTGCCTTAGGTGTTATTATATATATATATATATATATATATATATATACATTTAACTAAATATTCACTCATCACCATTATATCCCTGTAAAAAAAGGGGCAAGTTAAGATCATCTAAGAGTAAACATGATGGACACATTAAATCACCATAACTTAGTTATCTAGCAAAGCCCCCTAATCTAGTAGATCATAATATATTGTTCGTACCAACACACATCTAACCATCGACATCTCCATTTATTTGAAAGAAATCCACAATATAGTCTTAAATTATATAAATTCCAATGCATTGTAGCAATTATATGTTCTAACCCTAGAATCAAAGTTCATTTTTCATCTTGAACAATGTGTTCCACTCATATGAAATGTGCTAGTGGCAAATTTTCCAGAATGGCATCATGATCATCTATCAGTAACCTCCATTGTCATTATTTTTTTCTACTCTTCACTTGCTTCAATGGAAACCAAGTTGCTATGACCAAGTGACTATATTGGGCATCGATAACCTCTGGTTGGTAATCTTGAAAAATAGTATGATCTTTACATTTCTTTACTTCTTCAAAGAAATGTCCCATTAACAATATTGAATCAATTGGGTATGTATAATTTGATGGATCATTATACGCTTGTAGCAACATGGATTTAGACATAGTGCATCGTAATAAATAATAATGCACTTTTTCTTGATTATTTTCTGGTGCAATGACAACAAAGACATCACCTTCTCTAACCATATCAGAAAGATGATCATAATCATTGTCAATCACAACCACTTCATTATCCATTTATTGTCAATCACGTTTCCAAATGGGGGAAATTGTGTCAATTCTTAGTGTTTCCATGGTTTAACAAATTTCTTAATTTGGTTTTCACAGTCATCGATGGACTCTGTCTGATCAATACATGTAGAAAAAAAGTAAGATCACTTCTGTTTCTCAATGCAATGTATATTTGTCATGTTCTTACTCCTAATTGAGTGTAAAATTATTTTTTGAGGGATTCCAAGGAAATATAATGGCAACGATCTATCAACATCACCCATTGCAATATTCCAAAATTACCTGCTTGAGAAAAACACACACACATGTATGAGTCAAATTTTGAACAGTATTTAATATTTTTTGATAACAAAATACACACATATATGTACACACACACATACACACATACATATACATGTATAATATATTTTTAGTTAAATGTGTACGCCTACATGTGCCCATCAGCCATCCTTGGGTTTGATACATGACTTAAATTGTCTTTGCACCAATTAACAACATCTAAATAATTTGCAAGTCGGGAAGCTGGGTGATTCAATTGATGCCTCCTAAGTGCACATTTTACACATGCCCCAGCACCATCGTGCTCTCCTTTTCCATGCCCTATCTCAAATAAATTCCATGTATGTGGAATTTTGGTTCTCTTATGAAGACAAGACAACCAAAAGAACGATCTTATTGATTTAAATTGACCAGCACAACCATCTGACCATACCCAATTTTCTTTAAAAGTGACCCTTCGTTTCAACAATTCATTATAAATAACATTAAAATAATGTTGAACAAAAAATGTATCATGTGTTCGATCATCACTGATGTAGAAATGGTACTCCTTAATCACCTCATGATTATTTTCATCGCTATCAAAACTATCGACAGCAAGCTCTGCATGTCTATACAAAATATGCACAGATATAGATACTTGGTTTGAATGATAATAATCACTTTTTATCTCCTTTTGTGGACTAAACGTGTAACTCTTAGAAAAATCAACCACTGATGGTATTGTTCCTTTTGGAAACACATCACGTGATTGCTTGAACTGTAAATCCTGTCATCGTGCTATATGACAATGCTTAATATATTTGTATATTTTCACACTGAACTTCTCCATAAAAGATGTCACTGGAATCTCGTCGTCAAGTAAAGTGATATTTTTTGATGTTGTGCTTGAATCTGCAACGGGAATGTAAGTAACATTTTCATATCGCTTCTAATTCAGACTGAGATTTGACAGTCTGGGATCATTAGGATCAATGGGATACTTTACATCGTAGTGTGCAAAATGAGAAAATTCTGCACATTTTCTTTCACCAACACATTCGTTTTTATAAAATAATTCATTATTCTATCGTGCACATAATATTTCCAATAAAAATTCATGAACACTTGAAGGAGGGGGGTCATTTGACCAATATTTTATGCCAAAATTTATAAATGTCATAAAATAATGGGAATTCTCCATGGTATCGACAACAACATGTGTCTCGAACAGTGATAGTCCTAACATACCATGGTTTACTCTTCACAAATGTGCTAAGGGAAATCATCACATTGGTATTACTCTCCATAAAGAATAATTCTACTTGACTGACCTGTGTTTTATATTTGGAATGAGATTCATAAACTCCCTTAGATCTACCATGTCGCACATAATCCTTTTCATTTGGTGACACACAAGAATTCAAATCCAAAAAATCTCTTACCCTATCCCTCACACCATCAGGAACTCTATCATGATATGGGCGCCTGCAGATATTAGCCCAATATGCAAGTTCATCATTCTCATCTAATTGAATTCTAAATTTTGTATGCCTCCATAAAATTTTTCTTGATGTTTTAAACAATTTTGAAGTTGATGACATCAACCGACTTAATGAAGTTCATTTCATGACTACACCTACTAAGAGTGTTCTACGGGCATTATTTTCAACTTGAGATCACTTTTTGGCTAGTGTGGCAAGTGCCGACATCACATTTTTTGATACCATTTCATTTGCTAAAACCTCTTTCTCACTTTTAATGCCCAATAATTCCACAACATTTTTGAGATATTTATGCTTTAAAAATCCATGTAACATCTGAGTTTGTGCTATGATAGACTTACCTTCAAAAATATGTTTCAATCAAACATTTTCTTTATCTCGAACTGTCGTTTCAACCATTGGTGGTCCCAATTCTTCAATTTTAGTTGGATCCATATTTTCTAGAAACTTGTATTTGTGTACAACGTTCTTGGAACTTCCAATTAATTGTGGTGAAATTCGAGGTGTGGTAGTATCTTCTTGTGGTTCTGATGTTGTCCCTGCATAAAAAACAATATTAAATTCTAATTTGAAATTGACATATACATATTTTTAATTTTAAAACTATCTTGAACTACAATGTTTTTTAAAAAAAATACAAAATTCAAATTGAAGAAACTATTGACTCACCATTGAGATCGATATCAATATTCTCTTGGACATTTGTGTTTTCAATATTCTCGCTAACAAGTTCCTCAACATTTCTCATTTCCTCATAATTGTCATGCACCTCTACATCTATTTCACGATGCTCTACCTCCACATTTATTTCATGGCTTAATCTTTCCCTTTCCTCTCACATTTTTTTTTGTGCATCTCACATTTTTTTTTGTGCATCTCTCATTTTTATTCGCTGAATCAGTTCTTTTTCGATCGTGCCTTGATAGGAAATTCCTTTGGTTTCCCATGTTCAAAAAATTGGAAACCTAAAATCCAATTCTATTTGGACCAAATACACAAAAAAACATAAAGACTTCAGAATAAGTACTTCATGCTTTCAATAAGAGAGAAAATTAAAAATACATAATTAAAATCATAAAGACATTTTGTAAAAATACTTCATGCCTTCATAGAGACATTTTGCAAAAATAATCCATGTCTTCATAGAGAATTTTGCAAAAATACTTCATGCATCCATGCACCAAAAAAAAACTTCAAAAATTTTTTTTGCACCCAGAAAAACTTTCAAAAAAAATTTCGCCAAAAAAATTTCGCACCCAAAAAAACATTTTTTTTTTTTTTTTTTTTGCCAAAAAGAATTTTTCACATAGAAAATATTCGCACCTTGATAGAAAAGGAATTTGGATCCTCACACCTTCGCAATTTTTGGACCCTCGCAACTTCGCAATTTTCGTTGGTTCAGAATGGTGTGTGGAATTAATCTTTCGAACGAGAGTATTTATATAAAACTCTCGCCTGAAAGATTGTTTCGGATTTGAATTAACATTTAGAGATTAAAACATTCTCGTCTGAGAATATAATAAACTCTCGAACGAGAGTTGGCCTTGGCTAAACTCTCGAACGAGAGTTGGCCTTGGCTAAACTCTCGGCTGAGAGTTTAATAAACTCTTGTCCGAGTTGTCCAAGAGTTTATCAAACTCTCGGCCGAGAGTTGGCTTGGGTAAACTCTCGAGCACAAACTCTCGACCGAGATTTTTTTAAACCTTCGGCTGAGAGTTTAGCCACGCGGTTGAAAGTAACCTGTGGTGGTTTAAACTCTTGGTCGAGAGTTTAATAAATATCTTGTCCGAGAGTTTCTGGTCAACGAAAAACCTAGAAAATTCTGCAGTTTTCAGGAACCTACAAATTTGGAGGGGCGGAACACCTACAAAAACAAAATGTTATATTTTGGACCAGGTACCATTAGATTCATCTCTGAATCTAATTTCTGATGATGTAAGATTTGTGGAGTTTCATTAAAAATTTCAATTTTTTATTAATTTTATACTAAACTGTGTCACTGTGGAATTTCATTGTTCAGAAAATTGCACTGAATGAAAATTCAATAACTTTAAAATGGCAACACTAAAAAAATAAAAAAAAACGTATTGTAATTCCTCTCCCTGTCTACTTCAAAAGGGTACTCTCAGTTTTCTTATTGACGATCAAATTGAAAAGAAAATATAGGGCTCATAAAATGTACTGAAACATCACCCTTTTTTTGTCTTTGTCCATTTCAAAAAATAATAAAAAATAGTAATTTAATTTGAAAATTACCAAAAAATAGTCAGTGCACTAGTGAAATATATGTAGATTATGATGATATGGTTTATTTCCCAAAAATGAATAACCTTCCCTAAAAAAAGTTAGGGTTCAAAAAGTGACTATTTATGTTTGCCTTAAAATTTCAAATATATGCAGTTAGTAAACAACAAATTTACCCCTCTATATGTCAATATTTTTATTTTAAAAAAATATGAGTATGGAGGTAAGACAATTTTCTACAAATCTTGTTTTTATGTCAAAGCATAATTTGCATTAAAAATATGAGTTTAATGGAGTTGAAGTTGAAAAAACATAGAAATTTACAATTTTCAACGTCAAAAAAGAGCAAAAATTGTTTCCCAACTTCACATTTTCACACTAATATGTTTTCCCCAAACACTGCAACCATGTGTTTTTTTACCCAAATGTGTTGGATATGGATGGGTGGATTGTATTGAGACATGACCCTAGATCAAAACATATTTTTGAGAACAATAGTGTTATCATACCAAACGAGCTAGAAGATAATGAGGATGATTATGAGAACAAAGAGTGATATGGTGCATGTGTTATTTCATCATTTATACTATTTAAGATGGTTTTTTATAAAGAAGAAGACTTAACACTATAACTAAGACTTTTTTTTCCAAACATTATAATATTTATTTTGAATTAATTGGTTTGCATTGTGTTAATGTTAAAATCAGTTCACTTGATAATTTGTAATTATGTTGATCTCGAAAGAAATGCAATGTATCAAGTTTTTTTTTTATGTCAATTCCTAAAACAATACAACTACTTGATTGCTTTAAATGGTTTTTCACTATATCATTACTTAAATAAATGCACCCTATTATGTGTGTGTGTGTGTGTGTGTGTCTGAATGATATCTTCAAAAATTTTAAAAATGTATTAATGTATACTGTTATTTTTGCTATGTAATATCATAATAAAATAATGATAATTATAAACATGAATTTATTTGAATTATTTTCTAAACATTGTTATGTTACAAAAATTCATATTATTCTAGATTTATTAATACAAATTTACAATTTTAAAAATTTAAAAATTTAAAAATTTTCCAATTTTAATAAAATTGAATCATGACAATACATACAATTACAATTACAATTTTATAATTTCACAATACAATTACAATTACAATTACAATTTTACAAATATTTTACATACAATTACAATTAAGACTACAATTACAATTACAATTTTACAATTTTACATACAATTACAATTCCAATTCAATTTTACAATTTTACATACAATTGCAATTAAAATTAGAATTAGAATTCCAATTACAATTTTACATACAATTACAATTACAATTACACAATTTTACAATTACCAATACATAATATTTAATAAATATAATGATTTAATATTAAAAATAAACATCACGATCATGATAACCATCGTAAAAACATCATATTCTAAAATACACATTCAAATTCTCTTAGCTTATTATCTAATTATCATGAGCTTGATAATAGACACAAAGACAGCATTGTGTGACATCAACATCAAAACATGGACACTGAAGGTGTTGATTGTCTCCGTGCCTAAATAACTTAGCTACACACATGATATATATCTGTAAGCACATTAAATAAACATATCTAACTTGACCTAACAATATACACATCATGATGAACACCAATATATAAATTAAGTACATCACATGAACATAAAACACATGCACCATATTCATATAGTGCGCATGTCATATGCATAATGTCAAAGATATACAACTGTAATAAAAATGCATATAAATGTCAAATATCTGGTGGTACTACATCAATATTATAACTATTTGAGGTGATCCAGAATGGATCTTATAGGCCAAGTCGAAATATTGCTATATGTTAACGACCAATATGGTCTTAGGTGGAAAAATTGTTCTCGACTTGTGTAGAGTTTTATTGTCCCAATTGTTAGTGAAACTGGTGCCAAGTTGAAGGGTTAGACGCGTTGATTCTGATGGTATATCCTGGTTTTCATTTGGCCTCCAGACGAGGGAGAAAACGTCCGTTGAAGTTTTTATTACAATCACGGTATGCCAGTTACTTCGTCATGTGGAAAATATCCAGCTTGACAAGTCATCTTCAGTGAAAATCCCCAGGTGGGCACATCCAACCTTTGGTCAAAAACCTGCAATATAAAGACATTCAAAAAAATGGCGGACATATGGGTGAAAAAATTATGCCAAGGTAAGGTGATATTTTTCTATGGTTCATTTTAAATTTTTTGGTGCAAAGTATTACAAAACATATGTTGTCAAACAAAAATAATTGGTTCAAATATTCATATGGTGTACATGGCATATATATAACCATGGTAGGAGCAGCATATTAAAATGCTAAGTTGGAGTGGAGTTTTTAAATCCGCATTAAAAACCTACGTATAAGTCATAAGTTGGATGTATGGTAAAGCCATGGTAACGAAGTTTATTATAAAGTTGGTAAAACTATATGATAAAACCTTGGAGAGAAATGTTTGGAGCAGAATGAAAACAATTTAACAATGTTTTATGATTGGCATAGATATGGTTTCCTATACCAAAGTTATGGTATAAAACATATGGTAAATATATGGGATACTGAAATAGGCTATGGTATTAACTTACCATATGGCAGAAATGTTGGGAAAAACACTGAGAGGGGGGGTGAATCAGTATTTAGGGCAAACTGAAACTTTTTACTTTTTCATGCTCTAAAACCCATACGCTACTTTGTTGAAGCCAACTAGCGTATACACGCGGATATCCTTCATAAAACTCGTGTATACACAGAGATATAATTATGCCATTAGTTCTTCACTTATATCATTCCATCATTCATTCATTAGATGTTCTATAAATAGTAAACATGTGTAGTAACAACAGAATAAACCATCACACAAAGCATCACACATGAACACCAGAATTTTAGGTGGAAACCCAAGTCGGGAGAAAACCACCGCTGCAGTTGCTCAGCCTTCAATATTTTATTATAGAGAAAACATCTTACAACATATGTGCTGGCGCAGACTTGACCAGCACGCAGGCACCCACCTGCGCTCGTTTACCAGCCTCTCCTGGAAGGGAGCCCCAACCCCACACCTGCTTACTCACCTCTCCGGGAAGCGGGCTGCTACGACCCCCTGCCTGCTACCGCCAATTGGAAGGGAGTTGGCCGACCCTTGATCTCGCTTACCGTCTCCCCACCGGAAGGGAGCTACGACCCCCTGATCTCGTTTACCAGCCTCACCTGGAAGGGAGCTACAACCCCCTGACTGAAGGCTACAACCCTCAGCACCTCTATGGACCATGTTTCATCAATTTTCACACTGGATCCAAAGCTTTCACTAGGACACCACTTGCAGGCCACGTTTCATCATATTTCCAGACTGGACCCTTTCCATACTTTTAAGCTCAAACATACATCACCAACAGATACTTATCAATTTCAGACAACACAGATCAGATAGCAGTAATACAGCAGAACAGATCAGATGTTTCATACCACATGCTTCAGCAAACCCTAGTTTGCATACGCGCTTTCACTTCACTTATGTCGCGTATATACGCACTTCCGTTCACATAGAACAGCGTATACCTCTGTACATATTTCAATGCGCATACGCGCTTTCTCTTCAGCGAATCCGCGTATATGCGCGCTTCCTCTGCGGCAAAGTAGCGTATAGATCTATAACCATTACAGAGCAAGACACAAAGCCGCATCAGATATTCATCACCATCTTTACTTCGCATGCATGTTCGCCTCATCTCGCATCTATTTCTTCCATGTACCGCATTCAGCGTACACAAATACATTCCGCATCTAGATATTTCGCTCATCATTTCTTCAATAGGTGCATCATAGATTCGCATCTATTATCAAACCTTTACCTTTCCACATGATATATTTCCGCGCAGAAGTATTCATTCAAGCCTCGCAAGCTCGTACATCTTGCTCCCACACCATGATTTGCACAATGAATTTCTTCTCTTCTTTATAGTTTACCCTTTTTCAATACCATGAGCCCCTTTTTCAATACCATGAGCCCAAAACTACATTACTTCCGATGGTATTCCTGGACGGGGTCATTTAGATGAATCATTACCCAATACAATGGGTCAATACCATGGTGGTTACCCCTGTTTTTGCACTTTATGAGTGCTTTTGCCCATACGCGACTTGGCACGTACTTTACCGCGTGCATACGCAACTTCGCCTAGTCAAATCTGCGTATGCCTTGAGACGTACTCTTTTTATCATAGATCTAGCTCAAACTGAATTTCTTTCTTCATTCCCTTCTGTACTCACTATAGATACATCAGATTTACTTCATCAAGAACATATTCTATCATGCACAACTTCATCAATTAAGTTTCCATCTTCTTCATCAAGAGGGTTGTCATTCAATAACAACACTTAGCATCATGTTGCTAACTAACATCATTTCATATCAGATTTACATCATTTACCAAGTCCATCAAGTCAAGAATAACTTCATCAGGTGTATTGCCATCAAGGACAACACATGTCAACAGTCTCATGTCTTCATCTTCATTCAGTGAGTTGCCATCAAGGACAACACTCTGCATCATATTTCCAACAATCTCCCCCTTTGGACTTGATGGCAACCACGATGGTGTTTGGTTACCACAACAGAGAGGTACATTAAGAATATAATGACACCATGTCACATTCCCCATTTTGACACCATTCTTTCTCTTCACAAACACCATGTCACTCTCCCCCTTTGACATCAAGGGCAAAGGGCGGATCAACAATCAACATACTCTCCCCCTTTTCTCCTCATGTGGAAGAAGCGTTCTGCAGATCTGATATATACTGAAGTGACCAAGCTCCCCCTGAGTTCATGCTGAATCATCGAACATATTTTCCAATGGAGTACATGACTCTATGACTTTCCTATCACCAATGACTCATACTTACATCAAAGATCCATCCAAGTGTATTTACATATGAGACTCAACTACCCAACCAAGTGGGTTTACAAAATTTGACTCAGCTACCCAACCAAATGGGTTTACAAAATGACAAGTCCTTACATGACTGAATATTACAATTTTACATCATGGGTCTCAACAAGACCTTTTCATCAAACTACAAATATAACTTTAAGATCGACACCAGAAAGTCCTCAAGAAAGAGAACATATTTCAGAATCAACATAATGCCAACAATGCATTATACTCAGCAAGACTAGGGCTCCCCCTGAAAAAGTGCATCCGAACATCCTTTCCTTATGACTAAGGCTCCCCCTTAGTTTGTGCATCCTGAACACTTTCACCAATAAATCATCAAGGCATCTTTATAAAAACATTAGAAATAGAATTATGAGAACTGGAACACCACCAAAGATACCAAACAGCACTGCAGCTGTGCTGAAGAAAGATGACCCCAAGAAGAAATTTGTCAGCAATCAGAAATACGCGGTTTTCTGTGCATGAACTCGCGTATATACACGACTGTGTTTCAGGAAACCCGCGTATCCAATACCATCTTCTATATTTTAACCATATCTAATCCTCTATGAGAAAAATACAGTGTTCATCTTCTTTCTGGGATATTTGAATGCTTCCTTGGATTACAGATAGATAGAACAGTGTAATTGTGTCTTCAAACGTCATCCAACGGTTGTAGCATAAGCACATTAATAACCAAGTCTTCAGATTCTTTGCAGCATCAATACAATATTTTCAAGAGAGATTATCATACCAGAACAACATCTTCAAATAAGTGTCAAGCAATCATCCATGTGGTCCATCATCACCAAGATCTTCAAGATTTAACATGAAGTAACACATGTAGGCAAAAGATCTCAACCATAGTAACAAACTCTGCATGATCCATTCTTATTTCTGAATCAAACGACATCCAACTCATCCATGTGTGAGCATAAAAGATACTTATCAGTAACCAGGGCTCAAAATCTCATCATAATAAACCATGTACCAAGTTATCATCATTTGAGCATGAGTATCACAAAGACCAAAGAAAAAAAAAAAGCAGTCATATTGCCAACAATGCAATCATTAGTATTCAACCTGCTGCTCCCCCTGAACCAGTGCTCCTTCTTAACTTGTGCAACCTGAATATGTTCATCAGCAAGTCATCAGCAACAATCTCTGCATGATATGTCCTTATCTTCGAATTATAAGACTTCCAATCTCATCATCAAAAATTAAACAGGACTCATCCATAATCTTCAACACAAGGCATCAAGTATCATATCATCATTATTTAGAACTGAGGAATTAAGCTGATATAGAGTCAATAATACAGTTATTAATAGTCAGACTGATGCTCCCCCTGAACCTCTGCACCAGATCTTCAGCTATCATACCAATTCTCTTATCATAAATGCATACATGACTGTGTCTGCTGAAACTCGCGTGTATACGTGACTTTTGTGAATAGAACCCGCGTATGGAAAGTGAAACATAGAAATTTTTCACATTCCTTTATCTCCCCCTGAACTTGTCCTTCCTGTACCTGTCTTCTTCATATCATATGTTCTGTTAGAAATACATATAACCAGAATAATCAAATCAACCATGAGAGACATCATACATTGCTCCCCTTGTGACGATACATTACTAAATCTCATAATGTATCCCACATCATTCCTGCAGTCAATCAGAGAAGTAAGCTTCCAGAAGCGGATGACTACAGTAGGGTCTGAATTCCCTACGTTTCTGATCGGTCCTCCTTCTTTTTCCAAATTTGCTTGAGCTTTCCAACTATGTGCTGAAAATTTTCCACTTTCCCAGATCTGTTCATCCTGCATTCTTTTTCTACATGTCCATGCTTGTTACAAGCATAACATCTCATGTGGCCATAAGAATCATAATGAGTATTTCTATTCTTCCTCCTTTTACAATCAGCTGCTTTATGTCCATACTTGTTACATGAAAAACAATATCCCTTGAATAAACCAGAGTACCTTTCTGAGTAGAATCTGTTTGTTTGAGGCTGAAATGATCTGCTCCTGCAATTTGCTGCAACATGCCCATAATTATGACATTTGAAACATTAAACATTATTGAATGATTTCCTTTGAGATTTCATCATTGTTGATTGACCTTTTGTTTCTTTCAACTCTTTAGGTTTTGTATTGGCTTCCTTTGAATCTTTAGCACTTCCTGTAGAAATTAGCTGAATAAATCACTTATTCAATGGAGATTAACCTGAGCACACATCAATTTCGAATTGCATGCATAACACATAATCTCTTCTACCATTAATTGTCACATGCGGAAATAATAGAAGCGATAGCACATCAAATCATCACACACATTAACACAGTATGTATGGGGAAAGCTTATAGCTGAAAACCCCGCGGCTATAGTATATTATAAATGGAGAGAACATGCAGCAAATACATAGTACAAACTCCTCACAAGTACTCAGTACTATCTCCCAAAGCTACACAAAAACTAGCTTGGTTTTGAACAAGTCACAGGTTCAAAACACACCCACTACTTCTCTTGCCTCTATTGCGCAATCAAGGCTGGTCTAAATAGAGATCTAGGTTCGAATCTCATTGGCTCCAACTGCGCAATTGTCATTGGTAATTTCCTCCAAGTGTGGTGCAAATCTCATGCACAACTGATCCTCCAACTGATAGCTATACTCACCCTTTCATCTACCTCTTTCATTGGTCTCCACTGAACTGTCCATGCACTGAGTTAAACTGATGTGTTCTTTAGTTGAATAATGAGTTAATAATTAGTGAATTAAATAATATTTAATTCACACAACTCATCTCTAGTGTATTAGCCAGTTAAACTAAATACAACTAGTTCAACTAGTTAACCAGAACACCACCTCCAGTAACTCCTCAATCAACTCCACCAAAACTCTGCCACATGAGTCTAACTGAAGTCTAACATGCAAGATGCCATCAAACCCTAGGAACCACGTGATTCCTCTGTTAGATGCATGAGCCACCTCCATGACTCGAACTGAAGTGCTCCAAGAGAGTAAACTGTTGTTTATAGTCTAAATATTATTAAGGGTAAATAATATTTGACTTCCATATTTTTAGGAGAGGCAGTCTAAAAATAGCCTGTGACCTAAAAATATGAGTCTCATCTATTTTTTACCAACATGTCGCATACTTCAAGAATCTCCAACTGGAATCCCCGAATCATGCTCCGTATGTCTAAAAATAGACATAGTCTAAAAATAGATTTTTCGACAAAAATCACATGTGTGGTCCCCACCTAGTTTAGGTGATCACTTTCCAACTAGGATCAGGAAAGATGTTTCAGGAGGCCTCCTTCACTGTTTCTTGTTTCCATTTTCAAAACTCCCTCTCAACAAGAAAGGACTGTCTTTGCATGCGACATGCAACTCCATGCATTCGCCCTGCAACCTCCACAAGCGCCATGCAACTCCATGCATCTGCTTTGCAACTCCTCTAAAACTGAATAGGCTCCAAAAAACTCAATCAGTCTTGATGCATCTATCATAAAAGTCTTCGACTTCTGCTAGTACCAACTACACATGTCATCAGGAACTACTGCGCTGTTGAACTCTTACACCCATGCACTCTTGCACTTGTTGTCAACTCTGATCCGTGCTCCAGTATCCGACACTGTCACTTTGATATGCCTGCATCACTCCAACTGATCTTGCTACTGCCATGCTGTGGGCACCTCGTAGCCAGGTTCAATCCATGAGATCCACACCATCTCATGAATCTGCCCAGAAATCTCCTCTTGGGATCAATCATGCATGTCGCCCCACCTCTCACCTGGTGGTATAGCTGCATGCACTCCCTCTGCCCTTCTAGCGCGAAATTTCCCTGCATGAGTGGTTTCTTCCACTCCATGATCCTCTTGTGGCTGCTCCACATCCCGAGGTTCACTTTCACCTGCATGCAAAACTTGCTCCCTCTCAAGCTTCAATTGCATGTATTTCTCGCCTGCATGCAACACTTGCTCCCTCTCAAGCTTCAATTGCATGTCTTTCTCCCGCTTCCCAACAATAGGAAGCTCCGTAGACATCCCATCTACTTCAATTCTGTAGAGATTCTTTGCTCGAATCCCAACCTTCTTGACTTGTCTCGTTGCCTTGTGCCGAAGGAAAACTTTTCCTTCTCTAAAGACAACTTCATACCCTTTATCCTCTAACATTGCGACTGAGATCAAATTCTTTGTTAGACCTGGTACATGCAATACATCTTGTAAAAGAATGAGTTTACCTGACTCCCTCTGAAAGGTTATGGTACCAATGCCGGTCGCATTGTATGGTCCACCGTCGCCCAACTCAACATGCATCTGGAGACCTTTCTCCACCAAGTCACTGAAAAGATTTGCATCTCCCGTCATGTGAAAGGAAGCGCCACTATCAATATACCACCCCAATCCCAATGCACTAGACAACATGCATGCGATCAAAGAGAAGTCCAGCTCAAATTGCGAGGCAAGAGCCTCACCAGCTGCAGATCCAGCAGCCTGCTTGTTCTTCTTCTTCTTGGGGCAATTCGTGGCGTAATGTCCATGATCGTGACAGTGAAAACACTTCACTTTGGACATGTCACGCTCTTTACCATCCGCACCGGATTGAGAAGCCTTCTCCTTACCCTTCCCCTTCCTTGCTTTGGCAGCCAAAGCGCAGTCTTCTTCATCAGTTACCTTTGATGAAGATCCATCCCTGGTAGTCCTCCTGATCTCCTCTTGCATGAGATCCGACCACAGTCGCTCCCATCCCGGCAACTTCTCCCGACCATTGACACTATCTTGATATGCATGCCAAGCCTTCAGAAGACCAAGGAGAGCCAGGTCCACCATATCCTCATCTTCGACAGTCACCCCCATACTTCCCATCTCATCTCTGCACTGAGTGAACTTCGTGAGGTATTTTGCGATGCTGTCGCCTTTCTCCATCTTGATGTTCCTGAGTCTATCTTTGAGCGTCAGCTTCCTTTGGTCACTCTTGCTTTGGTATAGATCCGTCAAAGCTTTCCACATCAAATATGGAGAAACCTTTCCATGTAAACTGGATACAATGTGATCCTTGACGCCCTCCAACAGGATCCTTCGACACTTTGCTTGTTTCTTTCGCCATGCTTCCACAACATCAGCATCATTAGAAGTAGGCTTTGGAATCTCTTTCTCCATGAATTCCAACAGCCCATGATCATCTAATATATCCTCCATGCGGTCCTTCCATGCAACATAATTCGAACTGCCTTCCAAGGCATATTCTAGTCGCAAACCGATGAAATACATTTTCACCGCGGCACCAAGAACACAAATCTGCAAACTCGAATTTCACCACCAGCTGATAACTCAATCGCTTCCGATCTACACTTGAGAACAAATTATTTCCAAATCAGAGATTGACTGCATGGGCTTTTACCAGACCTTTCACTTTCCAAAGAAAGATGAATTCGGAGGCTATCTGGCCCGTATGCAGGCTCTGTCCGAGGAAATAAGTTTGCAATCACCGTAATAGATCTCGACAATTAATATTGCTCCGATACCATGTAGAAATTAGCTGAATAAATCACTTATTCAATGGAGATTAACTTGATCACACATCAATTTCGAATTGCATGCATAACACATAATCTCTTCTACAATTAATTGTCACATGCGGAAAGAATAGAAGCGATAGCACATCAAATCATCACACACATTAACACAGTATGTATGGGGAAAACTTATAGCTGAAAACCCCTCAGCTATTCTGTATATTAGATGGAGAGAACATGCAGCAAATACATAGTACAAACTCCTCACAAGTACTCAGTACTATCTCCCAAAGCTACACAAAAACTAGCTTGGTTTTGAACAAGTCACAGGTTCAAAACACACCCACTACTTCTCTGCCTCTATTGCGCAATCAAGGCTGGTCTAAATAGAATCTAGGTTCGAATCTCACTGGCTTCAACTGCGCAATTGTCATTGGTAATTTCCTCCAAGTGTGGTGCAAATCTCATGCACAACTGATCCTCCAACTGATAATATATGCCCTTTTTCATCCCCACTCTTTCACTTTGGTCTCCCTTAGAACTTTCCATGCCTTTGAAGATCGTGAGTGTGTTCTTTAGTTGAATAATGAGTTAATAATTAGTGAATTAAATAATATTTAATTCACACAACTCATCTCTAGTGTATTAGCCAGTTAAACTAAATACAACTAGTTCAACTAGTTAACCAGAACACCACCTCCATTAACTCCTCAATCAACTCCACCAAAACTCTGCCACATGAGTCTAACTGAAGTCTAACATGCAAGATTCCATCAAACCCTAGGAACCACGTGATTCCTCTGTTGTTAGATGCATGAGCCACACCATGACTGTTGCCAAGTGCTCAAGAGAATAAGCTGATAAGCTATTTGTTTATAGTCAAAATATTATTAAGGGTAAATAATATTTGACTTCCATATTTTTAGGAGAGGCAGTCTAAAAATAGCCTGTGACCTAAAAATATGAGTCTCATCTATTTTTACCAACATGTCACATACTTCAAGAATCTCCAACTGGAATCCCCGAATCATGCTCCGTATGTCTAAAAATAGACATAGTCTAAAAATAGATTTTTCGACAAAAATCACATGTGTGGTCCCCACCTAGTTTAGGTGATCACTTTCCAACTAGGATCAGGAAAGATGTTTCAAGAGGCCTCCTTCACTGTTTCTTGTTGCCATTTTCAACACTTCCTTGTGAACTAGATTCTCCTTTAACAGTTTCATGAAAACCAAGACCAAGTTTGATAGAAGGAGACCTTTGACTACTAAGAATATTATCCAGAATCTTAGTACTATCTTGAAACCTCAAAAGTCTAACCTTTTCTTCTAATTTACCTTTGAGAATGTTTACCTCAACCTCCAGGGCTTGACATTGCTTTGTCATGCTTTATTCTTTCCTTCTTCCATCTTCTACTTGATCCTTCAGATTTAGAATCTCTTCTTTCAACCAATTTTCTTTTACTTTACATGTTTGTTGCAGCTCTTCATTCTTCTTCTTCGATGCTTTGAGATCTTCTTTCAGAGAAATGATTTCTGCTTCAAGTCCTTCCTTTTCAAATGATTGTAGAGGTTCCTCACTCTTCTTAATTGATGCTTCAAGTTTTGCTTGTAGAGAGATGATTCCAGCTTCAAAACTTTCATTCTTCCTTTTTGATTTTTCCAAATCTGTTTTTAGAGAAACGTTTTCTGCTTTAAGTCCTTCATTCTTCTTATTTGATTCTTCAAGATCTGCTTGCAGAGAGATGATTCCAGCTTCATATCCTTTACTTCGACTATATACATCATCGAACATCCTTTTCAGTCTAAATATCAAAGCTTTGTTAGCAAATTCCTTCTCATTAAATTTTCTTTGTTGATCTTTGATAACTTCTTCTAGATCCACAACTTTTCTCTCACTATCTTCGTCATTGTTTGCACCAATAAGAAAATTAGGACCCCAATCACTATCAGATTCATTTTTTTCAAATTCAGCTATCTCCTTACTTTGAGTAGCCTTCTTCTTTGCCATGAGCACTTGTAGAGCTTGGTCAGAATCTTCTTCATCTTCACTTTCACTATCATAATCCTTGCATATACAATTAAGTAAAATACAAGAGCAACGATCAATACCTGTTTCATCTCCTTCAATTTCTGCTATACATGATTTCTGAGGCTTCTTCTTTCTTTGAGTAACCTTCTTCTTTTGCTTCTTTCCCATTGCGACGGATCTCCTTCAAACGATCAAGCTTCTGCATAAGGACCACCCTCTGATACCAATTGTTGGGAAAAATACTGAGAGGGGGGGGGTGAATCAGTATTTACTGCATATTCAAAACTTTTTACTTTTTCATTCCTTAAAACCCATACGCTACTTTGATGAAGCCAAGTAGCGTATACACGCGGATATCCTTCATAAAACTCGCGTATACTCAGAGATCTAATTATGCCATTATTTCTTCACTTATATCATTCCATCATTCATTCATTAGATGTTCTATAAACAGTAAACATGTGCAGTAAGAACAGAATAAACCATCACACAAAGCATCACACATGAACACCAGGATTTTTAGGTGGAAACCCAAATCGGGAGAAAACCACCGCTGCAGTTGCCCAGCCTTCAATATTTTATTATAGAGAAAACATCTTACAACATATGTGCTGGCGCAGACTTGACCAGCACGCAGGCACCCACCTGCGCTCGTTTACCAGCCTCTCCTGGAAGGGAGCTACGACCCCCTGACTCGTTTACCAGCCTCTCCTGGAGGGGAGCTACGACCCCCCGATCTCGTTTACCAGCCTCACCTGGAAGGGAGCTACAACCCCCTGACTGAAGGCTACAACCCTCAGCACCTCTATGGACCACGTTTCATCAATTTTCACACTGGATCCAAAGCTTCCACTAGGACACCACTTGCAGGCCACATTTCATCATATTTTCAGACTGGACCCATTCCATACTTTTAAGCTCAAACATACATCACCAACAGATACTTACCAATTTAGACAACACAGATCAGATAGCAGTAATACAGCAAAACAGATCAGATGTTCCATACCCCATGCTTCAGCAAACCCTGGTTTGCATACGCGCTTTCACTTCACTTATGTCGCGTATATACGCGCTTCCGTCCACACAAACCAGCGTATACCTCTGTACATATTTCATTGCGCATACGCGCTTTCTCTTCAGCAAAGCCGCGTATATACGCGCTTCCTTTGCGGCGAAGTAGCGTATATATCTTCAACCATTATAGAGCAGCATACTTCTTCAGATCAGATATTCAGTTCAGATTTACCCTTTTACTTCAGACAGATGTTTGCCTCATCTCAGATCTAAGCCTTCCATAAACAGATCTAGCAGATACAAATACATTCCAGATCTAGATATTCCGCTTCATCATTTCTTCATAGGTGCATCATAGATTCAGATCTATTATCAAACCTTTACCCTTTCCATACAGATATACTTCATAGAGAAGTATTCATTCAAGCTCAGACATCTTGCTCCCACGCTCATGATTTGCACAATGAATTTCTTCTCTTTATATAGGTTTACCCTTTTTCAATACCATGAGCCCCTTTTTCAATACCATGAGCCAAAACAATACCATGAGCCCAAAACTACATTAATTCCAATGGTATTCCTGGACGGGGTCATTTAGATGAATCATTACCCAATACAATGGGTCAATACCATGGTGGTTACCCCTAGTTTTGCACTTTATGAGCGCTTTTGCCCATACGCGACTTGGCACGTACTTTACCGCGTGCATACGTGACTTCGCCTAGTCAAATCCGCGTATGCCTTGAGACATACTCTTTTTATCATAGATCTAGCTCAAACTGAATTTCTTTCTTCATTCCCTTCTGTACTCACTGTAGATACATCAGATTTACTTCATCAAGAACATATTCTATCATGCACAACTTCATCAATTAAGTTGCCATCTTCTTCATCAAGAGGGTTTCCATTCAATGACAGCACTTAGCATCATGTTGCTAACTAACATCATTTCATATCAGATTTACATCATTTACCAAGTCCATCAAGTCAAGAATAACTTCATCAGGTGTATTGCCATCAAGGACAACACATGTCAATAGTCTCATGTCTTCATCTTCATTCAGTGAGTTGCCATCAAGGACAACACTTTGCATCATATTTCCAACAAGAAAATGTAACGTATACCATATGGCAGATATAGCTATGATGGCGGAGATTGCCATGCCACGTGGGACCAGCCAATGAAGCCAACAATGCGAGTCACCATTGAAATAGATCTATGGCACGCAGCTGAGGTATGAACGGTTATTTCATTCAGCACAGAGGTAATACATCAAGCCGTAGGAGGTGCTGTGCAAACCATCGGAGAACCATTCAGTGCCACGGGGAATCTCAATGAGCCATCGGAGTTATGGCATCTAGGTTCAGTGTAGTTTTCCACGGGTCAACATGTAATGCAACCACGGAGTTTTGAAGAGCCACGGGAGCAGATTTTTGATCCAATATTCAAATTCCATATACGAGATATGGTTTCCAGTATAAACCATATGGAAAATGAGTCGATGCATATCCAAGGTTCATCGACGCCAACTACTAAGGTTTGTTGCAGCCATATATTAAGTTTGGATTATGTATATAGTTTTGAACTATATTAAGGTCTGAAAATGAGGAGAGCGGTCCATTAAACATTGTACTACATACATTCCAGAACCATATGCAACGAATTAAAATCTGATGGATGGGTTTTATGTCAAAGTTGGTTTGAATATTGTTATAATTTGCTCAAAGATAGAACTTGGCAATGATTTATGGTATTTTTTAATTGTGCGATATTAAAATATTTGTGATATAGTTTTAAAAATATATACATGATGTATTAAAGAACCAAGCCATTTCATTTGACCATGATGCAATATGTTAAAACAAATCATGCTAAAGATAGCACTAGTCCACCCTATAAATACTTCGAGTGAAGAAACATGAAGGGGGAAGAAAGTTTTAGCCTTGTGTTTCAAGAAGGAATTGCAAGTGTTATAGAAAGGTGGTGAATCCAGCCTTGGTGAGAAGAGGAAGAAAGGAATTTCCAGAGCCGATCAAGTCTCTTCCATTTCAGAGGAAATAAATTTCAAGGAGGCAAGAAAATTCAGGGTAGAGGTTTCGCTTCAGTTTCAAGCGACAATTCAGTAAATGGAGCTTCAGGGTCAGAGTTTCGATATTTGTGACGCAAATTCTCTTATGAGCGTTTGTTGTCCATCCTTGGGCCTTTTTAGGAATGGAGATAGGTTTTGGAAAGCTACGAAAAAATTCCTTCTTTCTACGGTAACCAATAGTGCTTGTGAGAAAAGTTCAGTTGGTGAAATCATATGTAAAGAAACACTTTGAAGCACTCCTAATAAAAAAGGTCGCACATTTGAAGCAGACCTAGAGACGTAGTCCAAGAGGGACGAATGCCGTTAGAAAATGTTTACTCAGTTTTCATCTTTCATTATTGTTGTTTAATTCTTCATTTTAGTTTGATTTTTAAAAGCATAAAGACAACTAAATTTTCCTCTTGCATTTTTCATACATGCAACCTTGGTTAATTGCTTAGTTAAACTAATTCAATTGATTGTCAGTCCCATTTTAATTTTGCACTTATGGAGAAGATGATTTTATTCTGCAATTTCAGATCATTTGGTATCAGAGCCAGAACCTTACTAGGTGCAAGAATGCATTACAGGAATTTTGAGGTCTAAAATGGGCCTCCTAAGGAAATCATAAAATAATAGTGTAACTAATAAAATAAGATTAGATTACATCATCAAATTTTAGAGGGAAAACAAAACTACTTTTTCAACTCTTATTTTCAACTTATCTCCCTATGGGTTTACTAAATTTTAAGTGAGAACTCTCGTTGAATGCATAATTTTATTCCCCATCAAAGGATTACCCATGTTGCATACTTCTGATGGACCTTGCTACACGAAAAATGAGAAATACATGAAAAACATGATTGCAATCATGTTTTTTCATGTATTTCTCATTTTTTGTATAGCATGGTCCATCGAAAGTATGAAATATGGGTACTCATTAGATAAGGAATTAAATTTTGCATTCAACGAGTACTCCCACTCAAATTTTGAGTAAAACCTTAGGGAGTTAAGTTGAA
Source organism: Pinus albicaulis (assembly GCA_034641835.2). NCBI lineage: Eukaryota > Viridiplantae > Streptophyta > Pinopsida > Pinales > Pinaceae > Pinus > Pinus albicaulis. The sequence goes on along the minus strand of CM076577.1, from coordinate 470,962,413 downwards.
AATACAAGTTCAAAAAGTAGTTTTATTATTTATTTTTATCTTTTTACTTTTTTACCCCAAAAATGGTGAATCATCCCCAATGGTTGACATCCTCATATCGAATCCTATTGATTCTTATAAAATTTATTTTGGTTGTACATTTTTCTTAGGAGGCCCATTTTAGACCTCAAAAGTTCTTTAATGGGGTAAAAATTCAAGGCAGATTTGGTTAAAAGAACTTGAAGAGTTCAATCAATAGTTTCAATAGGAGAACGATGCATTGCAGAGAATGGTACAAGCTTTGCAGGAGGATAAGAAAAGACTCTAGACAAATATTTAAGCTTTGCAAAAGAGTTGAAGGATAAACAATCCATCAGTTCACAGTGCATCCACTGAAAGGAAAAATGAAGTCTCACCTCTTCATCAGGAAGATGAAGACAGTTCATCTATGTCCACGACTCCAAAATCATAGTCGGTAGAAGAATCTATCGGAATATTTTCCTCACCTTCTAAGGAATCTCTTTATGCACCATCCTCACCAAGAAAATACTTGGAGAAGAATGAGTTTTCCAGCGATCAGGATATTGGAGCATTTGAAAAACATACCATAGGAATGGGTATGAAGCTAATGCACAAGATGGGCTACCAGGAAGGACAAGGCCTTAGCAAGCAAGGCCAGGGTAGACTCTAGCCAATCTCAGTATAGGAGAGGCAAAAATATGAAGGCATAGGCTTTGACCAATCAATATGTGAATACTGCGCAAAGAGTGGTCACATTGCATATATGTTGGAAATACTGAGAGGTGGGGGGGGGGGGGTGAATCGAGTAGTCCTTTCAATTAGAGCATTAGTTAATCTTCAATTATTATCAGTGATTGTACAGTGATAGCATTAAAAAAAAGAAACACAAATACACACAATTTTTAAGGTGGAAACGCACTCTGGGACAAAGACCACCTAATGTTTTTCTAATAATTATTTAATATTCAACTCCAATTGAAAATAAAGCTCCAACTTCCTAGAATCTATAAAAGCATTCTTCTCTAACTCCCACTAGATGGATGCTCCAACGCCCAAGATTATTTAGTAGTCAACTGAACAGATGCCCCAACACCCAATGAGATACAACTCACCCTAACACCACCCTGCCACCCTGTAAAAGAATAAAAGAAGAATGGACTCTCGTACCAGGGAAAATGTGTTGGGAAAAATACTGAGAGAGGGGGTGAATCAGTATTTAGAGCTGACTGAAAAATTTTTACTTTTTCTTTCTCTTAAAACCATACGCTACTTTACTGAACCCAACTCGCGTATACACGCAGATATCCTTAAGAAAACTTGCGTATGTCCAGAGGTCTTATTATGCATTTAATTATTTACTTAGATCATTGCATAATTCATTCATCAGATGTTTAGTAATCAGTAAGCATGTGTAGTAATAACAGAATAAACCATCACACATAAGCGACACACATGAACACTAGTATTTAAGGTGGAAACCCAATTCGGGAGAAAACCACCACTGTTGTCGTCTCTGTCTTCAATATTTGTTATAAAGAAAAATTCTTACAATTTTGTACTGGCACAGACTCATACCAGCATGCAGGCACCCACCTGCAGAAGGCTGCAACCTTTTCTCGTTCTCCAACCACTACTAGAACGAAGCTCCAACCCCCTCATCTCGTTTACCAGCCTCTCCTGGAAGGGAGCTACTACCCCCTGCTCTCGTTTACCAGCCTCTCCTGGAAGGGAGCTACTACCCCCTGCTCTCGTTTACCAACCTCTCTTGGAAGGGAGCTACTACCCCCTTCTCTCATTTACCAACTACCACTGGAAGCGAGCTACAACCCCCTCATTGAAGGCTTCGACCCTCAACACCACTGCGGACCACATTTCATCAATTTTCATACTGGATCCAACAACTTCCACACAACATACCTTGTAGGCCACTTTTCATCAGATTTTCAGACTGGACCCACTCCACACATTTAAGCTCAACATACATCAAACTGAAACTTATAACCCCATCAATTCATTCATTTAATCATCAACCAATCAACCAACAACTTGATCTTTAATCAACATAATCAGCAGCATAATCAACATTCAAACAACCCAGATCTGTATGAATACATCATTGACAGGTAGCAGTAAAACAGCTAAACAGATCAAACATTTCAATCCACACACTTCAGCAAAACCCTAGATTCCATACGTGCTTTTACTTCACTGAACCTGAGTATATACACACTTTCATAGAGACAAACCCACGTATAGATCTGCAACTATTTCAGAACTGACCTTTGATTTCATAAGCGCTTTTGTTGAAACGAACCTGCGTATATACGCGCTTTCGCTGAGATGAACATGCGCATAGCTGTAACATTTCAGAACTATGTAGCTCTTCAGAACATATAACTCAGATCTCACCCTTTACTTCAGAAAATATTCGCTAGATCACAGATCTAAACATTCCATAAAGAGATCTAGAAAATACATAGTCATTTCAGATCTAGAGATCCCTCTTCATCATTTTCTTCATAGGTGCATTATTAATTCAGATCAATCAATAAACTATTACCCATTCCATCTAGATATACTTCCGAGTGAAGTATTCATTAAACCCAGACCTATGCACCCTCTTGCACTATGATCTTCTTCTCCTTATATAGATTTAGCCTTTGTCAATACCATGAGTCAAAACCACTCAACCGCTGATGGTATTCCTGGACAGGATCAAATAGATAATACAACGTTCAATACAGTGGGCCAATACCATGGTAATGCCCCTAGGTGTCATAGTTTTTAGAGCGCAAATAGGCATACACTACTTGGTATGTACTTTTACGCGTACATACACTACTTTTCCGTTACAAACCCGCGTATGCTTTGTGACATATCTTATTCATCATTACTCTGGCACTTACTGGAATTTCTTTCTTTGTTACTCATGAGCTGCTCTGTAGATACATTAGATTTACATCATTAACAAATAGTTTGCTATCCAAAGACAACTCATCAAATCAGTTTCCATCAAGGACAACTTCATCAAGTAGGTTGCCATCAAGGACAACACATTGCATCATATTGCCAACAAAATGGTCCACTTTACAATGATATAGAATGATGTATAAGAAGAAGACACACTAGACCATAACCCCAACTATGACACAACCACCTAATGATGATCCTAGGCCTCCCGACACTTCCTCTTCAACTCTTGGAAAATAGACACTAGTAGAATTTTTACAAGAATGTATTTATAATGACTTAGTACAATGATACCCTTACAGTGACTGTATGCAGTGCTGCCCACTTGAAGTCTTCATGTGATGAACTTCTTGTTGCTATTTTTCACCTTGGTTGCTGCTCTTCTCATGCTATGCTCTGCTACACCTTGCTTTGATTTGCTGCCCTATAAATTCTGGTCCTTTGTAGCCCTTGACAACACATGATCTAGCTTTTCCTTGCCTTCTAGGAGCTCGATATTGAATCTGGTGTATATCTGTTATTTCAGATCCCCAATTTGTGATTTTTGGTCCTCTATTATTCCTCTAATTCGTCTTTCCAATGCCATGGGTTTGACCCAATTTGGATTCTTCAAGGGAGAGTTATGCCCAATTTCTCACAATGCCATAATTATCGACTGTTTCAGTAGAGTGAACTTGTACACCGTACCACGTGTCACTATTTCTTCATTCGACTCTACAATTTACAGAGAAAAAACTACAGTCCATGCACTATCTGCCAATTTTTATATAATTCCAATCCGATACTCAGAGGGAGAGTTATGACAATTTTCCCAAAGTCACTTCTTTGAGATGAATTTCAAGAGCTTGCAAAAACACTGACTTCCACAGATCATATCTCCGAAAATATTGCGTACCTTGATCTAAAATTTGTACAGGAGCTTCCTCAGGATTTTGGCTTCGCCTCATAAAAATTTCAGCTTCTGAACATTCATACCAAAAAATTTAGAGCAAAAAATTCCACGATGACCTGTTTCAGATGGCGAAATCCCTTACATAAGGAGGATATGAGGATCACAATTTATATAAATGCTTAGGTTGAGAGGGGATTCAACAAGGAACGTGGGAGGGATTTTAGGAGCTTAAAAAATATTAATTATGACTTTTCAATGACCCATGCCACAACCCCATGGGGTTTTATCCCACTAACTTGGGGTACAAAATTCAAACATGAATATCTCTAAAACCGTGAAGGATTACGTTGTGTGTCATATATCAATGGAAACATCTCGACAAGAGAAACCATAAAAAGCATTATTGACCCAAAATATATTAATTTGGTAGGTCAAATTTCCCATGCAATATTGGGGTAGCCCCCGGTGCTGCTTGGGTTGACATCAATGACAACTACTGATAAACAATATCCCCCTTTGGCATTGATGGCAACACAAGTACTCCCCCTGCGATCATGACACCTCTTCCTACAACATTATCTCCCCCTTTGACATCAATGGAAAAGGGTAACTCCCCCTGACACACAACCATCCTGCGGACCTATACACACTTCCACTCCCCCTTTATATTGTGAATAAGGAAAATCTAATGAGAACTTGGGAGAATCCCAAGCTTCTGGCGAAGATATTCAAATGCTTCACAAGGTAAAGGTTTAGTGAAGATATCAGTGATTTTTTATTTTGTACCAACATACTCAAGTTTGATATTATTTTTAGCGATTTTATCTCTAACAAAATGATATTTGATTGGAATGTGTTTTTTTTTTTAATGCATGATAGTATTCTTTGAGATACTGATGGAATTGGTGTTGTCACAGAATATGGGAATAGGCTCACTGAAGTGTACTTGAAGATCTTGCAAAGTTTTTTTCATCCAAAGGACTTGAGTACAACATGCTGCCGCTACAATATATTCTGCTTCTGCTGTAGATAACAAGATTGAGGTTTTATTTTTTATCAACCATGATACGAGACAACCACCTAGATAGAATTTTTCTCCACTAGTACTCTTATGATCATCAACTCTTACTGCCCAATCTACATCTGTAAAGGCTTGAATAATGATATTGTTACCCTTGGGATACCACAAGCCATATTATTTTGTTCCCTTTAGATACCGAAGAATTATTTTGACAGCAATAATATGTGATTCTTTTGGTGCTGCTTGGAATCTTGCTACTTGTCCAACTGCTTGCATAACATCTGGCCGGGAAGCTGTTACATATAGAAGACTACCAATCATAGAGCTATACAACCTCTAATCCATATCCTTAGATGAGTCATCTATGCTCAATTTGAAACCTGTTACTATCAGAATAAGGATGGGTTTGCAATTTTCCATTTTAAATTTCTTGAGCATTTCCTTAATGTACTTGGCTTGACATATAAATATTCCTTTCTCTTACTGAGATATTTGAAGCCCTAAGAAGTATTTAAACTCACCAAGTAAAGACATCTCGAACTCACTTTTCATATTTGTAGAAAATTTCTTACTTAGTTGATCATCATTGCTATCAAATATTATATCATCCACATATACCTCAATGATTGTTAAATTATCTTTATCTATTTGTACATAAATATTGCTATCAATAATACCTTTCTTGAACCCTTGCTGACGTAGATATCCATCAAGATGAGCATACCATTCTCTCAGAGCCTGCTTGAGACCATATAGAGCCTTCTTTAACCTGCAAACATAGTCTTATTTTTATGATAGTAGAAAACTTGCAGGTTGTTCGATGTAAACTTCTTCTTCTAATTCTCCATTCAGAAATGTTGACTTAACATCCATTTGGTAGACTTTAATTTTTCTTGAACATGCATAGGAGAGAAACATTCGGATGGCTTCTATTCTTGCAACTGGTGCAAATTTTTCGTCGAAATCAACTCCTTCCACTTGTGTGTAGCCTTTGAAAACCAATCTTGCGTTTTCTGGTAACCTGTCCATCTTCATTCAATTGTTTCCTGAATACCCATTTAGTCCCAATGACATTTTTATATTTTGGTCATGGAACTAATTCCCAGGTGTTATTCTTCTCAATTTGATCCAATTCTTCATTCATAGCTGCTACCCAATGTTCATTCTAGTTGGCTTCCTCAAAACTACTAGGCTCAAAGGTTGCTAGAAAAGCAATGTGAGCTTGTTGTGACGAACGAAGCTGTCAACCTTCATTTATGTCACCAATGATTTGATTTGATGGATGGTTATTTTGAATCCATTATTTTTTTCTCTTTGGAGGAGCTTCTTGTTGTTTTTCTGGTATATCTTGATGATCATTATTTACTTCTTCCTGGTTGATAGTTGCTTCTTGTTCTAGAATTTTATCTGTGTCTTTTTCAGACTCTGTCTCAAGTTTCAAATATTCTAGATCCTCATCATTATTCGTTAGAACACCATCTTCTTCAAATCTAACATTTATGCTCTCCACTATCTGTTTTCATCTTAGATTATAACATTTATAGGCCTTTCTTTTACGTGACTAACCAAAAAAGATACCTTCATCAACACGTGATTCAAACTTACGCAAATTTTTATCTTCTCTTTTGATATAACATTTGCTTCCGAAGATTCTAAAATATTTTACATTAGCTAGTTTTCCTTTCCATAATTCATATGGGGTCTTGTTGCAATTATTTCTGAGAAGACTTCAGTTGATAATGAAGATTGTCATATCAATTTCTTGAACCTAGAATTTTTAATCCAATTTTGAGTCCTCCAACATTTTTCTACCCATTTCTTGTATGGTTCTGTTCTTTCTTTCAGCAACTCCATTTTGTTGAGGTGTTCATGCCGTTGAAAATTGTCTTTTTATTCCATTTTCATCACAGTATTGCTGAAATAATTTGGAAGTGAATTCTCCACCATTATCTGATCTTAGACACTTTATTTTCAAATCAATTTCATTTTCGACCAACTCCTTGTAGATGTTAAAGAACTCAAATTCTTCATATTTTTTCTTTAGGAAACTGACGAATTTCATCCTGGTATAGTCATCTATCATTAACATGAAATATAATTCTCCATATAAGATTTTTGTTCTCGCAGGACCGCATAGATTAGTATGTATCGATTCCAATGGATGTGATGCAAAGTGTTCTTTTGTTTTAAATCAGACTTTTGTCTGCTTGCCATGCCGACAGGCCTCACATAGTGTGTTGGAAGGTTTTGAGATTTTCGGCATTTCTCATACTACTTCCTTTTTTCTTATCCTGAAAATATTGTCAAAGTTTATGTGACCCATTCGTTTGTGCCATAACCAAATTTCATCTTATTTTTCTAGTAGACATGCTTTAGTTGCTTCATCTAGAACATATATGTCGATTAGATCTCGACTTGTTGTAGCCACAATTTTACCATACTTGCCTTTCCTGATTTCACATTTTGTGGAGTTGAATAGAATTATGTGCCCTTGATAAGACATTTGTCCAACACCGAGCAGGTTGTGATTCATGTTTTCACCAATAGAACATTCTTGGCTATAACATCTTTGCTTCCGAGAGTGATGGTACCTGATCCTATAACATTTGAATATCCATCATTTCCAAAGGATACGGTTCCATCCTTATTCTCTTTCAGAGATACAAATTTCCTTCTATCTCCAGTCATATGCGTTGAGAAACTGCTGTCAACATACCACACATATTTGTTGTTTTGAGCCTTGAGAGTGAGAGCACAATTATCAGTCTTCTTCTCCTTCCATGTTCGTTCTTTCTGTGGCTTCGAAGATTCTTCTGGAGGATTTTCAAGTTCGCAGTCTCTGGCTATGTATCCAAAGTTCTAACATTTGTAACATTCCATATTATTTATTAGATGTTCAAATGTATTGATGTTTCGTTGAGCCCTGGGAGGTTCATATTTGAAGGATCTCCTGGAATTGTATTGGTTCCTAGGGTACGTGCGACATTCTACAGCTTTATGAACAAATTTTCCACATGAATAAAAATAGCCATAAAAAATATGTTAGTACCTGGATGGAAATCTTAATCGAGGAATCGTCTTCCAAGGATGTTCTTGTGAGTCTTATCCAATGAAGTATACATGCATGTCAGATCTCACATTGTATTTTGTTGTAGAAGGTCCTGCTTCTTCTTCTTTGTAACCGAGGCCAATTCTATCATTGTAAGATCGTTGATTGTTGATGATTTCTTCCAATTCCCTTAAGTTGTTGGCATAGTTTTGGAATTTTTTTTCCCTTCTTCACTTCCTTACGCAGCAAGACTACTTCGGCTTCAAATGCTTCCCTTTCTTGGTTGATTCCTTCCAACTTCTTTTCAAGTGACTCTTCAATACATTTGTGTTCTTCAACTTCATTTTTGAGAACTTGAACTTTTTCTTCAAGAGTATTGGAACGGATTTTCTCAGCCTTGAGCTCCTTTATAAGCCTGACTGCCTCCTTAGAAAATTCTTCTATGGTCAACCCTTCTTCTTCATTGTTTGATACCTCTTGTTTATTGTGCTTGGCCATAAACAATACTCTCTCGTTGGCTTCTTCTTCGCTATTACTATCTTCATCAGATGATGAGCTATATTCTTTAGAGAGAAAGTTCCTTTTGGGTCCTTTCATTTTTTCTTGCTTGTTGAATTTATTAAAGCCTTTCTTTCCTTTTGAGTTTCCATCACTTTTGTTCAGACATTTTTCTGCAAAATTCCCAACCTCACCACAACCGAAACATATCAATGGAAGTTTACCTTTGAATTTTCCCTTACCAATTTTTAGTTTTCTTGTAAAGTAAGTATATTCTTCATCTAAAATACCTTCTCCATCATCTCCCTTTTCTTCACACTTGCAGGTGCATGTGTTTTCAATTGAAGGTTGTTTTTCCTTATTGGTATTTTTAGATGCAACGAACGCATTTTCTAGATGCGAAGTACCCTCTTCTTCATCAAGTCTATATGCTATGAGAACTCCATGTAAGTCCTCTTTGCTGAGTTTTTCCAGATTTGCACTGTATTCTAAGACTGATACCTTTGGGTTGAATCTCCCTGGTAACGTTCTAAGAATATTTCATATAATAGTCTTCTCATCAACTGGCTATCCCAATCCTTCCAGAGTATTGGTTATTTCATTAATGTATTGGAAGTATGCAGCAATGTTGCAATCTTCTTTCATTCTGAGTTGCTCAAATTTTTCTCTATATATTTGAAGCTTTACTTCTTTGACATTTGAGTCACCTGCATATATATTCTCAAGCTTGTCCCATACATTTTTGGTGGTTTTACAACCCAACACCTTATGATAAGCAGATTCGATAAGTCCACTGATAATAATATTCTTTGCTTTTGCATCATTTACCAAATTCTTCTTACCTTTTTCATCCGCAGTTGATGTATATCCATTTTGAACAGTGTCCCATACTTTGTAACCTTGCACCAAGAGATAGACCTCCATTCTTCCTTTCCAGAGTGCATAATTATTTTCATTGAACAGAGGTACACCATTCTTGGTATGCTCCATGACCTCCTTCCAGTTGTTAAACTGCTATTGAAAGAACCAAACTCTGATACCAATTGTTGGAAATACTGAGAGGGGGGTGAATCAGTATTCCTTTCAATTAGAGCATTAGTTAATATTAAATTATTATCAATGTTTGTACAATGATAGTAGTAAACAAAAGGAACACAAATGCACACAATTTTTAAGGTGGAAACTGACTCCAGGACAAAAGGCACCTAATGCTTTTCTAATAGTTCTTTAGTATTCAACTCCAATTGAAAATAAAGCTCCAACTTCCTATAATCTAGAAAATCATTCGCTCCCACTGGATGGATGCTCCAATGCCCGAGATTCTTCAGTAGTCAACTGAATGTATACCCCTACACCCAATGAGATACAACTCACCCTAGCACCACCCTACCACCCTGTAAAAGAATAAAATAAGAATGGACTTCCGTACCAGGGAAAATGGTCCACTTTAAAATGATATAGAATGATGTAGAAGAATAAGACACACTAGACCATAACCCCAACTATGACACAACCACCTAATGATGATTCTAGACCTCCCGACACTGCCTCTTCAACTCTTGGCAGATAGACACTAGTAAAATTTTTACAATAATGTATTTACAATGACTTAGTACAATGATACCTTTAAAATGACTATATGCAGTGCTGCCCACTTGAAGTCTTCATGTGATGAACTTCTTGTTGTTTTTCTACACCTTGGTTTCTGATCTTGTCATGCTACCCTCTGCTACACCTTGCTTTGCTTTGCTGCCCTATAAATTTTGGTTCTTTGCAGCCCTTGACAACACATGATTTAGCCTTTTCTTGCCTTCTAGGAGCTCGATATTGAATTTGGTGTATCTATGATACTTTAGATCCCCAATATTTGATTGTCCTATAGTATTCCTTTGAGTCATCTTTCCAATGCCACAGGTTTGACCCAATTTGGATTCTTCAGGAGAGAGTTATGCCCAATTTCTCACAATGCCCTAATTATGGATTGTTTTAGTAGAAAGAACTTGTACGACATGCCACGTGTCATTGTTTCTTCATTCAACTCTAAAATTGATAGAGAAAAAACTAAATTCCATGCACTATCTGCCACTTTATACAAAATTCCAATATGATACTCAGAGAGAGAGTTATGAGGATTTTACCAAGGTCACTTCTTTGAGATGAATTTCAAGAGCTTGCAAAAACACTGACTTCCACAGATCATATGTCCAAAAATATTACATACCTTGATCTAAAATTTGTACAAGAGCTTCCTCAAGATTTTGGCTTCGCCTCATAAAAATTTCAGCTTCTTAAACTTTGTAGAAAAAACATTAGAGTGAAAATTCCACGATGACCTATTTCATATGGCGAAATCCCTTACATAAGGAGGATATGGGGATCACAATTTATATAAATTCTTAGGTTGAGAGGGGCTTCAACAAGGAACGTGGGAGGGATTTTAGGAGCTTAAAAAATATTAATTATGACTTTTCAATGACCCATGCCACAAACCCATCGGGTTTTAGCCCACTAACTGGGGGTACAAACTTCAAACATGAATATCTCTCAAACCATGAATAATTACGTGGCGTGCCATATATCAACAGAAACATCTCCACAAGAGAAACCATAAAACAATTCTTGACCCAGAATATATTAATTTGGTAGGTCAAAATTCCCATGCAATATTGGGGTAGCCCTTGTGCTTCTTGGGTTGACATCAATGACAACCGCTAATCAAAAATATTGATGTTGGTCTCTACACCCCGACTTGATGTGAAAGAAGCTGCAAGACCGCAAAGGTAAAGAGAAGAATCACTCAGAAAGTGATTCTGAAGGTAAGTCCTTAGACAAAAACTTGATGTTGAAATTCATTAAAATTATTTTTCCATGTAACTTTTGTGGAAGTAACACACATTGTGCAGAACAATGTTGTAAGAAGAATGATTTTAGCAAAAATGTGGGTGCTACAAAGAATAAGCCACAGAAAGAAGATGCCCCTCTACAGGTGAAGAAACAACCAGGAAAGGTTGCATTTCAGTCTAAGAAATATTCATCATCATCCATTCAAAGCTTAGACAGATCCAACAAGAGGTCGATTAGCACAAACTCCAGAGATCGAGTTTGTCAACAATGGAAGTTGAAAGGGAATTTGAAGAGAAAATGTCTGATGTTACCCCGTGAGGCAACACCAACACCAGCAGAACCAGAGGCAACAAAATAACCTAGATCAGAGAAACATAAGTCTCCAAAACAATCTACTTGGAATTGGGCAGAATTTATGACATATGTATAATTGTGTGTTGTAAATTTTTGTCACATCAGTAGGCCTTAGCTGAGTCTATAACTAGGTTCCAGTTGGTTTTTATATTGATGTATGTTGTAATAAAAATCATGTTTGTATTAAAACTTTTGGAGGTCCAAAATTTCTTTTTGTTGGGAGGTGTGATCCAGAATGAATCTTGTAGGCCAAGTCAAAATATTTTTATATGTTGACGACCAAGATTGTCCTAGGTGGAAAAATTGTTTTCAACTTATGCAGAGTTTTACTGTCCCAATTTTTAGCGAAAATAGCACCAAGTCGAAGGGTTTGACACGTTGATTGCGGTGGTATCTCTGGATTCGCATTTGACCTACGAATGAGGGAGAAAACCTCCATTGAATTTTTTGGTACAACGAGGGTACACCAGGTACTTCGTCATGTGGAAAATATCCAGCTCGACACGTCATCTTCAGTGCAAATCCCGACATGGGTGCATCCAACCTTTGGTCGAAAACCTGTAGTGAAAAGACATTCTAAAAAAGGGCACACATAGGGGTGCAAAAATTATGCCAAGTTAAGGTTATATTTTACTATGGTGCGTTAATGTTTTGGTGAAAAATATTACAAAACCTATGTTGTCAAACCAAAATAATTTGGTGCAAATATTGATATGGTGCACATGGCATATATATATAATCATGGTAGGAATAGCATATATTAAAACACTATGTTGGATTAGAGTTTTTAAATCTGCATTAAAAACCTACCTATAAGTCATAATTTGGATGTATGGTAAAGACATGGTGATGAATTTTATTATAAAGTTGGTAAAAATATATGATAAAACCTTGCAGGGGTATGTTTGGAGTGGAATGCAACAAAGTTAATGATGTTTTATAATTGGCGGAGATATGGTTTCCTATGCCAAATTTATGGTATAAACCATATGGTAAATATATGGGATAGTGAAATATCTTATGGTATTAACTCATATGGTGGAAAATGTAACGTATACCGTATGGTAGATATAACTATGATGGCGGAGATTTTCATGCCACGTGGGACTAGCCAACGAAGCCAACAATGTGAGTAACCATTGGAACAAATCCATGGCACGTAGCTGATGTATGAACAATCATTCCATTCAGCATGGAGGTAAGACATCAAGTCATCGGAGGTGCTGTGCAAACTGTCGGAGATCCGGTTAGTGCCACAGGGGATCTCAACGAGCCATCGAAGTTATGGCATCCAAGTTCATTGTAGTTTTCCATGGGTTCACATGTAATGCAACCACAGAGTTTTGAATAGCCATGGGAGAAAGGTTTCTATCCAATAATCAAATTCCAATAAGAGATATGGTTTCCGGTATAAGCCATATGGTAAATGATTCAATGCATATCCAAGGTTCATCAATGCCAAATACTAAGGTTCATCGCTGCCATATACTAAGTTTGGATTATGTATATAGTTTCAAACTATATTAAGTTCTGAAAATGTGGAGAGCAATCCAATAAACATTGGACTACATAAATTCTAGAATCATACGCAATGAATTAAAATTCGACGGATGGGTTTTATATCAAAGTTGGTTTGGATATTGTTATAATCTGCGCAAAAGTTATAACTTGGCAATGATTTATGGTATATGTTAAATGTGCGATATTAAAAGATTTTTGATATAGTTTTAAAATATATACACGATGTATTAAATAACCGATCCATTTCATTTGGCCACCACACAATCTCTTAAAACAAATCATGCTAACGATAGCACTATTCCACCCTATAAATACTTTGAGTGAATAAGCATAAAGGGGGAAGATAATTTTATCCTTATGTTTCATGAAGGAATTGCAAGATTTGTAGAAAGGTGGTGAATCTAGGCTTGGTGAGAAGAGGAAGAGAGGCATTCCAGATCCCATCAAGTCTCTTCCATTTCAGAGGCAAAAACTTTCAAGAAGGAGGCAAGAAAATCTAGGGTGGAGGTTGCACTTCAGTTTCAAGTGAGAGTTCATTAAATGGAGCTCCAGGGTCAGAGTTTCGATATTTTTCTACAGATGCTCTATTGATCATTTCTTGGCCGTACTTGGGCCTTTTCAAGAATGGAGATAGGCATTGGAAAGTTACAACAAAAGTATTTATTTCTACAGTAACCAGCAGTTCCTGTGAGCACAGTTCAGTTGGTGAAATCATATGTAAGGAAAATCTTTGAATCACTCCTAATAAAAACGATCACACATTCGAAGTGGACCTGGAGACGTATTCCAGGAGGGATGAAATCTATCAGCAAATGTTTACTGAGTTTTCATCTTTCATAATTGCTATTTAATTTTCCATTTTAGTTTGATGTTCAAAATCATAAAGGAAACTAAATTTTCCTCTTGCATTTTTCATACATGTAATCTTAGTTAATTACTCAGTTAAACTAATTCAATATATTATGAGTCCCATTTTAATTTTTCACTTGTGGAAAAGATGATCTTATTCTTCAATTTTATATCACGAGGCCTGCTCAGTCAATGGTGCTTCATGCTCAGATGGACATGCCTGCTCAACTGGAGGCGCCTTCTTAGTCGATGGTTCCTTCTCAGATGGATGTGCCTTCTCAGTAGGATGTGTCTGCTCAGATGGTGTATGCTCAGCCATAGGTGCTTGCTCAGATGGTGTCTGCTCAGCTGGAGGCGCTTGCTCATATGGTGCAGCCTGCTCAGAAGATGTCCGCTTAGTTATAGATGCTAGCTTCTCATATCTGATAGGTGAAGGAGCAGGAGGTGGAGTACTATAATGATCACTCCCCTCATGATCATGATCATCCAAGAAGCTCTGTCACACATCTCCACGATGCCTATCCCTCCTAGCCACCAGTAGCCTGGTAGCTCTAACGATATAACACATAAGGCTCATAATATCATGGGGCATGTCCCTCCAGAGCTATTTGAGCATATGATTTTCCTGGATGTCTCTCATCGTCACAATACAGACTCCCTCATCAACCAGGAGTCTACATAGGCAGTCACCCAACTCCATCGTGAATCGAATCTTTGCCCTATGTCACATGCCTACAGGTATCTGCACTACTCGAGGAGGTCTCTCACCCTCTGTGGACTCTGTCATCTCCTCTTCATTTGTAGGATCATCTATTGGGGGTGGAGGCATGTCCCCAACAAACGTGCCAATATCTACAAAATATATAGTACACAACAATAATTAGACAATTTCATTAAACAATTTAATACAACAAGTTAAAGAACGTGTTAGAATAAATTGTATTCTAATTAATTAAGATAATAAAATGAAACTATATTAATTTAAATAAAACACTAATATTACCTCTAGCATCTAGTGGCTCATCCTGTGTGAACAGGATGTTGGTACACCCTCGCCAATCTGCGTAAGGAAATGGCACCATCACAAACATGTGATCATCTGCACTGGCCAGTAGCTCCAGTGCATCAATATAAATCATGGCCGAACACTCCGATGTTCGGCCCTTCTTGGGAATCATCTCACCCCACATCTGCATCCATACATGTAACATCAGCCTACGAGGCTGGTGGAAAAAAGTATCCCTTATCTTAAGAAACCTCTCAAAAAATAAAAAATAAAAACAACTCTGAAGTAAAAGGGAAGTTCAAGCTCCGATGTGCCTGAGAACGACATATATCTAATGCTATACAAAACTTCCACAAAATGGCCTTTGAAATAAAGAATCAACATAAAATAAAAGAGGGAAACTAATGCGATGTCTGTTACTAGCATAATGTGCAATGGTGGTATGTAATAGTGAGAGGCACCTAACCTCCTCTAGACCAAAAGAAGAAATCCGTCACTGACCATCAGACACCTGAAAATTTGCATGAGAAAGTATATTATCTCCAATCTATCTCTCAGATTACGCCAAATGACTCCCTACTACATAACCGAAGGGGACATCTGGGAATTGGGGAAAATCCTCCCCTCTCCTAGATAGGTCAGTAATAAAATAAATGTCCTCCCTAGTGGGTTGATACCACTGGCCAAGACTGACCTAGAAATCTTGTCGATGGGAATCCCACCTATAGATCAATTGTACAAATAACCCATTGTGCCCCTTAAAGGATGTAGCCTCCTCATAAAACTTAAGGAGGCTTACCTTGCTTAAGAGAAAATGGGAGAGTTTCGTAAAAGGGTGAGGCTACAAAAGTATCTCCCTCTCTCATGCCTCCCATTGTTGTATCATGTTATAATTGTCCTCCATATGCTCTTGTTCTTGCCTTTCCTCTCTCTGTTGATGTCGTTGAATGATTCACATATTAAATACACCAACCTCCCTCATACATAAAAACTAATTTTTTTATTAAATGACGAATGTATTTACAAATATATAAATATATTTTTTATCGGAAAAACAAAAAATTAAAATATTTGGTGTGCCAAAAAAAAAATCACGCACCGCCATCGGTGTGTACCTGTCTATCACACACTGCCCACAGTGGACATGAAAAAACTTCACGCATCACGAAAACAACAAATCTTACTTCAATAAATATTTTTTTGCGGTACATTGACCAAAATATCCACCCTGGGGCGGTTGTTATAGCACAACTTACTGCCAGCTAGAAATATTTTACAACTGGAAGTGGCAGTGTGTTCCCGTAATATGGAGACACTGGGTTGTTATGTCTATTTTTACATGGTGCCCATGTGTTTTGGTAAATGACCACACCACCATAAATAAAGTGTTATTTCTAAAAAAATTAAATTGTCAGTGCAACCGACAACTAACAAGCACTGCACTATTTTATTGTTAAAGTGGTGCATTTTTTCCCGGTACCGCATCGGGCTATCACATTTACCGCCCGGTGTAGTTTCTATTAACACTATTTGCAGTGCGGCCTATAAATTTACGGGGAGCACCGAGAATGGTGCGAGCTGAATGACTCGAATGTACCATGCAGGATGTTTTTTTCTTTTTAAAACAAGGTGAATTTTAACTTAATTTAAGAAATTAATCCATTTAAAACTTATGTTGGAGATAAAAAAGTATATTACCTGCACATTTGTGCATTGAGGAGACATCTTTGCAATGGAATACTAAAAACCAAATTTTCCCACCATTTTTCAGAATTCAGAGTCCAAACAGTGAGCAATGGACATAATCAATGCGGGCAATGGGAGCACTGATGGCAGGGCACCTTAGAGAAGGAAACCTCACATAATTTCTTGAGAGCTCTACAACATTGTAACAAGTAAAAATGATTTTTTTACGGCCGGTAATTTTTTTAAAAAATTAACCCTTTTTCTGTGTGCTCGATTATGAGATGCATCGGGCGATTGTATCAATGGCGCACCACACTTCTTTACGGTGCGCTAGATTAATGAGATGCAACGGTCCAATTTTTATGGAGAGCACAATGTCTCGGTGTGCCACTTGATAGTACGCACTGGTGCGTTGTATGTATGAATTGCACCATTGTTTTCGTAGTACTTAAAAATAACTCTGCAGTGCTTCTTTAGCCTCTACTATCCACCAGTGTGTTACATATATATCAAGTGCACGGTGTGTGTTATGATTATAAAGGCACCGCAAAAAACACATCCGCAAAAACCTCCACCCACCAACCTCCTCTAGTGACCTCCACTACTAACAAATATCTGGACTAATTTCTTAAGGGCTTCCTCAAAAACATCTGCTAGAGGGTCTTTTCCTTGTAGTGGATTTATCTTATTTGATAATTGATTTTGAATGGTTTTGGCTTCTTATTAATATTTGTTATGTTCTCTTCATCAAAAAATTACCAAAACATAATCAGGAATATCACAAAAATATAGTGAACACAATATATAGGCTCCAAGCTAGGGAAAAAAACCTGCAATGGGGAAAACCGAAAATATTATCTTCTTATAGAATAAGTTCGAAGTGATATATCCAAGACTCATGACCATGAAAAGACTCCAACCCTCAAGGTACCAAGTCAATCTCTCCTTCCACATAGAAAAAAATTAATCAATAGCAACATATATAGCAAGAACAAATTTCAATAAAATTTCATAAGTGTGAGCTCAAGAGAATCTTTCCTTCATGTGCGAAGAACAAATTTCGAACCCCCTTTTTTTCCTTGAGTTTTTGTCTCCTTCTTCCTTGTATTTCAGAAGAATTATGCTTAGATGTTAATTCCTTGTCTACAAATGAATCCAACTCATCCTTTATTTATACTATCGAGGGGGTTTCGAATAGATGTCCCTTTTTAGGCAGGGCCAACTTGGCATCTTGAGGTAACTTTGACTAAAATTACATCTTTGAAAATTATTTTTTTAGGATATGAATAATCCCAATGAATTTGACCGATAAAAATAATAATGAGAATTCAGAACATGCTTGAATAAAATAATAATTTTATTTGAGCATGAAACCCATGCTTGAAAAATAAATATGTCGTAGCATGAAAAATAGCATACTAGCAAAAATAATCATTTCATTAACTATAATAGTTATCATTATGAAGAATGACACTAGTTACATTTTCAACACTCCCTCTTAACTAGGGAGATTTTCATAATCACACAATAGGATATTCTCAAATTGAAATATTCTCATAAGAAGAGGCTGGATTAATAAGCATCATCATTATAACCAACATTGTCAATCTAAAAAATAGCAGGGCCTTGAATGAAAATATCTAACTCTCCACTAGATTAGAGCACAACATTGGGAGGTATACATTTGGACACCGTCATCGCCTCTCAAGGCACATACCCCATTTGGATGTTCACTAGGTATATCATTATAGTACTATTCTTTTCTTGTATTCCCAATCCTCAAATAATATAGGTATTCTTTGATTGCTCTTATCTTGGATACCCTACCATATCCTCAAAGGGTATCAGTCCTTAGGAATACTCCTATATTCGTTTCCCAATCCTCAAGGATTATTGGTCCCTGAGACTAATCATATCTTGGATTCCCAATATCCGAGTATCAGTCCCAAATTCTTATCCAATCCTCCATTCTCCCTACCATTTTCTTCACTAGACTTACGGTTGTTATTCTTGTCCTAGTGCATGACACATGGATAATATGGTTTCCTCCATCACTCCCTCTCAACCAAGGAGAAATAGCTGCAAGATTCAACTTGTTTCATTCATCAACTACTTATTATTTTTTGGAGATCTTAGTAGTATATTGTAGGGCTTCTCGTCTCCTAACAATATTATGTCATATCGAACTTCAAATTTCTTGGATCATAAAAATATTCATACAAATTTGTCATAAAATGGTTCACCTATCATCTTTAAGGAGCCAAAATTATTCAAAGCTACTACTGCATGTCTTCTTCCTTACATGGCATAATTTACCCTCATTCTCTTCCAATCCATCATCAATGTTTTCCACTCAATCCATGTGCTCCCGAATCGAATCAAATCAAATAGTTGTTGATACATCAATATAATCCTCTACACGTACTTCTGCGATATGTCCTTTCTAGGGATCCAAACCAAATCCCAAACAAAGCTTTATTTAATCAACATAGCCTCTAGCCAAGACGTAGGATTATTCATGTCAGATTTAGTTATGTTAGTGTCAGTATAGTCATACTGCCATCAGTGATCAAAATTGCTCTTTTGCATTTGCATATTAGGAGTCCCATAATAATCAATTTCACCATTCTGCTAGCTCATGGATTCATTGATGGTATTAATTGTCATCAGTTTTCCCTCATGTGAAACTTGTTGATTCTCCTTTCTATGGTCTTTGGTCATAAGTCACTTTCACTCTCAAATCATGTCAGTAGGTCATAGGATGGGTCTCACTAGTTTCTAGGGTCTCACCATGATCAAATTAATGACTCAAGTGTCAAATAAAGATCAGCAAGGTCATGAGGAAGTCAATAAACTCCAAATCATAGCACCAGGAATATCAGAGATATCATTTATTAAGTCTGATGCAATTTTCACCTCAAAACCATGTTTTGAGGTGAAAACAAAATACTTTGCCTTTCAGTCACAATTCAAAAGTTGTCATCTCCGACAAGATCATCACCCTGCCTTTCAGAGAAGTTTTTCATAGCATGTTCAGTGTCAAATCATTTTCCAAGTAGATCTAGTAGAAAGAGCCCGGAAAGAGCTTTCCAATGGTATACTACACTCTCAAAACTGAATTCTGGATTGAAATTTATGCTTAAGTGAAGTAAAAGTCCTTATACCCTCATATACCCCCTATTTCCCATTTTCCCTTAAACTTTGTTTTATTAAAGTTTTATATTTATTTAATAAAATCCATTTTCCCCCTTTCCGATTATAAAATTGCATTATAAATCCTTAAATACATGTGCGATTTATTCCACAAACCACTTCCCCACCATGCTTTTTAATAAAACTTTATTATAAATTTTAATATCAAATAAAACCCCTCCGCAATCGCAAACCTTCCCTTCCCCTTTCAATCGCATCGCAAATATTAACGTGCCCCCTCAATTACTCCAATCGCACGAAACTCTGATGCGATTAATCGTAAGTCCTTCCTCTGATCTCCCGATCGCATCACTCCCTCCGATGCTCCGATCGCATCACTTCTTCTAATCTTCCGATTGCATCACTCCTCCGATCTCCCGATCCACATCCGACCGTCGATTGCCCCCTCCGATCGGACGGTCCACTGCTAATCGGGCCATCGCATCGGCATTTCCATATGTGCTGCACTCCTCTCCCCTCCGATATTGCAATTTAGATTGATGCTGGGCCCACCATTTAAATACTTTCACCCCATTCAAATAAAAAACCATTTTTCCCTTTGTAAAAGCAATAAAAGGATTTTCAAAGTTTTTTAAAGTACTCCATCACATCGGAACTTTTGCGCGGCATATTCCAAATCATCTCACCTCCTGAGCCCCGATTGCGATTACCTTTGTGTATTGAAATGCATTCCATGACATATTGTAAGTTTCGTTATACATTATATCCCTCCGCCCGTCCATTCCGATTGCGATTAATATGCGGATCCCGCCTACTCCCCTTCCCTTTTTCCCATGCAAAATAAATTTTTCCCTTCATGAAAGCATAATTTCATTTCAGTTCAACAGTGTATTATAAAGGTCGGTCTTCTTCAGATTAATGACAGAAATCAAAGCGACAGTCAGAGGCCAAGATCCAAAATTGTAATAGTCACATCTGCAGTTACGTTGTAAAGAAGATCTATGTTACAATGTTTCGCCTTCTCAATGACCAGATGTAACGCAGATCTTCCTTTACGAAGAGATTATTGGCTCTTGGTTTTCCATCTTCAGTTATGATTTCCCCTCTTTCCATCGATCTATATTCCCACAAAATCTGCCTATTTATTGAAAATGCTAATCATTTGTAAGGGCTGAAAGTCTGAGGTCTGAAAACTCAGAAATAGGGGAATAATGTGGCAGTGAGCTCTGCACCCCATTGTACAGTTTGGCAGGGAATTAATAAAGTGATGTAGCTCTGATTTGTGGGATTCATGTGGTATTAGTTTTAGCATATGTCTCTCCTTTGTGTTTCATATGTACATTGTTATGTTTCACCATTCATTCGTAAAAATTTCTAGTTGAATGTTTTCAAGTTGGAAAGGTAGAATCCATTTTATATGCTCTGCCTTGGGGAATCATTCATACTCCGTGTTTTTTCTTCTGTTTGAAAATAATTCATTCATTATGCCCTTTTCAGCTTCTCAACAGTCTTTCCACTCCATCTTATTTCAACTTGATTGCTAAATCTCCTACCTATCTTGCCCCATGAAATACTCTGTGTCTTTGATTTAATTTCTCAGTTCATACTGTCCTTTTGTCCCATATATCCCTGAAAATTCAGTCATTTATCAAAACCCATTTTCCCATTTATATGCCTAGCCTAAAATTAGTTCATTATTGTGTTATTGAATATATATTCTATGGAGAGAGCCCTCTCCTGTCCTTGTAGGGCTAGCTACAAGGCTGAGCGTGGTATAGTTGTTACCCTGATTTGCCTTTTTCAGCCTGAGGTTCAGATCGGGTGCTAACAAGTTACACGCTCCCTTTGAGGTCAACAGTCCTTTGCATAGTCTATTTTTGTGTAGCATTAGAGTTTTTGTTCATTTTCTTTAGCTTCCGATCTATCAACATTAATACTGTTAAGTTTAAATTTTTCCTGGAATGAATCAATTAGCTAACGAAACTCTTCAATTTCTTAATTAAGGACATTTCTCTAGATCAATCATCATCTCTCTTTTTATTTACTTTTTTCCAAGCTTCAATTATTATTTTGTTCATCAAGATCTTTACGGCCATCTTAGGTAAGTGAACTTCTTTCCATCTAGTTGTCTTCTTTGATGCATACATCAAACTATTCCCTTCTTAATCTTCTTATTTTTCCATGTTTTCCCAATTCTTTAATCAAGCTCAGATATATCAATCTCATATATTTAGAGAATTGTCATATATATATATATATATATATATATATATATATATATCATTAGCACAATGTTTGTCATCCATTATTTTCTGATAGTAGATCATCCATCCATCTTTGTCATACATTTCCATTACTAAGTCATTTTCATATTAAGGCCATTGTTATGCAGGATTATTTTCATATCTTAGGTCACTTTTTCATATAGATCATTGAAATGTCCTCCAAGTCACTGTCATATGGATATTTGTTCTTACCTCCAAGTTGTTGTCTTATTCACAAAAAATATTGCAAACTCTCAAGGTCATTATGTCACATATTGGTATCTCAACCTTACTACCATATGTCATAAGGATATTATCACACATCATATCCATGAGTATCATTGTTAGCCTATAACATTGTCATTTAATTTTATAGATAGTATCCCTCACCAAAAATATTAAAGCCACACAACAAGAAAGAGTGTCGGCTACTGTGACTATTGTATGATCCATGTAATGTGAGTCATTGTGAATACTATGTGAGTGAATTATATAATATGATCCATTGAGGATGAGAAGCGATCCACAAATAATTACAATGAGCCTCAAAGAAGTGTAGATACGAGCCATGATTATATAGTATGGGTTACATATATAATAGCATAGCAAAGTGATATGTGAGCCATAGTAATATCGATCCAGTGTAAAATTATATTCATAGAATAGGGTATGCAAGAAAATGCAATTTAATACAATACTCCACAGATAGATAAAGCAAACCATAAAAGGAGGAAACCCTTATAATTACAAGAGCTTCCACATAAATTTGAGATCATATTTCTTTTATTTGTTAGCATTTTTGTTTGTTATAAAAACTTTTTGTATCTTCATATCAAATTTATTTTATCATATAGGTCAGCTTTTATTGATGTGATTTATTCTATGTATAGGGAGGACATCTTCATGACTATTTCTCACAACATATTTGCAGAGGTAAGATAAATCTTCATATCATAGGTGTGTTGAAAGTTTTTAAATATGTCATCTTCGAGCTAAGCTTTTGTCCAATGATTTGAACATTGTAACATCCCTTAAGTCTTCTCCTGATATCTCATGTCTTGTTATCATAATTTTGTAATCACATGTGTCTTGAATACTTTAGGTATATAGTGACACAATCATAGAGGAAGGTTCAAATACAAAGTTTTAAAGTTTTTCATAAGAAGGTATGTTATGAGGTAGTCTAAAATGTTATGATGTAGTCTACAGTGCCTCGTAAACTACACATATAATGCCATAGAATATTTGAAATAAAGAGTGCAAAATTTGTCTTCTTATACTCTTGATGGATACCGAATATCAATTGTATATTTTTTAATGAACCTCAGAGAGCTCGTATGTTATAGAGATATAATGGCACAAGAATTCGATTCCTTGAAGATGTAAGTACTTGGCATGCCTCAGTCAATAGTGCCATGGGGAATCTTAACGGCTTTAGCAATGTGATGTCACATTGAGATTTGAATGCTAGTCTCTTAACTTGCATAACTTCTAATTGTTCATAAATTTTTAACTATTCGTGCTTTATTCTTAACTTTCATGTCACAATATGCTAGAATTTTTCTATGTCATGTTCTTGTTCTCTGATAGGTACATTACAAATTCAGTTTACATGAAATCATTGTCAGAAGTCCTTATGTTTTAATTCCTAGGATTTTGAATCATATAGAAGAGACCACTAATATTTTCTCATGTGTCCTTAAAACTTAGATAGTGTACTCAATTCAATAAGATGATATTGAAATGATTGTCAAGAAAAACCATTCTACTGTCACAATTTTTTTTCCTTAGGTTCATACCCTCTAACTAGGGTTACCACAGAGCCTTTGCACATCATTGATTTTCATAGTTTTTTCCTTATCTTCATATTAGACTGAGAGGGAATATATTAGAGTGAGTGCCTCTTATTGGAAAATCAATATATTTTCATATTAGAGTTGATTATCCTAACTTGATAATTACTTGTGATATTATTTGGCATTTCATTACTTTATTATGTGTTCTTCATCAAGAAATTACCAAACATAAAATACATGAATATCAAAAGAACACAAAGAACACAAGATATATCCTCCAAGCTAGGGAAAAATCCCTCCAAGGGGAAAACTCATAAATAATTCTTCTCTTATTATAGAATTTGTTAGTGTCTAAATTTTTAGTGATAAAATACACTCTTTCAGGTTTACTTGATAGTGGTCCTTGGTCAAAATTTCATGTTTTCAAACCAATTCTCAAATAAAATTTTGTTCACTAAATGTTTTCTAGGTCTGAATGCTACTCCATTCACTCATTCATGGTCATTATACAAATTCAAGTTCATGTAATTCATCATCACCTAGGGTCATAGATCAGTCAACATACCTCCGTCTAGGTCATGGTCTAGGTTTACTTTGTTTCGCCATCACAATGTCCAATCATGTCATGAAAGAAGGCAAACAAGAGTCATTTTCACCATACAAATCACCTTCATTGGGAGTTAGAAAAGATAGGAAAAATAAAGCAAAGGAAGTCTTTCTTTTCTCAATAATTATGCTACATGATCAAATTTTTTCAAAAAATAATTTTTTCTCAAAGTGTTTATGATTTCACTAAAAGACAAAAAAGAACATTTTGTGAGTTATAAAGGGAAATGAAGCTTTGGAGTGCATTTCATCATTTGGTTTTCAATATAGCTCCCATATCATACTCAAAATAGTCCACATCTATCCAAATATTGAAGACAACCTACAGAAATTGATCTAAATTTCTTTGTGCTACGCTTCTGGCAGTTGCACTACGCTTTTGGTAGTTGTGTTACGCTTCTGGAAAGTGTGCTACACTTTCGATTTTAAAGATCCAAAAAATTATCGAAGTGTCAATTAATCATTTATAAAAGGTTCAGATACCTCCAAATCATTAATTCAATGCTCCTCATACCTCATTCAAGTGAATTTCTTTAGCGAAGGGTGGATTCCCTCATTTTGGTTTTCTTCACTACGTTTTTGGTTTCTTTCATACTTGGTTGGTTT
Source organism: Pinus albicaulis (assembly GCA_034641835.2). Classification (NCBI taxonomy): domain Eukaryota; kingdom Viridiplantae; phylum Streptophyta; class Pinopsida; order Pinales; family Pinaceae; genus Pinus; species Pinus albicaulis. The sequence continues at coordinate 470,937,298 of CM076577.1, read as the reverse complement.
CAGTTGGAAAAACCATAATTTCATCATCTAAAAAACTTCGCTCATAACTCATATACCTTACCAAATCACTACCTATCACTCATATCCGTCGTTTCTATCATTTTCACTTAAACCCTATTTTTCACTACATTTTTGTAGAGGAGCTAGCAAAACTCTGTGTTTTAACCTCTTTGGAACCTTTCCCATACCCATTTCCAAAAATTACACTTGCATACTATAGCCAAATCACCACCCTATCTCCCCAAATATTTATGTGTTTTTCCCTAACTCCCTTCCATATCATTTGTGTCCCTAAAACCAGGGTACCACTATCCCCTTTTTTACTAACTTTTCACCTTTCCTTTCCACCATATCAAACTAGGGTTTTGCTTGTTGAAAAACGTCATGGAGGGTGAGAAGAAGATACATAAGGGAGGTCATAATTCCAATTTTGAGCCATCTAATTTGTAGGAGATCAATGCTTCTCCTTATGTTAAGAAATATTTTGAAAACAATGGTTGTTTAAGGTTTTGTGAGAGAATCCAAGAGGTAGGTTGTCATGCTCAATTGACAAGCCTTTTTGCCACCATCTTTAGGAGAGATAAGGCTATCATATCAGGTATTTAGTTCACCATATCAATAGATGATATCACCTCAGAAATAGGTATCCTGAACCATGCAGAAATATGGTTCAAAGGGATGGACTTGGGCATTGAGAACTATAAAATGTTCTTAAAACCTCATTATAAAGAAGCTCTTAAGCACATCTTTCCTTTCAGGAATTTACTCGACACGTATGCCCCTTTGATTAAGCTAATAATGAATTATTTTACATGTGAAGGAAGGTTCTCCATATTGTATCAGTACCACATAAGGTTATTGATGCACTTTATTTCCACCAAGCCACTCAATTTGCCTCATTATCTATTCAGGAATTTGATCAAAATGATTGAAAAAAGTAGAAATTAAAGGAAAATATCATCAATATCACACTAATTTGTTTCACCATATTGTGGTCAAGATTATAGTTTTGCATCATCTCTCAGCAATAAATGTGTCTTGGGAAAATTTCGTGAAGACAATTGCATCTGTGCCTACTACTAGTCCACCCATCATTCAGAGCATACCATTAGCATCAACATAGCCAAAGGAGGTTGGATCTTCAAGTTGAAAAGTAGAGTTTCCAAAGACGCCAAGGATTGAAATCACTCAAACCTATGAGAAGGGTAAACGGATGTTTTTTTCTCATATGGTCACTAAAGGTGTGATTTAAACTGAAAGTACAATTGAGCAAAAAGAAACCATGGAGCAACCACCTATGCATGAGGATGAGTGACCATTAGCGCAGCATGAGGAGCAAGCACCTATGGAGGTTGACATGGAAGAGCAGGTGAAATACAAGTCAGCTGAGGAGATAATAATGGAAAAGTATGCAGAGATAGCAGAGCTAAAGGATAGCCTCTGAAGGGAAAAATTCATGATAACCTTCCTACAACAAGAAAACATGCAATTGAAGGTGAAATATCTGCTCCAAAAAAAACCAAAAGAAGATCTTGCGGTAGAAAAAGGAAAGGAAAAAGTAGTGGTAGATCTTGATAAGTTTGAAGACATGGAGGCTGAAACAAAGCCATGAAGGCCAAGAGCAAGAGGATTAACCAGGAAAAAATAACAAGAGAAAGAGTTATATCCTCCATTAGGTCAGCTAAGTTTTGATGAGTTGATCACTGCTGAGATTGAGAAATATAAAGAGCTTTGGCTTGACAGGGTGAATGTGCATATTTAGAAGCTTTTGAAGAAGGAATAAAAGGAGAAATAACCTTTAGAGGCACATGGAGAGACAGTATTTCACTAGGAACCAAATTGCCAAAGTCAGGGTTAAGAATTTGAAGAAAAAGCTTAAAGAAACCCTAATTAATCTAAAAGAGAAATATAACTTGGATTTTATATCTGAGGCATACCTATCTGCCTATTTCATCCTTAAAGGATTTCATGGACCAAAATTCAACAATTTTGGGCATTTTTAGTATTTTTTGATATTTTTGGCAAAATCTATAAATTTCACCTTTACCTTAAAGCCTCCAAATGAGGATTTTTCTATATGTTTGGATTGCTATTTCCATGTAATTTCTATATATCGTCTCAGGTTTTCAAGACACCCCCCATTTTTCATGCTTCTACCATTCTTTTTGGCTATGAGCGGTGCTTCTGGAGTAAGCTTGGGAAAATGAATGTTTGAAGTTCCTGCGGGAAGTATTTTCTCAGTTTCAAGGTTGTGTTGGATAGAGGACATCTAGGGCTGCCTATAAAAATCTTGATATCAGAAGGAGGATGCTTTAAAGCCACCCAAAATTTCCCTCAAAGTGGCATGATTCTTCTACAGAAAAGTGTGACGCTTATGTAAGTGGTGCGACGCTTCTGTCTTAGATTCTTTCTGAACATGTGTCAATGCAAATTTGTACAAATCTCGAGATTAAAGCTGTCCTATGAGGATTTTATGGATAATTGAATTTTTGTTTGCCCTTCATTGTTGAGGAATCATGTAATTACTCAAGTATACAAACACTCCTAGTTATTAGCTAAATTTGGGGGGACGTTTTCTAACTTCCCTAAATTCTAGGTAATGAGTCATTAGGTGAATTTATGATGTATTTTGAATCAATTTTTGACCCAATGAGGTGAAATATTCTTTATTTTCTATAATTATTCCAACTCAAGTAATTTTATAGGTTGGATAGTTGATATTGCAGCTGTGGATCTTATGTACAATCTTTATTAGTGAAATCAAAGACATGTTGCGACTATAATTTTGGGAATCCAGTGGTATGCTTATTAGCATTGTTTTTTCTCAGTAACATCATCATGTTGAATTTTTATGATTTATTTTCATCACATGTATGCTTCTATATGATGATTTATGAGTCTATAAACATAATTCTTTCTTTTTTTTCTCTGTTTTATAAGATTTTCATAAAAAAAATTACCTCTTATGATGAATAAACTCATGTAACATGTTCATTATGACTCTCTCTCTCTTTTCAAACCCTATAAATAATTACAATTTAATTGTGTTTCTAAGTATACCTACCTAGCCCTATCTTCATCTTTACAACTCTACCTTTGAAATCAGACCTAAAACCTAGACCTAGTTCCTTCATTGGCATTCCTATCTAGCAAAAATTCAAAACAAAACCCTAATTCACTGACCTTATATCTAGCCTAATATCATTACATCTCTAGTCACCTCATTGACTATAAAAGTGACATTGAGAGAGCCCTCTCTATTTTGGTAGGGCTAGCCACCAAACCTAAATATTGGTTTTAGGTTACCTCCTTCAGTTTCCATTCTCAGCCTTGGGAAACAGAGGGAGTGATAACAAAATCAAATCAAATTGAGACCTCCAAGACCCAAAGACCAAACCTCTTCCAAGAATCAATTCAGCCCTTGAAAATCTCAATCAAAATCTCTTCTTGATTGAGTCAAAGTTTATCAAATCAAAGATATTCAATCTTGCAGCCTTGGCCCTACAATTCATCCAGAAAACCTAGATTCCTTGCATATGTGCGCATAACCAGTTCATAAATTTGGATAAAGGTTTATCTTGATTTCTACTCCTTTTTTTCTTCCTTTATTCTACTCCATTGCATAGATCATGTAAATCATATCTGAAATGAAGACGAGGTCTCTTCTATATATAGGTGTCCAAGAGAGAAAAAAGGTGCCCAGCAAAGCCGACTTGTAATGACAGGAATCACTTGCGTTTGGAGGATGAAATGACTCTTCCATAATTAAAAAAATAAATTTTACGTTATTTAAAAGAGTCCAAATGGCACTATAATAGATGAAAAAAGTTATTTTTTGACTTAACAAACCCTAGAGCATGAAGAACATGATTTGACCTAGACTTGAGCATGAAACACATGTTTTAACAAATAAATATCATTTTTCTTTATACAAAGTCATGATTACAAATGTCATTATGAATATAAAATACACTTACATTTACTACACTCACTCTTAAATAGGGAGTGTTACACAGTATTTTGTCACCGTCCCTATAATCCCTCGTCCCGCACATTGGAGGACTATCCCCGTGACCTGTGAGCAGTAAAATGTCCTAAAAACACCTTCATAACATCTTCCTGCCTAAGGATAAACAATATCCTAAGGAACATTTTCTATGGAAAACCCTAAAAACAAATCTTTTATCCTTGGCACAACTAGTCAGTTCATCCCTTGCACCAATGGGGAAAATCCACACTAGAGGGCGCGCCAGTTGGCGCCCTGTCCCTGTGTTTCACTCGCGCCAAGCCCATTAAGGAATGTTTTTTAAAAATAAATGGTGGAATTTTGATTCTAACAAACTCTAGAATGAATTATCAGAAGAATTTGAGTGGTTTGGCTTCAGATCTCCATGTATAGGAAGTGGTTTTCCACCTCTCATGGAAACTTCCTAAGAGATAGGGCCTATCCCATGATTATAGGGATCCAAAATTCCCTTCCTCCATCTATAAAAGCTTGCCCTCTCCATTAGAAAGCTAGTTGAACTAGTAGGAGGAAAACTATAGTCGGGCAACTATTGAAAAGCAGAGCCAAGAAGATCCCCGTAAGAGAGAGCTTTGTCAAAATTCCCAACAGGTTTCATTGAGATGCGCTCTACTGCAAGCCCCGCCGAAGGAAGATCATAGCGTCAGAGCATTTGGTTGTAATCTCCCTTTTTCTCATCATTAATATAAGCGACCCTGATTTTAGTTCCATTCATGTGTTTATTCTTTTATGAAATGCAATGAATTATATCCTCTTTGATTGATATATAGTCACATGCTTTAAGTATTACGATGTATGTCGTCGCTTCTCTGCATGTGTACAGGTGTTTGAATGAAGCAAACAGGAGGACTGTGATCTGTCAGGCAAGGTACAAAGAGCATCGCTTCTTCTTCGACAACAACAACGTGGGATTTGAGGTAGGTCACTTATCGCAATCTTTTTCTTTCTTGTAACTAAGAACCAACGTCTTTGCGTGATTTGATTGTTGCTAGACCCATCCTAGGGCTAGTGGGATCGCCTCTATCCGCAGAGGGGATTTACCACCTCAAAAATTTGGCGACTCCACTGGGGATCAGTGGGAGTTAGTCCTTCTTTCATTTGGGTTGTTTTTTTGGCTTTTGATTGATTTATTTTCTCTTCTAGTTCACCCTCCTTGGTGTCAGACCCCTGTTCAGCCCCCAGAAGACCAGATCCAGTATCTGTTTGTCCCTTTCCATCTTTTTTCCATAGTAAACTCGATTGGCGTAGTTTAGCTCCTGATAGTAGCGCCAACTGGCACTTGTTGCTAGTTAGGCCCACGTGCCAATGCTTTTTTGGCGTAGATTACAACCAAACAGGCGCGCCAACTCTGTTGGGTGTTAGGGTTTGCTTGCTTTTGGGCTCTCTGAGTCTGAGTTTTGTTCCTGGTGTCATTTTTCTGGTTGATTGAGTGCCTTGAAGTCATTGTTGACTGCGTTTGGCCCTTCTCCTCCGGTTGTTTCCCCTTTACTATTAGTTTTGCATTCTAGCCCTAGGGCTTCTAGGTGCTTTAGTGTGCTAAGCCTCCCTGCATGGGAGTTTTGGGTCCTTGCTTTCCCGGTCAACTTCATCTTCACTTCTTTGCATTTATTTTGCTGGATTCCATTGTGTCATTGTGTTAGTTGAGTGATTGCCCTCTCTTTCATTCATTTTCGCTCTGTGTCACTCCAAGCCTAGATTACATGGTTTGTTTGTCTCTTTTGGGATTCTTCTTCACTTTGAGGGATTTTGTCATTAGTTTGAGTCTTGTTTGTGTGCATTTGGATTGAGTGAACTCATTTGTTTTAGCTCTCTTTGTAGAAATTAGCTGAATAAATCACTTATTCACTGAAGATTAACCTGGTCATATATCAATTTCGAATTGCATACATAACACATAACCTTCTTCTACAATTAATTGTCACATGCGGAAATATCAGAAGCAATCTCACATCAATTCAATCACACATTAACTCAGTATGTATGGGGAAAGCCTATAGCTGAAAACCCCGCAGCTATTGTGTATATTATAATGGAGAAATCAAGTAACCAAACAAGTACAATACTCCTCACAAGTACTCGGTACTCTCTCATGAAGTTACTCACAATCTGACTCAGTTTTGAACAAGTCTGAGGTTCAAAACTCCCCGCCAATTGCCTTGCCTCTATTGCGCAATCATGGCCTGTATATGAAGAGGTTCAAGGTTCGAATCCCCTTCCCTTGATTGCGTAATTTTCATGGACAATTCTCCAAGTGTAATGCAAAACTCATGCAAAACAAATCTACCAACTGATAGCTTTACTCACCCTTTCATCTACCTCTTCCACTGGTCTCCACTGAACTGATCATGCACTGTAGTGAACTGGAGTGTTCTTGAGTTGACTAATGAGTTAATATTTAGTAAATTAAATATTATTTAATTTACTCCACTCATATCTAGTTGATTAGTTAGTTAACTAATCCCAACTAGTTCAACTAAAACAAACAGAACACAACTCCACTACTTGTCCAGTTAACTCCTCCAAAACTCCTGCCACTGAAGTCTAACTGAAGCCAACCATGCAAGATGCCATCAAACCCTAGGAACCACGTGATTCCTTGTGTCAGTTGCATGAGTCACCTCCATGACTCAAACTGAAGTGCGCCAAGAGAGTAAACTGCTGTTTATAGTCAAAATATTATTAAGGGTAAATAATATTTGACTTCCATATTTTAGGAGATCAGTCTAAAAATAGCCTGGGTCCTAAAAATAAGGGTCTCATCTATTTTTACCGACATGTCGCATACTTTAAGAATCTCCAACACATGCGGAAATAATATAGAAGCAATCGCACATCAAATCAATCACACATTAACTCAGTATGTATGGGGAAAGCCTATAGCTGAAAACCCAGCAGCTATTGTGTATATTATAATGGAGAAATCATGTAACAATCATAGTACAAAAACTCTTCACAAGCTCTCATGCACTACCTCCCATGCTACACACTATCAAGCTAGATCTAGCAAATCACTTGCTCCAATCCTTAGCCACTTGATAGCCAACCTTGATTGCATATTTTAATGCTAGGTGATGGCCTCCTTATATAGATAAACCACCAGCCTAAACTTTGCAATACTCATAGCTTACTCCACCTATCTATGTATTGCAAATAGCAACAGTATAGTTACAACTGATAGCTAACTCTACCCTTTCATCTATCTCTTTCACTGGTCTCCACTGAACTGATCATGCACTGTAGTGAAATGAAGTGTTCTTGAGTTGACTAATGAGTTAATATTTAGTAAATTAAATATTATTTAATTTACTCCACTCATATCTAGTTGATTAGTTAGTTTAACTAATCCCAACTAGTTCAACTAAAACAAACAGAACATAACTCTACTACTTGTCCCGTTAACTCCTCCAAAACTTCTGCCACTGAAGTCTAACTGAAGCCAACCATGCAAGATGCCATCAAACCCTAGGAACCACGTGATTCCTTGTGTCAGTTGCATGAGCCACCTCCATGACTCAAACTGAAGTGCGCCAAGAGAGTAAACTGCTGTTTATAGTCAAAATATTATTAAGGGTAAATAATATTTGACTTCCATATTTTAGGAGATCAGTCTAAAAATAGCCTGGGTCCTAAAAATTAGGGTCTCATCTATTTTTACCGACATGTCGCATACTCCAAGAATCTCCAAGTAGAATTCCCAAATTATGCTCAGTATGTCTAAAAATAGACATAGTCTAAAAACATGAACTTGCGCGGAGTGCACACTGGGGCCATAGTGAGCGACTTCTATTTCACTAGCTCCATGTCTTCTAACGCATTCTACTTACTCTCTAGTGGAATGCTGGATTATCTGTAATCCCTATCACCCTCTTTGTGGAATTGGAGCTTGCTCTGGTGTGAGCGCCGTGTCAGGATGTAGGCATCTTTGATCTCGTGGGAACATATAGAAGCATCTATGATCCTCACATTTGAACACAATCCTACGATGTGATGATGCACGATTTTTGTATGTTTGGACCTATCATGAAAAGCTGGTTAGCAGAGCTTGATGCAGCTCTGGTTATCACCCGGTGAATCCTTTGTAGGCTCAATGCAACACAGACAAACCTGGAAGTAGCCTGCATGCTGCGACCAAACTTTATTTGCATGTGCTGACCTCTCTGCTGAGCAGTACCACAGGATCTGCTTCTGCTGTACCGAAGCTGCATGCGACCCAATGCTGAAAACTCCTCCAGAAGTGCTCTTCCGGTCTGTTGGGCTCCCTGCCCAATCTGCATCAGTGAAACCAGAAAGTTTCACTCCATCCTCCTGTCTGTACCATAGACCATATCCCGATGTGCCTCTGATATAGCGCAATACATGCTTGCGCGCCTTCCAAAAGAGCTTGGTAGGCTTAACCATAGCTTGCGAAAGCTGGTTAACTGCATAGCATATATCGGGTCGAGTATTGACCAAATACATCAACGACCCCACCAACTGTCGATAGACAGTGGCATCCACTACCTCCTCTGAAGTAGCATCTCCCTTCCTCCATCCTCCAGGAAGAGGGGTATCAACAGGCTTGCAGCCCTGCATGTTGAACCTCTCTAGAATCTCCCAGGCATACTTTCCCTGAGAAACAAACAGTCCTCCACTGCGCTGCCAAATCTCCAATCCCAGGAAATAATGAAGGATGCCCAGGTCCTTCATCTCAAACTCTCGTGCAAGATCC
>CM076577.1:469607173-469715638 GCA_034641835.2 Pinus albicaulis | reverse complement strand
CCCATGTTGCCCTCCATTTTCCCAAAAAACGTCGTTTAGGGCCTCAAAACGGCTCCGGAAGTTTAGGACCCGAAAAACTGCTAAAAATAGTAAACTGTGCCGAAACTGAAAAACTGAAATAGACAATGGTGGAGCCCCAAGTGGAATAGGCGGGTGACCACAAATATCCACCTGGATCATTCCTCCCCCCTTAGGAAGCAATGGTCCCCATTGCGTTAAGTTCCTCCATGAGATGAGGAAATTTCTGCTGAACTTGGTCCCTAGTGAACCACTTTCCTTGGTGCAGGAGTTGGCCAGCTTTGACAACCCGATATAGTTGGATCTGCTGCTGGCGAGTGTTCTTGATTTGCGTGTCCATGATGCAATCTGTGGTGGCCTGTTCCATGTAGTCTGGATTTAACTCAGTTGGTGTGAGTTGTTCTGCAATGTCCGAGGTGTCCAGTAGAGGTGGGAAGTAAGGACGAAGGCGATCCACATTGAAGACTGGGTGCAGACCAAGGAACTGAGCACATCCAGATCTTGTTCTGAATGCATTGTTCCCTAAGCCTGCAGTGATGGTGTCTGGCAGTATCGGAGAGCGGGGCGAAGCTTGCTGGTGGGGTCCGGTGAGGCGCTCCTTAAATGTGGCCATACTTTTTGTCACTTTGGAAGTTGTGCTGGCACCGGATGCATTGCCCAAATCTTAGGTGCATGCTTGGGAATGCTTTCTGTCCAATATATCATGAACTTGTTGGCGGATGTGGTGAATACGCTCGATGAAGCTTCTTGGCTTTGTCAACGAACTGGACATGGTGGTGCTTTGACGGTACAAAGCTACGCATGCAGCTCGTAATGGGGCATAGTCGTTAGAATCCAAGCCCACAGAAATGGGCTATGTGGAGTCAGACATGGAGAGGCCTGCCAATATGCTGTACATAGGGGAGGCTCTCGTCCCATGCGTGGATGCTTTGAATTGGACATGCGCAGAATGTGTACAATCATTCTGTTGACGACCTCTGTCTGGCCATCTGTTTGGGGATGGAAAGCTGTGGACTTGGTGAGCTTGGTATCCAACATCGACCAGAGGCTGGACCAAAATGTGCTGAGGAACCTGCTATCCCGATCTGATATGATAGGCTGTGGGATCCCAAAGTGCACCCACACTCGTTCAAAGAAGAGTTTAGCAGTGGCTTCTGCTGTGATATTCTTCTTGCAGGCCGCCATAATGGCCATCTTCGAGAATCTGTCGACGACCACAAAAACACAGTCATTTCCCTGCTTAGTAGAAGGCAGGCCCGACATGTAATCCATGGAGATGGATTCCCAAGGTCGACTAGGGGTAGATAGAGGAGTATATAGGCCTTGCTTCTTGATGGTCGGTTTGGCAATGGCACAAGCAGTGCAGGATCTGATGTGCTTCTCGACATCCTTTCGAAGGTTCAGCCAATAGAAATACTTCTACAGGATTGCTACTGTTTTCTCGACCCCAAAATGCCCAGCGACTCGACTGTAGTGTGCTTCCCATATCATCTTGGCACGCTCGCTTGAAGGAACACAAAGGTGTCCCATGTGACATAAAAGTGCATCTTGGAAGTGAAAATTTGGAACTTGCGTACCCCCCAAGAGTGCCTTGTAAGTTTGGCCGAATTCTGGGTCACTCTCATAGAGAAGCGGCCAATCAGAAGTCTCGTGCCCCCAAACGTAGATACGATGGTATTCCACATTAAATTCATTGGTGAGGCAATCACCAACATTATTGGTGCTACCCTTCTAGTACTTGATGTTTAAATGAAACTATTGCAGATATGTGGACCACTTCTGATGACGATCATTCTGCAACTTCCCTTGTGTTTGTATGAACTGCAGGGGCTGGTGGTCTGTGTGGATGATTGTTCCTTCCCCAAAATGTAATGCTTCCATTGTCGACAAGCTTGCACAATGGAATACATTTCTTATATATGTGGGGTGCTTACAAGTAGAGATTTAATGTAACAGCTACACGTGCCATGAATGCATCCCTGTTAGGCAGCGCCCAATAGCCTTAGTGGAGGCATCTGTCTCGATCTCATTAGTTGTTGCAAGTCCCGGTAAAGTGAGCACTGGGGTAGAACAGAGGCGATTTTTCAATTCTGTGAACGCCTTTTGTTGAGGTTCCGACCAAAAAAATTTTGCTCTCGCTCCTCCCTTGGTGACTTGACTCAAGGGCCAAGTGATATGAGAGAATCCCAACACGAACCTCCGATAGAAATTAGCAAGACCCAGAAAGCTGCGAAGCTCTGTTATAGTGGTTGGGGCTGGCCAATCCCGAATGACTTGGATCTTGGCTGGATCCACATGCACCCCCCTTTCATCAATAATGTATCCCAGAGATTGAACCTGGGTCATGCCAAAAGTGCACTTCTCCAAATTGGCACACAACTTGTGTTGCCGCAGTGTTTGGAGGACTTGTCGGATGTGGTGAAGGTGCTCTTCCCAAGTCTGGCTGAAGATCAGAATATCATCCAAGTACACCACTAAAAATGAGTTGGTGAATGGCCGCAAGATGTCATCCATCATCCTCATGAAGGTGGCGAGAGCATTCGTCAACCCGAAAGGCATGACCAGCCATTCGAAAAGGCCTTCCTTGGCTTTGAAGGCAGTCTTCCACACATCGGAGGGTTCAATTGGTACCTGGTGATACCCAGACTTCAGGTCGATCTTGCTGAAATATTTTGCACCTTTGAGTTGGTCCAGAAGGTCATCAATCAGTGGGATTGGGTACCTATTCCGGACAGTGATCTTGTTCAGCGCCCGATAGTCAATACAGAGTCTCCACGTCCCATCCTTCTTCTGTACCAACACGATCGGGCTCCCACAGGGCGATGAACTTGGTCTGATGTGACCTTTCTGCAACAGCTCCTGAATCTGTCTCTTGATTTCATCATTCTCCAGAACAGAGCGCCGATAGATCGTTCCATTGGGTAGCGGCGCACCTGGGGTCAGATCAATCGGGTGCTTGACCTGACAGTGCAGAGGAACCCCTGTGGGTGAGGTGAATATGTCTCCGTACTCCTCCACAACCTTATCCATTTGTTGTTGTTGTGCAGAGGAGCCCTGTCTAGAGGATGTGGCCACAGTCTTCTTCTTGCCCTGGGGGCGGATCATCAGGAAAACGAATTTCCTGGTTTGGGAAATGAGCTTACTGCATTGTTTTGCAGTAACCAAAGAGATAGCAGTAGGAAGTGGTACCTCTGGTATCCTGTACAACTTATTTCCCAAAGTAATAATAACAGCACGAGGTCGAGACTCATACACAGCATGACGCTTCCACAAGTATGGTTGTCCTAATAATACATCAGAAACATCAATAGGAGCAACGTCACATAATACCTCATCCGTGAAGGGCTTGATGCTATAGGGAAGGCGGCACTCTTGGCTGACGCGGAGATCTCGTCCTTGGTGAAGCCACCAGATGGTGTATGGATGTGGGTGAGCTGTGGTCGGCAAGCCCAACCGCTTCACGGCGTCTGCTGAAATGAGGTTCTTTTGGCTCCCATTGTCGACAATGAACTGTACAGGGGAGCCCTTTACCCACGTCTGGGAGTGGAAGAGACGTTCCTCCTCCTCTGGATCTTCCGGTTCCTCCTTCTGGACCTTTGTAGTGGCAACAGTGGCGTTGGGCTCCGCATCAATAGTCTGTCGCACACCATTATGCCTGAGTTCACAGTTGGAGGTGAACATCAGCTCGAGAAGCCCTCATCTGACCTCCACGGCCCAGCAGCCCAGGCACTCCCTTGTGTTGTGAGTGGAGCTCTTATGGAACTCACACCACTTTCCCGTGTCCTTCTTTGGCTTTACGGTGTTGTTCTTTTCTTGTGGCTTTGACGGGTTGTCTTTAGCCACCATGCCTTGGCTCTGTCCTTTGTTCTACGGTTTGGAAGCACCTTTTCCTTGCTTTTGATTCGCAGATCCAAAGTCTCGCTTCTTCTGTTTGAATTTCTGCTCAATCTTGGCAGCATACCGGTATGCCGTACTAAGCGAGGAGATGTCGAGGAACTCCATTTCCTCCTGAATGTATCTGTGCAGACAGTTGCGATACTTTAGCACCAAATGTTTCTCTGAATCTTTGATACCCAACTTTGTGCGCAGGGTATGGAACAGATTCGTCAGCTCGTGCACATCTTGATCCCTTTGTTGTCGCAGCGTGGTCCATTGTATGTACTTGTCCTCATAGCTCCCCACAAGATAGTACTGTTCCTTGACGGCGTCTCGGAAAGAATTCCAAGTTGGTACGGCCGAGAACAGAGAGGGTTCTGTCTGGTCCTTGTTCTCACAGTAGGTTTCCCACCAGTCCTTAACATGGGGGGTAGCTTTGAGGAGTGCAAAATAATCTTCTCCCGGTCTCAGGTGACTTAGCTAAGCACCCAATACCAGATTGGAATCTGGTATGTTGACCACGAAAAAGTGATTGGTCACGGTGTAGGTACCCATCGTCACTGCTAACTTCGGAACATACTGGGCACACTGCATCGTCTGGGCTCCTGGGACCAAGACTGAAAATCCATCAAAGCTCTCGGTCGGTATACCTCTCCACTCGACCATTTGTGCATCAATGAAGTTGTGGATTGCCCCACTGTCAACCAAAACTGACCCTCGCTGGCCACGTACTGTCCCTCATACGCGCAGCGTCAAATACTTGGGCAGTCCTCGCAAGGCGGAAAGGGTCCCTCCTGTGGGTGCAAAAGCTGCACCTCCAGTCCCTGGAGGTGGAGGCGGCAACTGATCCTGGGCCGTCTGACTATCTCCTGCCTCCTCATCATCCTCCTCATCCTCTTCCCCGCTATCATCGGAGTAGACCTCAATGAAGTGTGCTTTGCCAGCAGCACACCTATGCCATAGTGCCCACTGCTCCTTACAAGTGAAGCACAACCACTTCTTCCTCAACTCCCTCCTGGCATCATCATCTATTTGTGCCCGTCTCGGACTCCCATTTGGAGGAGGAACCCTCACATCCTTCCCCTTGGGCTGGAAGCCCTGTCTCTGGGGGTAAGGTGTTTGCGTCCTAGGCAATGCATCCTGTAAGTCCCTGGTCCTGCTGATAGCATCCTAGAGTGTAGCCGATTTAGTAGATCTGACTAGACCTCAAAGTGGCTCTGCCAATCCCTCCACAAACATATAGATCATCCATACCGCGGATAGATCTGGCACCATCACCGAAACCCTCAAGAAATCTGCGATGTATGTCTCTGGGCTCCCTGTCTCCTTGAGCCTCGTCAGCTCAACAAAATGTTGTTCCGGATCCCTCCGGTCAAAACGCTCCATCAACCTCCTGGTAAAATCAGCATATGACGTCACTGTAGAGTCTCCGAGTGTAACCATCCCATGGAACCACCAGCCCTGGGCCTCACCATCCAAATGTAATGTCGCCACCTTGATGGCCTCTGTCTTCGACATTTGGTTGAGATGGAAATAGATGTCCAGCTTCTCCACCCAAGACTTTGCCGAACTGTTTGATGAGCCATCAAACGTAGGCAAATGGAATCTGCTAGATGTGCGGTGGAAATCTCCATCATGGTAATGTCGGTGCCCTTTATGATGGTTGTGGGGTCTACTATCCCGCTGGAGCTGAACAAAATCTCGGAACAAGAGAGCATCCTTGAACTCCTGCCCATAGGCCTGATACTCTGCAAAATACTCGCCCATGTGTCCGGGCTCTGCCTCCTGCTGGGCTCCTGCCCCTGTGTCTGCTCCCAAGAAAGTGGGCATGGTAGAGCAGGTAGGTGCACGTGAAGCCATCGGCTAAGGAGTATCACGCTGAGCAGCACCATGCTCCGACAAATGATGGGATGTACCTGATCCCTCTCCTACCTAGAAAACTCGTGGGGTCTCACGCTGTCTAGCCTCTACAGCGGTGAATCTCTGACCCATCACCTCAATCTGTCTAGCTAGATCCTGCACTGATTTAAGGAGTGCCTCCCCAAACTGTTTGGCCTTTGTGTCATCTGCCATTGGCCCTCTCTGCTCTGAATCTAATACAGGCTCCTCCTGCTCTGCGTCTGTCACAGGCTCTCTCTCCTGCTCTGTGTCCACCACCTGAACACAGTTTCCCTCTCCGTAGGTGTTCTCCACCCTACGCTCACGGTCTCTGTACTTCCTGCCTCTGTAAAAAATATATGGTCTCCTCCCCGGTGTCATAGACCACAGGCTGAGCCAGAACTATGCTCTGATACCACTGTAATATCCCGTTTCGGGGATATCTCTAAAACACGACAAACTCCAACCAGAGATGGACTGGGAGAGCATTTACCGGATATTCTGCCTCTGAAAGAGGACGAGATCCAGAGGCTGCCTGGCCCTTTCCAGACTCTGTCTAAGAGTAATAGATAAACACACCAAGTGGTATAGAACTAGAATGCTCAAGAATATATAAAAATAATAGTGCAACAGACATATAATAGCATAGAAAGAAAATACGGCAACTCATCCGGAAACATAGAGAGGAAATGCTAAGTCATTTTATTAATCTGAGAAATATAATGAAGTACAATAGGTGATCAGAATGATGGCACCTAATCTTGCTCAAGGCAAGTGAAGAAATGCTCTCAGAATATACAGGAAATGGCTGCTCTCTAAACTTCGTCCCAGCTGCTGGAAAACTGCCGTGTAGCTGCTACTGCTGGAATGAACTGAAGACTAGGGGCTGATCCCCTTACCGGAATGAGCTAAAAATCTGCAATCCTTCTCTACTCACCAATCCCGACAAAACCCAGAAACCATATCAAAAATGGCCGACCCCCGAAAATCACCAGAAAATACCTCCTCAGGGAATTATGCTAGCCTCCAAGGCTCTGCGCAGAGGCTAAATGAGAATAGCTAAAACAACGCCTCAAATTCCACCAAAATCCTCCTACAGGCAAAGGCTGATCCTCTATTCAAAATCTCGGCTAAATCTCCTGAAAAAATCCTGATCTGGAGCAGCTCCAAAATGAACTGCGTCCTCTCTCCTAGTGACTGCGCAGTTTCTACTAAAACACAGCTCCGCAGCAAACCCAAACAACAAACCTCTCACAAAATACTGAAGAAATAGCCTTGCCCGAGCAGGCACTCGAAGTCCCTCGGGGCTAAGGGCGATATCTCCGACCGGAGACACTCAATGCACTAAATAGTGCTGCAGACAGGCTAAACAGCCAACGTGCTCAAGAAGACAAAACGTCTAGCTCAATATCATCAACAACAGAATGAATCAAATGAGAAGGCTCCCTCTTCTTTTATAACGTTGGCCTTCCTCCAATCCCAAGGCCATCTCCTCAACGTAGCCTCCATCTCTTGCCACGTGTCCAATCTCTCCTGCGCAGAAGTTTCTAGAGCTAACGTAGGCCCCCTCTCTACGTGGTGCTTGGCCCCCTTGGCTCCCCCTTAAGTCACAACGTCGTGCTACTAGGAGGGTGTTTTATTTCACTTAAGTGAGTTAGACCCTCTCCACTCACTTTTTATTTATTTACAATCTATAGACGACAAAACTAAACAAAATCGAATATTCCAATTAGCTGTCGCTAATTAGGAATATTACAGTCTCCCCCGACAAAATGTTGCTTGTCCTCAAGCAACTGAAGTGATGGATGCTGCAAAATCTTCTCGCTCTCCCAAGTGGCATCCTCATCCGGCAAATTCTTCCACCTCACCAAGAATTCTCGGACTGTCCTGCTCTGTAACTGCCTCTCCCTGGTATCAATAATGGCCTTTGGCTGCAACACCAAGTGCCCCTCATCATCCGTAGGTGGTAGCTCCTCTGTCACTGTCACCTGCTGCCCCAACGCCTTCTTCAGGCATGATACATGGAAAACGGTGTGGATCTTGCTGCCTTGAGGCAGCTCCAACTCATACGCAACCTGCCCAATCCTGCGTATCACCCTGTATGGCCCATAAAAGCGAGGCTTGAGCTTCTCAACTCCCTTCTGCTTCAGCGATGACTGTCGGTATCGCTGTAATCGTAGGTAGACCAAGTCTCTTACCTCAAACTATCTCTCCACCCGACCTCTGTCAGCATACAACTTCTATTGGTTTTGTGCTGTAGCCATATTGTCCTTGAGAGCTCGGAGGATGTCTTGACTCTCTTGGATCCAAATCTTGGCTCTAGGAGCCTTGCTAGCACCGAACATCACATTAGCAAAAGATAAGGAATGGTACCCATACAAAGCATAAAATGGTGACATACCATTGGACATGTGATGTGTTGTGTTGTAGCAGTACTCCCCCAAATGCAACCATCTCAACCATGCTCGCTGCTGCCCACTAACATAGTTACGCAAGTAGCCCTCCAGCCACTTGTTAACTATCTCCGTCTGTCCATCCATCTATGGGTGATAACTGGTACTCGGTGTCAACTCCGTCCCCACCAGTCAGAAAATCTCTTGCCAAAATCTGCCTATGAAACGGTTGTCCCTGTCACTGATGATGGTCTTAGGAAGACCATGCAGCCTGAAAACCTCTCTGAAGAACAGCTCGGCCACCTGTGTTGTTGTGTAATGCGCAGATATGGCGAAAAAGTGCACATACTTTGTCAGCCGATCAACGACGACAAAGATACAATCCTTGCCCTGCACCATGGGCAACCCTGTGATGAAGTCCATCGATATGCTCTCCCATTTCCCCTCCGGAATGGGAAGAGGTTGCAACAATCCTGCGGGATGGCTCATCTCCCCCTTGTTCCTCTGAAAAACATCGCACTCCGTGATGTGTCGAAATACGCACCTCCCATGCGTGTGCAGCGTACGAGGTGGGTAGGTGTGCATCTCGTGGATCTTCTCATGCTTCCTGGTCTTCTTGTCATCCCACTCCATCTCTAAGGCCTCCCAATCCATGGTGACCTTCCCCAGAGTAATAAACCACTGAACACCCAATACCACATTGGTATCTAGTATGTTGACCATGAAAAATTGATCAGTCACGGTGTAGGTACCCATCGTTACTGCCAACTCTGGAACATATCGGGCACACTGCATCGTCTGGGCTCCTGGGACCAAAACTGAAAATTCATCAAAGCTCTCGGTCGGTATACCCCTCCGCTCGACCATCTGTGCATCAATGAAGTTGTGAGTTGCCTCACTTTGTCAGCAAAAGCGACACTCGTTATTGAAATCTTCATCCCTCGTACGCTTTCTACACCATCATTGGGATTCGGGGAACTCCTCACAAGGCGGCAAGGGTCCCTCATGTGGGGTGCAAAGGCACCTCCGGTCCACGGAGGTGGAGTCGACAGCGATCCTAGGCGTCCCGACCTATCTCTTGCCTCCTCATCATCCTCCTCATCCTCTTCCCCGCTATCATCAGAGAAGACCTCAATGAAATGTGCTTTGCCAGCAGCACGTCTATGCCCTGGTGCCCACGGCTCCTGACAAGTGAAGCATAGCCGCTTCTTCCTCAACTCCCTCCTAGCTTCATCATCTATCTGTGCCCGTCCTGGATTCCCCTTTGGAGGAGGAACCCTCACATCCTTCCCCTTGGGGTGGAAACCCTGCCTTTGGGGGTAAGGTGTCTGAGTCCTGGGTAATGCATCTTGTAAGTCTCGGGTCCTGCTAATAACATCCTGAAGTGTAGCTGGTCTATTAGATCTGACTAGACCCCAAAGTGGCTTTGCCAATCCCTCCACAAACATATAGATCATCCGTGCCACGGATAGATCTGGCACCATCACTGAGACCCTCAAGAAATCTGCAATGTAGGTCTCTGGGCTCCTAGTCTGCTTGAGCCTCATCAGCTCAAAAAAATGTTGTTCCGGATCCCTTCGGTCAAAACGCTCCATCAACCTCCTGGTAAACTCGACATATGTCGTCACTGTAGAGTGTCTGAGTGTAACCATCCCATGGAACCACCAGTCCTGGGCCTCACCATCCAAATGTAATGTCGCCACCTTGATGGCCTCTGTCTCCGACATCTGGTTAAGCTAGAAATAGATTTCTAGCTTCTCCACCCAAGACTTTTCCGAACTGTTTGATGAGCCATCAAACGTAGGAAAATGGAATATGCTAGATGTGCGGTGGGAATCTCCATCATGGTAACGTCGGTGCCCTCTATGATGGTCACGGGGTCTACTATCCCGCTGGAGCTGAACAAAATCTCGAAATGAGAGAGCATCCCTAAACTCCTGCCCATAGGCCTGATACTCTGTAAAATACTCGCCCATGTGTCAGGGCTCTGCCTCCTGCTGGGCTCCTGCCCCTATGTCTGCTCCCAAGAAGTGGGCATGGTAGAGCGGGTAGGTGCACGTGAAGCCATCGGCTGAGGAGTATCACGCTGAGCAGCACCATGCTCCGGAAAATGATGGGATGTACCTGATCCCTCTCCTGCCTGGAAAACTCGTGGGGTCTCACGCTGTCTAGCCTCTACAGTGGTGAATCTCTGACCCATCACCTCAATCTGTCTAGCTAGATCCTGCATCGATTTGAGGAGTGCCTCCCAAAACTGTTTGGCCTCTGTGTCATCTGCCATCGACCCTTTCTACTCTGAATCTAATACAGGCTCCTCCTGCTCTGCGTCTGTCACAGGCTCTCTCTCCTGCTCTGTGTCCACCACCCGAACACAGTGTCCCTCTCCGTAGGTGTTCTCCAACCTACGCTCACAGTTTCTGTACTTCCTGCCTCTATAACAAATATATGGTCTCCTCCCCGATGTCATAGACCACAGGCTGTGCCAAAACTATGCTCTGATACCGCTGTAATATCCTGTTTCGGGGATATCTCTAAAACACGATAAACTCTAACTAGAGATGGACTGGGAGGGCATTTACCAAATATTCTGCCTCTGAAAGAAGATGAGATCCGGAGGCTATCTGGCCCTTTCCAGACTCTGTCTAAGAGTGATAGATAAACACACCAAGTGGTATAGAACTAGAATGCTCAAGAATATATACAAATAACAGTGCAGCAGGCATATAATAACATAAAAAGAAAATATGACAACTCATCTAGAAACATAGAGAGGAAATGCTAAGCCATTTTATTAATCTGAGAAATATAATGAAGTACAATAGGTGATCAGGGTGATGGCACCTAATCTTGCTCAAGGCAAGTGAAGAAATGCTCTTAGAATATACAGGAAATGGCTGCTCTTTGAACTATGTCCCAGCTGCTGGAAAATTTCCATGTAGCTACTACTGATGGAATGAACTGAAGAATAGGCGTTGATCCCCTTGCCGGAATGAGATGAAAATCTGCAATCCTTCTCTACTCACCGATCCCGACAAAACCTAGAAACCATATCAAAAATGCCCGATCCCCGATAATCATCAGAAAATACCTCCTCAGGGAATTACGCTGGCCTCCAAGGCTCTACATAGAGGCTAAATGAGAATAGCTGAAACACTGCCTCAAACTCCACAAAAATCCTCATATAGGCAGAGGTTGCTCCTCTGCTCAAAATATAGGCTAAATCTCCTAAAGAAATCCCGATTTGGAGCACCTCCAAAATGAACTGCGTCCTCTCTCCCAGTGACTGCGTAGTCTCTACTAAAGCCCAACTCCCCAGAAAACCCAAACAACAAACCTATCACAAAACACTGAAGAAATAACCTTGCCTGAGCAGGCACTCGAAGTCCCCTGGGGCTAAGGGTGAGATCTCCGACCGAAGACACTCAATGCACTAAACAGTGCTGCAGACAGGCTAAATAGCCGGTGTGCTCAAGAAGACAAAACGTCTAGCTCAATATCATCAACGACAGAATGAATCAAATGAGAAGGCTCCTCCTTCTTTTATAACGTTGGCCTTTCTCCAATCCCAAGTCCATCTCCTCAATGTAGCCTCCATCTGTTGCCACGTGTCCAATCTCTCCTACGCAGAAGCTTCTAGAGCTAACGTAGGCCCCCTCTCTACGTGGTGCTTGGCCCCCTTGGCTCCCCCTTAAGTCACAACGTTGTGCTACTAGGAGGGTGTTTTATTTCACTTAAGCGAGTTAGACCCTCTCCACTCACTTTTTGTTTATTTACAAACTATAGACGGCAAAACTAAACAAAATCGAATATTAAAATTTGCTGTCACTAATTAGGAATTTACATTTGATAATACCAAAAATCCTCATGCCTCATCTCTATTCTATGCATGTAACCAATATAGAGGGTCCATATATCATGGGCTAATCTGATGCATGCTAACCTGCCCTGTGCCTGCCACTATGTAGTACCAATGACGGTTAGAAGCCACATGTGACAAATAGCTACCCCCTAAATGCAACCAATAGAGGGATATCTGATACTCGCAATCGACTCAGGGTATGTGGATCCCTCATATTCCTGCCAACCATCTCCACTGGGTCTGCCATCCGCCCTCTCGATAATGTGTCGATACAATGTCTGGAGTCCCGACACATACTAGGAGGCTACCTCGACTGTTCCCAGTATCCTTTGCTCATGCATGGTCCCGACATGCCTTGAGAAAAGAGTGACACATGTCTCCCTCGTGACCCGCTCCCTAGGCGTAGGCTCGGTGATGAATGATATGCCACCCCTACAAATGATCATCTCATCCCCCAACCTGTGGCTATCAACTAGTGCACCAACGCAATGCCACTGCTGAGAAGTCTCTCCCCTAGTGTGTTGAGTGTCATCCAAATATCTTGGGTGAGCTCCTCGTACCTAGCTACTCATGCCGGTGAAAAAAGGAGGTCTCTGGGCAAGACCCAGGTTCAGGCTTGAGGCCAACAAGGTTTCCGCTGTAGTCTAAGAAAACATTAGAATTTTCACCCTGCTCGAGGAAACAGGGAGTCTCACCTAAGGCGTGTCGTGACCTTACTAAGATTAGAAGCTAGATCATTGACGTCGAGGAAAGATTACTAACGCAGATCATATCTATGAGCATACAAAAGACATATATATATATATCTCAACTATAAGAAGTAAGTTATCATTCATCACTACATGTTCAAAGTACCGAATTAAAAATTTAAAATAGGAATACATTCACCATAATCAATCAAGCACCAACCAATCCATAATATACAACACAACAACAATCTAATTGCATTAACTTGGCTCAAAAAAGCATAAACATACTCCGCATAGTCTATTACATTTTAGTTCAATACAAAATGCTCCACAAAGCTCTCCCTAGGCTCCACTATCCTATCAGCCTCTCTCTCTAACTAACTAACTAACTTCGAAGTCACTTCTTTCCTGCTGACTGACACTGTCAGTCTTTTCTCCTTTTGCGCTCATATGTTCCCTTGCACTTTGTTGCCTTCTGTTTCTTCTTCATCACTAGGAGTTCTATTGTTTGTTCCTTGTCTCCCATCTCTGCCATTTGTGATGTTATCTGTCTATGCCCTGCAATCTTCCTTCAGGTTTTCCGCAATCGTGACAAGTCCCTGCCTACCTTGATTACACTCTACTACCTGTCTTCCGGCTCTCCGCGACTCCAAAACTGTCTTGTCCAAAACAAAGGCCCCAATTGGCCGCGACCACAAGCTATTGACTCAGGTCGAGTCAATATTTTCCTATTGTTGTGGCTTCTGGTGGTCTATCGGCTTCCGATGTTGGCCTAGTTTCCCCTGTTGCTTCCATCTTTGTCTTTTCTTGTTCTAGTTTTCCCTCTTCCAACAAAAGCCCAAACTCAGGAACCTTTCTCATTGTTGTTGTTCTAAGATCTATGGATTCAGCTATTACTTGTTGCCATACCTTAATCATAGGCTCTGTGTCAGTGATGATTTTGTTGGCCTGAGTCACATCCATTACCTGCAGCAGTTTGTTGAACATAACCTAGAGTTTGGGTTCGGCTTCAGTCACCAGTTGTTGAATTTCCTCTGACTTTTGCTTCATAAGTTGTCGTAGGTCCATGAGGAGTTGCTTTTTTGTTGTTGAGTGTTCCTCGATCACCTGAATCTTTGTTTCAAGCATGTCTCCTTGGTCATACAATTGAGTTCTGATGACTGGATCTCTGGTCCCCCTGATTTCAAGGACAATCTGCTGCAGTTTCTCTGAAACCGGTTGTGCCTTCATTGTTAGTGAATTTGAGCACTCGTGTAGTTTCTCCAATATGTTGTATGCTTCCTTGAATGTCATTTCGAGTGTGTCCTTTATGCCCTGAATCTCTCTCTGCCTCTTTGCTACTTTCTCGGCATACACTGTAGAGGGATTTGGTAATGCTAGTCTTGCTGCAAGCGCCTCTTTCAGATCCTGGTTTGCTCGGTCTAGGCTCATACATGCCATTTTGACTCGAATGGATCTTTCGACCATTGAGCATGACAAAATATCTGTGGGTGTTATGTTATCTAGGACAGTGATGGTCGGCCATAGGTCTTTAAAGATCTCTGTTACTTGGTCTAGATATTGTTGTAGGTTATCCTTATCCCCTTGGAGTTGATTTCGTTCATCAGTAAGCGCAATAACTTGTTGTTTTTGCTGCTCAAATATCTGTAAGAGGTCATTGTGTAGACCTTCTGCTTATCGTGTTTCCATCTGGATGAAACTAAAAAGTTGGCTAGGTCCCTAGCTTTGCATGTTCCCATTACTCGACATCTCTTGGCTTGGATGTCTCTCCTTGAGCAGTTTCCCATTGGAAATTGATCTTTCAGAATGTCCTTGTGGGGATGTCAATTGACTTTGTTGTGGTGACTAGCGTTTAGGGATGTGGAGACTAGTGGATGGAATGAACTGTTGCAACAATAAATTGGACTGCTAGAATGGGTTTGGCTTTTGTGTGGTAGGTGTTGTATCGAAAATGAGGGACCCTTCCTGGATTAATAAATCTAAAAAGGTGCCCTGTCCCACTGTGGTTTGGTTAACCTCAGGTACTCCAGCTATACCTGAGTTAACTTCTTCCTCGATATCAACATTTGTTATATTTCCTAGTGGTATTGGATCTGAAATGGTTACAGAGGTGGACAGAGTGTGGATGGGGTGGTCCTTGGATGTGAATGAGGTGTGTGGTGATTAATTGTGCATATGGAGTGGCAATGAGATTTTTATTTTAAGAGCTGATGATGGATCAAATACTAGTAACATAGAGGTGGTTTGGGTGGCGACCTCTGGCTCTTCTTGAATTAACATTCCTGTCACTATTAGCTGGGTTGGTCTTCTCCTGTGAGGTCGACCACTTGCTAAGGTCCCATGGTTCGGGATCTTTTCCCTTTAGGTGCTGGTACTTGGGGGTTTAGTTGGCTTGGCTTTGTGGAGTAGAGTGATAACGGGCAGCAAAGGGGAGTGGAATGTGGTAGATGGTAGTGCAGTTAAGATGGGGGTGATGGTGGACGAAGATGCAGAGTTCAACATCTGAAATTAAGAAAAAGTGGGAAATATAGTAGATGTGATGTTGAGAGTTTCTATTACCTTATTGAAGCCTTTTACCCGTGTGTCCAGTTGGTCCAACAATTGCCGCAGTTGTAATTGGGAGATCCTCTACACTGTTTCTTCTGGTGTCTCCCCCAAAAGTACTTTAGGGAGCATCACATTAAATGAGTAAATCGGGATCATGCTTCTGATCTCCATTGTCGCTCTTGGCCATGAAGAAACTTCTGTGTGGAAGGCTTCTTCCATTATTTGGAACTTCAATGGCTTCTTATGGAAGGTATTTTCATCAACGCATATTTTTCATACATGGCTTCAGTTATGAGTCACCCCAAAACAAATTTGTGGGAAGTATCTATCCAATAGGCTCCTTGGAACTCATTGCTGACTTCTAACTACGTCGACCATCTGTCTGTACCAGGCTACAAAAGCTTCTTCATTGACCTCTTCGATACTCGGGTCCCCTGATATTTTCCATGGCGTGAACCTTAGTGCCATCGGTTGGTCTTGGGTAATATTCGCAAACAGTCTGATTCCTGGTGGACTCCACTTCCACATTGCGATATCCATGATCATATAACCATATATAAATCATGTGGCTCGCTTGTAGTTTTCCTCGCAAACCTCAAACAGCTCCTATAACAAGAATGTGCACCAATTCAGTTGTGCTCCTTGAATGCAATGCTCCGCGACAGAGATTGTGTCAAGGATGCATTCCCCCTTGGTGTAATGCCTTGTTTTCCTAGCGATCAAGTAGCAAGCAAATTTCACTGCTGGGTTGTTGATGAGATCAATTTTTGCTCCCTTTCCTCCTCTCCTTGTTTCATACTTTCTGTAGTAGTCGCAATCTCCTATCTTCTTAGCTCTCTTAGACGTGTTTTGAAAGGTCGATGAGACGTCGTTTCCTACAGCTGATAACCCTGTGAGTCTGTGTATGTAGTCCACGTGAATTGGGATCTCCCTCCCAAGCCATAATGATCCATTCTGAATTTTGTTGATTCAGAACTTGGTGCATTGCATTGCTGCTCCCAACGTCTCGAACACTGGAAGGCTTCTGAGGTGCAGGATTGTTGACCTCTAGATGCCTCTGATATCTGGGTGCACCTTCATTGTTTCACCTCCTCCCTCCTTCATATGATTTTCAATGTACACCTGCCTTTTCATTGCTGGGAACTGGTATGAGTCTGTGAAGTTGATATCTATTAGCGAGGCATTGTCATATTTACCTATCAGTGACTCCACCCTTTGAATTCTTCCGTCGACCTCAGACTTAACCACTAAGGTAGCCATCTTCATCATTTTCTTTCTTCTGCTGTATACTGGAACTGTTGCTGCTGGTCTATTGCTCTGAACTTCTGATGTTGGAATCGGGCTTATCGTTATAGCCGTTTCTTGCTCTGATAACTCATAATTTTCTGGCATTTCGTTGTTTCCTTCTTTCATGCGGGTTAAGTAGTATTACTGGCATGAATGATGTACTTTTCCTGGAATTTGTTGTCATAGAGCAGTACTTTTCCATTAATAGTGAATGTTTTGTGCTTGATGTGGCGGTCATACCAAGCCTTTTGTCGTTGTTTCTGTACTGATTGATGGAAATCCACCAAAAAACTATATTCTTCAAGCTTTTTCAACTCATGAAGGCGTGAAAATATGGAGTCTTTCTATGTCATGTGTGTTGTTGAGGCAATTAAGAGGCTTGGAATGATAAAATCGGCTGGTATTAATACCTCTTTCCCGTACACCAATTGGAATGGAGTTTGATTATGCAGTCTCTTTATGGTTGTCCTGTATGCCCACAATGTGGCTAGTATTCTTTCATCCTAGTCATAACGGTTATCATTGCATATCTTTGTTAGCCCCTTCTCAAATATTTTTTTGAAAGCCTCGACGGTTCCGTTCGCCTGAGGGTGGTATGGTTCACTCTTATGGTGTTGTATCATAAAATTATCCAACAATTATTTAATTGTAGCATTAATGAAATGTGTGCCTTCATCACTTGTTAGGCTCCTTGGACAACCGAACCTGCTTATGATGTTCTCAAAAATAAATATGGCTGTTGCCTCTGATATACAGTCCTTTAATGCTGCCGCCTTTGCCCATCTTGTGAGGTAGTTAGTTGCGGTGATTATATATCTTGCCTGTGAGTGTCACACGATTGGTGTAATTGGTCCTATGAAGTCGACTGCCCATTTCTCAAATGCCTGCATAGTGCTCACAGGTCGTAGGGGCAGCTCATCATGGTGTGACGGTCGCCCTGTTATTTGACAGATGCCACATTTATTTACATATTCTTTGTTGTATTTGTGCATGGTGGGCCACCATAATCCTGCATGCAGTATTTTTTTTGCAGTGGGTTTTGCGCCGACATGGCCTCCCACAACTCTGCTGTGACACTTCCACAAGATGTTTTCTCTTTCATGATCTAAGACACATCTTCGTAGGATATGATCCAGGCTCATTCTATACAACTGCCCTGCTATGAGTTGATACTCAGCTGCTTTAACTACTAGGTATATTCTTTGGGTTGTTGTGTACTTTGATGGGAATTGTCATGTGGCCAAGTATGTTTCTATCTATTCTAGATAATCTGGGATGGCTTCTACGTGGAAAAAATCAACATATGGTAGCTGGTCATCAAGTGGTCCCCCGTTTTCTCCATTTTACAATCTTGACAAATGGTCGAGACCAACATTTTTCCTCCTGGGTTTTACTATTACTTCAAAAGTGAATTCTTGGAATAGTAGGAGCCATCTGTCGATTCTGCCCTCCAGTATAGGTTTGTTTACCATACATTTCGGTGCCGAGTGATCTATGAAAAAATTGAATGTCCCTCCCAATAAGTAGTGGCGAAATTTTTGTAGCGAGTATACCATAGCAAGTGCCTCTCTCTCTGTTGTTGTGTAATTCCTTTTTGCCGTTAATAGCTTCCTGCATGTGAAGTATACTGGGTGATCTATGGAGGTTTCTCCTAGTTGAGCTAGCACCACCCCCAAAGCAATACTTGAAGTGTCGATGTGGACATGCAACTGTTTATCCCAATTCGGATGGGCCAAAATGGGTGCACTTGCTAGTTTCTCTTTCAACGTGTCCAATGCTTTAGTGCATTAATCATTCCATATGAATTGTTTTGACTTCCGCAACAACTTTTCTAGTGATGCTATGATTTTTGCATAGTTGCGAATGAACCTCCTATAGTATCTTGTGTGTCCAAGTAGTGACCTCAACTATATTACATTCTCTGGTGCATCCATATTTACAATTATCGCCACCTTCGCGGGGTCCACACATACTCTTTGCTTGCAGACGACATGTCCCAAAAGCGTTCCAAACAGTACTGCAAAGATGCACTTTTTGAGATTTAGAGAAATTTGAAGCTGTCTGCACCTATCAAACATTATCCTGAGAAGAGTTGCATGGTTATTCAGTAAGTTGTACACCGTCCAATCATCCATGTACACTTCTAGGAACTTATGGATATAGTCTCTGAATGCTGCTATTACTATCCGTGAAAACACAGCTGGTGCATTCTTTTAGCCAAAAATGCATGACATGATAGGCGCATGATCCCCATTCTGTTGTGAAAATAGTTTTTATTTAATCCACTTCTGCTATTCGCACCTTATGATACCCTAAGAAGCCATCCGTGAATGAGTTTGTTTCATTTCCTGCTACATTGTCGAGAACTTCGTCACTAAATGGAGTTGGAAACGGATCATGAATACATGAGTTATTTAGACTTTTGTAGTCCACACATACTCTAATTTCTGGTTTCTCGTTTTTACTTTGTATCACTATTGGGCTGACCCATTCTGCTTCTTCAACCGGAAAAATCAAGCCTCATTCATCGTTTTGTCTATCTCTGCTTTAACCTTTTCTTTTACTCTCAGATTCAGGCGATAAGGTCTATGTTTTACTAGCCTCGCATCCGGTTTTAGGCTATGCATATCTCCCCCACATATCCTTTGATTCCTTTGAGCTCTCCTTAGCATATCATGGATTTCGGGGATATCTCTAAAACACGGCAAAATCCAACCAAAGATGGACTGGGAGGGCGTTTACTAGATATGCTGCCTCTAGTAAGAGGACGAAATCTGGTGGTTACCTGGCCCTTTCCAGACACTATCTAAGAGTATGAAATAAACACACCAAGTGGTATAGAACTAGAATGCTCAAGAATATATAAAAATAACAGTGCAGCAGACATACAATAGCATCGAAAAAATGTACGACAAATCATCCAGAAATATAGAGAGAATGCTAAGCCATTTTATTAAACTGAGAAGTATAATGAAGTCCAATAGGTGATCAGAGTGATGGTACCTAAACTTGCTCAAGGCAAGTGAAGAAATACTCTCAGAATATACAGGAAATGGCTGCTCTCTGAACTGCGTCCCAACTGCTGGAAAACTGCTGTGTAGCTGCTACTGCTGAAATGAACTGATGACTAGGGGCTATTCCCCTTGCCGGAATGAGCTGAAAATCTGGAATCCTCCTCCTACACACCAATCTCGGCAAAACCCAGAAACCATATCAGAAATGGTTGACTCCCGAAAAACACCCCGTTGGGGAATTACGCTGGCCTCCAAGGCTTTGCGCAGAGGCTGAATCGGAATGAATGAAATACGGCCTCAAACTCCACCAAAATTCTCCCAAAGGCAAAGGCTGCTCCTCTGCTCAATCTCCCGGCTCAAAACCCCTGCAAAAATCCCAATCTGGAGCTCCTCCTAGATGGATTGCGTCCTCCCTCTCAATGACTGTGTAGTCTCTCTGAATGCTCGTCTCCGCAACAAAACCAAACACCAAACCTCCTGCAAAATCCTGAAGAAACTACCTTGCCCGAGTAGGCACTCGAAGTCCCCCGGGGCTAAGGGCGAGATCTCCGATCGAAGACACTCAACGCACTAAACAGTGCTGCAGACAGGCTAAACTGCCAGCGTGCTCAAGAAGTCAAAATGACTAGCTCAATATCATCAACAACGAATGAATGAAATGAGGAGGCTCCTCCCTTTTTTATAACGTTGGCCTTCATCCAAACCCTAAGGCCTATCTCCTCAACGTAGCCTCCCTCTTGCCACGTGCTCATCCTCATCTGCGTACTCTCTCCTAGTGCATACGTGGGTCCCCTCTCTGCGTGGTCTCTTGGCCCCCATGGTTCACTTAAGTTATAACGTTGTGCTACTAGGGAGTGAACTTTTATTTCTAAAGTGAGTTATGTCTTCTTTACTCACCTTTTTATTTATGAATAAACTATAGACGGCAAAATTGAGCAAAATCGAATATTCCAATTAGCCATAGCTAATTAGGAATATTACAGTCTCCCCCGGAAAAATGTTGCTTGTCCTCAAGCAACTGAAGTGATGGATGCTGCAAAATTTTCTCACTTTCCCAAGTGGCATCCTCATCCAGCAAATTCTTCCACCTCACCAAGAATTCCCGGACTGTCCTGCTCCGTCGCTGCCTCTCCCTGGTATCAATAATAGCCTCTGGCTGCAACACCAAATGCCCCTCATCATCCGTGGGTGGTAGCTCATCTGTCACTGTCACCTGCTGCCCCAGTGCCTTCTTCAGGCATGATACATGAAAGACGTTATGGATCTTGCTACCTTGGGGCAGCTCCAACACATACGCAACCTGTCCAATCTTGTGTATCACCCTGTATGGCCCGTAAAAGCGGGGCTTGAGCTTTTCTGCTCCCTTCTGCTTTAGTGACGGCTGTCGGTATGGCTGTAATCGTAGGTAGACCAAGTCTCCTACCTCAAACTGTCTCTCCACCCGACCTCTGTCAGCATACAACTTTTGCTGGTTCTGCGCTGTGGCCATATTATCCTTGAGAGCTCGGAGAATATCCTGACTCTCTTGGATCCAAATTTAGCACCAAACATCACGTCAGCAAAAGACAAAGAGTGATATCCATATAAAGCGTAGAATGGAGACATGCCAATGGACATGTGATGTGTAGTGTTGTAGCAGTACTCCCCCAAATGTAGCCACTTCAGCCATGCTCGCTGCTGCCCACTGACATGGTTACACAAGTAGCCCTCCAGCCACTTGTTAACTATCTCCGTCTGTCCATCCGTCTATGGGTGATAACTAGTACTCGGTTGTAATGTTCCCATTTTTGGTATCACCCGTGACAGGGCAAGGAGGGACTTCCAGAGTTAGGAGCAGACAGGTCACATGTACAGATTGGTGCTATCAGTGGGCTCAGGAGCTTTCAGAGGATTTTTGTTGTAATATCCCGAAAGGGAAATAGACAGCAATACAAGCATACGACAATATAGAAAATGCCGAAAATAGAACATAAAGCAAATACACATAAAAATGCCGGAAATGCTAAGCCATTTTATTAATATGAGAATATAATGAGATACAATGGATAATCAGAATAAATGCACCTATCCTTGCTCAAGGCAAGTGAAGAACCCTCTCAGAAAAACAGGAAATGGCTGCTACAAGAAACTGCATCCCAGCTGCTGGAAGAAATTGCCGTAAACTGCTGCTGCTGGAATGAACTGAAGCTAGGGGTTGATCCCCTTGCCGGAATGAGCTGAAAATCGGCAGACCACCTGAACTCACCACCCCGGACAAAACCCAGAAACCATATACAAAACGGACCACCTCCAAAAATCACCCCCATAAACCCTCCTAAAAAAACGCTGTCCCTCCAGGACCAACGCAGACACCAACTGAAATAGACTGAAATGGGGCCACAACTCCTCAGGAAACTCACCAAATGATAAACGCTGAACCTCCACACCGGAATAGGCCTGAATCTCCTGCAGAAATCTCTACCACTGAACAGCTCCAACTCAAACTGCGTTCTCCCTCCAAGGACTGCGCAGTCACCCAATGAAGCTCAGCTCCTCAGCAAAACTCCCAACAAAACACCTGCAAATCTCCTGCTAAAGACTGAAGAAAAACCTTGCCCAAGCAGGCACTCGAAGTCCCCCGGGGCCAAGGGTGAGATCTCCGACCGGAGACACTCAGTCGCACTAAACAGTGCTGCAGACCGACTAAACAGCCAACGTGCTCAAGTAGACAGAAGTCTAGCTCAAAATATCATCAACATATCAATAATGCCAAATGGAGTGAAACTCCCACCTTTTATAGTGCTAGCTCCCCTCAAAACCCTAACTGCGTCCCCTCTCTCCATGAGCTCCTCCTATGCCTGCGCAGTTGCTTCTAGAGCCTACGTGAGGCCTCTCTCATGCAAGGTGTGGACCCCCAAGGCTCTCCTTTAAGTCACAACGTTGCTCCTACTAGGAAGCACTTTATTTTATTAAAGTGAGTTGACCCCTCTTTCTCACTTTTATTTATTAATTAACTATAGGCGGCAAAACTATACAAAAATGAAATATTCCAATTAGCTGTGCTAATTAGGAATATTACAGTCTCCCCCGGCAAAATGTTGCTTGTCCTCAAGCAACTGAAGTGATGGATGCTGTAAAATCTGCTCGCTCTCCCAAGTGGCATCCTCATCCGGCAAAAATTGCTTGTCCTCAAGCAACGCTTGAACAAGCCTACTCTCTAGCTGATGCTCCCCACCGATACTGCAAAATGTGCCTGGGTCCCACTGAAACTTCTCTGCCTCTTGCATCACCCTGATACGAAGGGATATCTCAAGGCCAGGATCCCAAAGTGACCTCTCACAGTACCAGCCAACCAATAATCCTCCCAGATCCCATCGCCACCGTGGCCAATAATCGCACAAGCCCCACGGCTCAGACGGTGCACTGCCTCTAGCTATGACCAATGCTCTAAGAGGTGAAGACCACCATCAAGCATCAATGCTCCTGGGCTCCTGCTGCGCTGTACCTGTAGCTGCATATGCTACCCCTCCAACTGCATACCAGCTCATCACCTCTATCCAATCCAAGTCCTGACTCCATCCCATGCTGATCTTGGTCTCCTGAAATCGGAAAGGAGTCCTGAAGTAATGACAACCGGTGCCCTCCTGCCAACTGGGATCTGTAACATCTACTATGTCCAAGGGCCCCTGCTCCACTGTGCTCTCTACGAAGAATACCATGCCATCAAGAGGGTACCAACTCATGATCTCCCGCCAGTCCATCCTAGAAGAAGAATCTGATGTAGCAACAACAACGGTATATGGAACATGCCTGGGGTGTTTCCGCCAGCCTGTAATCAACTCCCACTGTTCTACCCTGTCTGTCAATGGAAGCTGCCTGTAGAAGGAAGCCTCTCTCTCTATAATGGGAGAAAGTGGGCAAGGTATGCTGCAAGCTCCATCGATGTACTCCTGGAGAGTGCTACCCACTAAAAACGCTACAGCTCTGCTGACTGCGAGTACATCTATCTGCGCCTCATCCCAGTGTCGACCCAAAGATGGATGCTCCAACATATCCAACAACTCCTGCTGTCTACTAGCCCCCTGCATAACAATCCCATCAACCTCCAACACATCCAAAGGATATGGATCTGCAACAGCTGTCACCGTACTAGATGTCAATGCAGCTGACTGCTCCTCCTCAATGGCTGACCCCGCGGTTAGCTGCATATCCACCACAGGCTCGATGTGAGTGCCCATATGGCTCTCTCTCAAAGGAATATCATGCTTGATGTGAGTAGTGTCCTCTAACGACTCAGGCTCCATCACCTGCTGCTCTAGCTGGATTGTCACAAGTGACTCTTCACCCAGAGTATCTCTCGCAGAGTCCCATGACTGCTCACTCTGGACACTAGAATATAGCTCCGGTCTACTATCACCATCCATGCATGACTGCCCTTGCTCCGCAGAAGCGACCTCAATTGATCCTATGGACTCATGTGAAAAAGAGTCTTCACCCTGGCATACAGAAGGAATGCCCTCCTGTTCTATCTCCGCCATCTCATCTGCATCGAACATGCCCAAAGTGCCGAAGGACAACAACAAAATCGGTTGTGTCCGTGAGTGATGTAGAAGAGGGTCAGGTGTGTGAGTCCCCACAGGTACCGTCAAGTACCGCTCATCTGTCTCCCCATCGATCCTGGGTGAACTACTCCAAAAGGTAAGCCCAATGTCCCTGTCCGTGAGTCTCCTTGGAAGCAATGCTCTAAGACCCTGCTGTGCAGCACCGTATGCCCTCGCATACCACTGATCATCCATATACTCCTCAACATGCCACTGCACACTGAGGCATACCTCGGGATACTGCTGGATACCATGTGCTACTGCTGTAGCACCCTGTACCATCTCGTGCCGTGACTGTGTCCAGGCATCGGTTACTCTCCGCATGCTCACAATGTGATGTAGGATACTCCTACTCCCCAATGCCGTCCCACACACTATGGTACACCACCATGCTACTCCATGTCCACCGGCAATCCACCGCTCAATGCTAGAGGCTCCCACACATTCCTGGATGTGATGACCTAGAGCTGTGCCTTTACATGTCGGACTACCACCAATCGGTAACATCGTCTCCACCGTCGTATCACTATACCTGCCGACGAAAGGATCATCACTCCAAATCCTCCTCAAGGGGTCCGAGAAGTGAATCTCCCTGTGTGTCAGTAGTGTTACCACCACTGCTCGGCTCCACTGCGTCCTCTGTGCCCCACACAACGGTGAAGAATCCTTGGCCCCCTACAAGGTGCCATCTGGTGGCCTGCCAATGCCACCTCCTCCGACAAGCTCCTGCCAAGGTGTGCTGTCCACCCCGTGATCCCGTGTATGAATGTCATGCCAAGACAACCTAGGGAGTCTGCCCATAAATTGGTTGGCCACTAGAGCTGACCGAAACTGCACATGCTCTACTACTAGGCCAACTGTACTCTCCAAGACATAGTCAACCGACCTACCTGGGAAACGATAGGTGATCCCACCTGGATCCCAATGCCAATCTGGGGTTCCTGTATTCCCCATGCATAGAAAAAACTGCTGAGCTACACTCAGATCCATCACTATCTCCATAGCCCGCTCCACTGAGTACCAACTCAAAATCTCTCGCCATCCAACCTCAACATGTGGATGCTGTACCCCGTGCAACTCTGATCGCCTCATACCGCTATCCAAGTCAACATATGAGATCTGACTAGGTGGCTCTACCTCTCTCTCTCCAACGGGAAGAGATGACCCAACAACACTGCTAGTCCTATCCATGCATGCCTGAAGGGGAATGATCTGACGTTCCAACGTGCCCTCTGATTGTACCATAAGGGAATCTAGTCGTTCTCCAATGCGGACCAACTTGGCCACCGACTTGGCACAAGTCACTCTCATACCCTCCAGCTCCTGGTCCTGCAACAAAATGGCCTCCCGTACTGACGTGGCCTTCTCTCTCAAAACTCGAAGGTCCGTCCGAAGCCGATGATACCGCTGTCTGCGACCATCATCCCATACCTCTGTACCTGCTAGTGCCTCATCGAAGGTGGATACATCTCCTGACACTGCACCCATCTGTGTGCTGCTACCACCCGAAGACTCGGACGCGACTCCGGTCATCACCTCAATGGATGGCTCTACTGGGGTAGGCTATACCTTCTCCACTACCACATCAACCAACACGGTCGAGGAGGTCTCCAATGAGGGTGAATCCTATGTCACACTAGGTGTAACCTCGGACTCCTTGCAACCATGTGTTCCCTCATCCTCCAAGTGCGAGGTAACCATTTTAATGGTTTTCCTCTCCGGTACTCGGTCAAGCTGGAAAGAGGTATCCAACTTCTCCACCCAAGCTTCCTTTGAGCGCTTGGATGATCCGTCAAATGTCGGTAGATGGAATCTGCCCACTGTGAGCTGCAAGCCCCCATCATGTGAGCGCCTGTTCCCTCTGTGAAAGTTGTGAGGTCTACTATCACGCTGGAGCTGAACAAAGTCTCTAAACGAGAGAGTCTCCATGAACTCCTGCCCGTATGCCTGGTACTCTGCAAAATAGTCACCCATGTGGCCCGGCTCCGGCTCTCGCTGTGCTGCTGCCCCTATGTCTTCATCCAGAAAAGTGGGCATGGTAGGACGTGTGGGTGTATGTGATGCCATATGCTGAGTGGCATCATGCTCCGGCAAATGGTGGGATGTGCCTGATCCCTCACCAATCTGAAAACCCCTTGGGGTTTCCCACTGCCTAACCTCCAGTGCAGTGAGTCTCTGTGACACATCCTGCATGTGTTGGAGGAGCGCCTCTATAAATCTCCTCTCATCATCATCACCTGCCATCGGCTCTTTCTGCTATGTGTCTACAGGCTCCTCAGAAACTGCACGGTTGCTGCAAAACCATACTGCTGCTTAACTTCGACCTCCGATTTACCCATTGAAAACTACTCAGAAAATTCCAAGAATTTGGGAAGGTGATCCTTGCCCAAAACCCAGAAAAACCCAGAAAACGTTTCTTCTAATTCCAACCTTCAAAATTTGACCCTTTTTTCCAATTTCGTTTTTGGTACTGCAATTGCTATTGCTCTCCAAAATTCCAGCAAACCTCTGTATGATCTCTTTCCCAATGTCATAGACTGCTAGCTCCACAGGCTGAGCCAGATCTATGCTCTGATACCACTGTAATATCCCGAAAGGGAAATAGACAGCAATACAAGCATACGACAATATAGAAAATGCCGAAAATAGAACATAAAGCAAATACACATAAAAATGCCGGAAATGCTAAGCCATTTTATTAATATGAGAATATAATGAGATACAATGGATAATCAGAATAAATGCACCTATCCTTGCTCAAGGCAAGCAAAGAACCCTCTCAGAAAAACAGGAAATGGCTGCTACAAGAAACGAACCGCATCCCGCCCGGAAGAAATCGCCGTAAACCGCTCGCCGGGAATGAATCAAGCTATGGGCCGATCTCGCCGAATGAGCTGAGACCGCACCACTCCGAACTTCACCAATTTCGACAAACCCAGAAACCATATACAAAACGGACCACCTCCAAAAATCACCCCCATAAACCCTCCTCCTAAAAAAACGTTGTCCCTCCAGGACCAGCGCAGACACCAACTGAAATAGACTGAAATGGGGCCACAACTCCTCAGGAAACTCACCAAATGATAAACGCTGAACCTCCACACCGGAATAGGCCTGAATCTCCTGCAAAAATCTCTACCACTGAACAGCTCCAACTCAAACTGCGTCCTCCCTCCAAGGACTGCGCAGTCACCCATGAAGCTCAGCTCCTCAGCAAAACTCCCAACAAAACACCTGCAAATCTCCTGCTAAAGACTGAAGAAAAACCTTGCTAGAGCAGGCACTCGAAGTCCCCCTGGGCCAAGGGTGAGATCTCCGACCGGAGACACTCAGTCGCACTAAACAGTGCTGCAGACCGACTAAACAGCCAGCGTGCTCAAGTAGACAGAAGTCTAGCTCAATATCATCAACAATATCAATAATGCCAAATGAGGTGAAACTCCCACCTTTTATAGTGGTAGCTCCCCTCAAAACCCTAACTGCGTCCCCTCTCTCCATAAGCTCCTCCTATGCCTGCGCAGTTGCTTCTAGAGCCTACGTGAGGCCTCTCTCATGCAAAGTGTGGACCCCCAAGGCTCTCCTTTAAGTCACAACGTTGCTCCTACTAGGAAGCACTTTATTTTATTAAAGTGAGTTGACCCCTCTTTCTCACTTTTATTTATTAATTAACTATAGGCAGCAAAACTATACAAAAATGAAATATTCCAATTAGCGGTGTTAATTAGGAATATTACATTTGTGGAGTTTTCATGGTGTTCGGAGGCATTCGCTTGATATACTCCACCATCCGAGCAGTTTGGCTTTCGTTCCGATGCATTCCGATAACTTTCGGAATTTTGAGTTATTTATGGGCTTAACTCAGCTGATTATGCTCAAGGTGGCATTCCGGGAGGAATACACAATGGAACACCTTAGTGTAATAGCTCATTGGAATCGGGACGAGGAGACCTACACGATGGGATAGTTAGACAGAGATTTCAGTGACCGGAGGAGGCGTGGTAGCCGATTTACCCTTTTCGGCATTAAAAAAGAATATTTTATAATATTTTAATAAAAGGGAAAAGTGCTCCATAAATAAAATAATAATAAAATAATGCTCTAGAAGGCTCCAAGGGATCTATAAAAGAAAGGGAGGAGGCCATTGGGAGATATCTTTGGAGTAGATCATTTGCTTGTGTATGAGAGGTTTGAGGACGTGGTTCTCTACTTCATGCAATAGCCCCAGGACGGAAACCCTCGGGTGATTTGTGAGTATTGGACGGAAACCCAATACTTTTGAGGAGACTTCACTTAGGAGTTTCACAGAGCTTCAGAGTTTGGTGTGAGGATCATTCAGATCTTCAACTTGGGCTTCATCATTTTCAGTGGGTTCAGTGTCAGCTGTTGCCGGAGGGAGAGTGCAGCAGTTCAGTTTGTGGCCAGCACCGTTCAGCAGCTTATCTTGGTGGCCAGTTTTCTATCTCAGCGTTTTCTGGGTCAGATCTATATGTCAACCCCTTCTTATTATCTATAATAAAAGCTGAGATTTTCCTTCTGTTCTATATGGTATTGGATTGCAGTGTTTCCTGTCTCTTATTTTACATGGCAATCCTCTGTTGAGTAAATGTTTATTTTACGGCAAATTGTGGTATTCAGTATTTTTCTGCATTTTTAGTTAAAATATCCCATCCGGGATATTACAGTGGTATCAAAGCTGGTGATCTTGCCAGCCTGAGGGTTCAATATAGATTAATTTTGAGTTAAGATTGAGGGTTTCGAAGATTCTCCAATACCAAGATTGTTATTGCTGGTGGTTCTCTGTATCGGAGAAAATATTTTTCCAGAAGTGTGATTGGAGATGTTGTGCCAATAGAACAACTGTGGAATGTTAATATAAGGCCGATCCACATAATTAAAGGGCCAGTTTTGAGTTGTGATGTATTGAAGAAGGAATTCGGCTTGGATGCACATCGAAACGATTTTATGATCGAGGCTGAGCCAAAATTAAGGTGGGAGACCATTACAATTGTTTGAGGAGAAGTCGGTTAATTCCCGGTAGTGTGGGGCCACTTGAAACCCATCCGCGTCAGCAGTAATCGAAGCAGTTGGAAGATAGGGATCTTATCTCTGCGTAAGGGACCGATTTTTGAATTCCATGCGGGGCCAATATTCCAGTTACGCGGGTTTGTGCTGCCGCAAAACCAATTCGTGAAACCGTGAGCCAGGATCATCCCCTAGCGATAGGGAACCGACTGCTGAAGTTATATTCTGAAGCTGTCAATTAGCAGTCGAGATTCTAGCCGGTTGATCGCTGTGCAAAGGGCTCGATTCACCTGCCAAGTTTGCCACGAACATAGTAATACATTTCTTGCCCAGGGGACTAATAGCGGTCGAATTTTGAATATTATCTCGAAGATTATCTTCAGAGGCAAGACGAATTCATAAGGAGATTCGGGAAGCCGAATGGTTCAATGTGGAGTCAAAAATAAAAATAAAGGGAAAAAAAAAAATTTTTTTTGCACAGTCATCTTCTAGTCAAATCACCACATAAGAATGTCAGAATTTTGAGTGATTGAGGAACTCAGCCTTCTCGGTTGAAATTGTATTTCTGTTCTCAATGGACCGAAGGATTAGATTCCAGAAGATGAATTAGAATGCAGGTGTCGCGTATTGGCCAAGGTGGGGCCAGCCGCCAAATCATACTTGACAAACGTTGTCGAACGCTATTGAAGACCAATTTTCATTTGATTTGTTGGGGAATCAACTGTGGCGTACTCCAATTACATCTGCATCTATCTACGTCGAATTCGAGTAGGAAACTATTTATTTGGAGCCGCAGCAGTGGTTATTGAAGCAAATGGGCAGAGGACGTGCCTCGAGGACTGAGTTGTTGTTTGTATTCGGGCATAGGTGGCCGCATACGTTAAAGGCGTCAATTTCCTTGTCTTGGTGTGCCAAAGGTTCCGCGTTTAATTTCTGAAGGTGTTTCCTTTGGATTGGCGAGTTCTGCCTCAAGGAAAACAAATTTTTGCAGTGGCTAAACAACATTCTGGGCGTAGAACAAATTCTGGGCACTTCACTGGGCTAGGAACGATTATCTTGCACTAGTTGAGTCAACACATTAGTACCAGGTTCTCTTTCTCGTTTTTATTTTATTTTCCCAAGTTGCTGGTAGTTTCCTGGTGTTTTATGATTAATCTCGAAATTGTGCCACAAGTTTCAAAACGTTGCCTTTGTAGTGTTGATTGCCATTGTCTTCAGTCAAGGTGTTGTTTGAGCTGACAGCATTGTGTATGTGTTAGTAAGGTCTGAATTTTGCAACCCATTGTGTGGCTGTGTGTCCAAAGTTTGGTTTGTATTACTCAAGAGTTTAATGAGCAATGTAACGGAAGATTAGTATTGATGCCAAGTCACTATGAGTGAATCTATTCTAGAGCTGTTAACATAAGCATCATATATGTGTTGTGAGAAAGCCAACCAAGCTGTGAGTCATGAAGTTCCTTTTATTGTGCATGGCTAAGAGGAAAATTTGCGCTACTGATTGTAGTTGAAATCTTGTATTTGACACCAGCAAACACATGTCACCTACAGCAGTGTGTATTTGAACTGTTTGACAAAAAAAAAAAAAAAAACCACACCTACACCACTATAGAAACTCAGAGAAACAGTGACCACATCATTGGCTGAACCATCGAGGAATTCCTAAGCAGCTTGAGAAGGATAAAAATTGATTCCTTGAACCACCATGAATCAGAAAACCAGAGAACAAAACAGAACAGCAGACCCTTCTCCAAGAAGGTACATAATTTGCTCCAACAAGAGCATCCGAGGAACCTACAGAAGGAGGAAGAAGTGGGAGATTGGCTTTATGCACTTGGGATGGGCTTAAAGAGTGGAAGATCAGAAAATGACTTTCCCAGGTTAGAGAAGCTGGAATCCTGCCTTTCAAAGGTACAACAATCTGATTGGTGTTTGAATTGGGCTTTGAAGCCATCTATGCTTGCATTGATACAAGCCAGATTCTTGGAACATCCAAGTGAGAGAGTCCAGCTGATAGTTGCCTCTTGTTTCATCGATATCTTGAGGATAACAACACCCTTCCCTCCCTACAATGATGATATTATGAGAAGAATTTTCAGATTGATAGTAGGAACCTTTCAGGATTTGGACACTTGTGCAGGCTCTACATTTGGGAGGAAGCTTAAGGTTCTAGAAGTCATGGCTATGACCCAGACTTATGAGGTCATGATCGATCTTGAGTGTGATGGCTTGACACTGCAGATGTTCCAATGCTTCTTCAGCATTAGGAGACATCATCCTGATACTGTCACAGCACACATGCAGTCCATTTTGTCGTCATGTATGAGAGACCATGGGACCATTAGCCGAGAGTTGCAGACCCGATTGTTGGGCATTTGGAGGAGAAAGAAGTTGGTCTCACCTGCTACTTATGTGCTAGCCCAAGGGCTGGTTGAGCAGAATATTGCGCTATTCAGGAGACAGTTGACCAGGGAGGAGCTACTCCAGTTTGGTGGGTCAGGCAGCAGAAATGAGCTGAGGAGGAAGGGACTTTGCTTCATTTGCAAAGAACCTTGGGGGCCTGATCACTCACGTTTGAAAGATGCAGACGAGGTGGCAGAGGTAGAGCAGGTAGACGTTCCTTCTGTATGCCAGGATGAGGACTCTTCTTCAGATGAGTCCATGGGATCATATGAGGATGCTTCTGGGGAGCGAGAGCAGCCATGCAGAGATGATGATGACAGTAGACCAGAGCTGTGTTCTAGTGCGCAAGGTGAGCAGTCAGGGGACTGTATAGGTGATACTCTGGGTGATGAGTCACTTGTGACGATTAAGCCAGAACAGCATATGATGGAGCCTGATCAGCAGAGGAGGATACTATGGACATCAGGCATGACATTTCCCTGGGTGAGATCCAGATGGGCACTCACATTGAGCCTATGATGGATATGCAGCTAACATTGGGGTCAGCCTTTGAGGAGGAGCAGTCAGATGCACAGACACCAGTTGTAGATCCATATCCTCTAGAGACGTTGGAGGTCGATGGGATAGTTCTGCAGGGAGCTAGGGGACAGCAGGAGTTTTACATTCCCGATGAGAGGGATGAGTTGTTGGAGATGGTGGAGCATCCATCTTTGGGCCGACACATTGATGAGGTACAGATAGATGTACATATAGTCGGCCGAGCTGCAGCACTTTTTATGAGTAGTACTCTCCAGGAGTACATCGATGGGGCTTGCAGCATGTCTTGCCCACTTTGGCCCACTATAGAGGGAGGGGCTTCCTTCTACAGGCAGTTTCCATTGATAGACAGGGCAGAGCAGTGGGAGTTGATTACAGGCTGGCAGCAACACCCTGGGCGTGTTCCCTGTGTGGTTGTTGCTACATTGGATTCTTCTTCCAAGATGGACTGGCGGGAGATCATGAGTTGGTACCCTCTTGATGTACGGTATTTTTCATGGCGAGCACAGTGGAGCAGGGGCCCTTAGACACAGTAGATGTTATCGATTCCAGTTGGCAGGAGGGCACCGGTTGTCGTTACTTCAGGACTCCTTCCCAATTCCAGGAGAACAGGATCAGCATTGGATTGAGTCAGGACTTGGATTGGGGAGAGGTGATGAGTTGGTATGCAGTTGGTGGGGCAGCATATGCAGTTACAGGTACAGCACAGCAGGAGCCCGGGAGCATTGATGCTTGCTGGTGGACTTCACCTCTGAGAGCATCAACTATAGCTAGAGACAGTGCGCAGCCTGAGCAGTGGGACTTGGGCGATGATTGGCCATGGTGGCATTGGGATCCGGGAGGATTGTTTGTTGACTGGGACAGAGAGAGATCAGTTTGGGATCCTGACATTGAGGGATCTGTTCCGAGAGGTTTGACACAGATGCATAGCAGCACCCAGAGGTTGGTATGGGATCCAGGCATTGGGTCTGAGATGCAGCGGGCCAATAGAGTGGCCCACATATTTCGATTGCTTGAGGGCAAGAAATCTTGGGGTGAGAGGTCTGTAATGTTCCCATTTCTGGTATCACCCGTGACAGGGCAAGGAGGGACTTCCAGAGTTAGGAGCAGACAGGTCACATGTACAGATTGGTGCTATCAGTGGGCTCAAGAGCTTTCGGAGGAGTTTTCATGGTGTTCGGAGGCATTCGCTTGATATACTCCACCATCCAAGCAGTTTGGCTTTCGTTCCGATGCATTCCGATAACTTTCGGAATTTTGAGTTATTTATGGGCTTAACTCAGCTGATTATGCTCAAGGTGGCATTCCGGGAGGGATACACGATGGAACACCTTAGTGTAATAGCTCATCGGAACCGGGACGAGGAGACCTACACGATGGGACAGTTAGACAGAGATTTCAGTGATCGGAGGAGGCGTGGTAGCCGATATACCCTTTTCTGCATTAAAAAGGAATATTTTATAATATTTTAATAAAAGGGAAAAGTGCTCCATAAATAAAATAATAATAAAATAATGCTCTAGAAGGCTCCCAGGGATCTATAAAAGAAAGGGAGGAGGCCATTGGGAGACATCTTTTGAGTAGATCATTTGCTTGTGTATGAGAGGTTTGAGGACGTGGTTCTCTACTTCAGCCGTAGCCCCAGGACGGAAACCCTCGGGTGATTTGTGAGTGTCGGACGAAAACCCAACTCTCTTGAGGAGACTTCACTTAGGAGTTTCACAGAGCTTCAGAGTTTGGTGTGAGGATCATTCAGATCTTCAACTTGGGCTTCATCATTTTCAGTGGGTTCAGAGTCAGTTGTTGCCGGAGGGAGAGTGCAGCAGTTCAGTTTGTGGCCAGCGCCGTTCAGCAGCTTATCTTGGTGGCCAGTTTCCTATCTCAGCTCTTTCTGGGTCAGATCTATATGTAAACCCCTTTTTATTATCTATAATAAAAGCTGAGATTTTCCTTCTGTTCTATATGGTATTGGATTGCAGTGTTTCCTGTCTTTTATTTTACATGGCAATCTTCTGTTGAATAAATGTTTATTTTACGGCAAATTGTGGTATTCAGTATTTTTCGGCATTTTTAGTTAAAATATCCCATCCGGGATATTACATCGATGTCAACTCTGTCCCCACCAACAGGAAAAGCTCTTGCCAAAATCCGCCCATGAAGCGGCTGTCCCTGTCATTGATGATGGTCCTAGGAAGACCATGTAGCCTAAAAAACTCTCTGAAAAACAGCTCAGCCACCTCTGCTGCTGTGTAGTGCGTGGATATGGCGAAAAAATGCGCATACTTTGTTAGTCGATCAACGACGACAAAGATACAATCCTTGCCCTGCACCATGGGCAACCCTGTGATGAAGTCCATCGATATACTCTCCCATTTCCCCTCCGGAATGGGAAGAGACTGCAATAATCCTGCAGGATGGCTCATCTCCCCCTTGTTCCTCTGGCAAACATCGCACTACCTGATGTGCTGGAGTACGTCCTCCTTGAGGCCCTTCCATGAGAACCTCTCTCTAATGGCCCTGTAGGTTTTGGTAAACCCGTGATGGCCGGCCAATGGTGAATCATGTGATGCTTGAAGTTATCTTCTTCTTGAGCTGAGATCGCTCAGTCAAGAAGATTCTGTCCTTGTAGTAGATGATCTCATCGACCACCCTGTACCTGTTAGCCGCCACCTGTCCATCCAGAACCTCACATGCAAATCTGTCCTTAGAGTACTCCACTAAAATTCGAGCCCTCCAATCTGTATCCAAGCTCATAAGAGATGACGTGGCTGGTCTACGTGAAAGGGCATCTGCTACCACGTTATTCTTACCCTTGACATACTCAATGTCAAAGTCATATGCTTGGATCTTACTGATTCACTTTTGTTGCCGCTCCTGTAGCTGCTTCTGCTCCGACAAGACCCTGAGGTTGTTGTCATCAGTCCTCACCCTCAACCTATTCTCCACCAAATACTGTCGGAATTTGGCTAATGCATGCATAATGGCCAACATCTCCTTGTCGTATATAGAATACAACCTCTCATGTGGAAGGAGCTTCCGACTCTCAAAGGCTATAAGGTGTCCTCCCTGCATCAATACTGCATCGATCCCCTCTCCTAACGCATCACACTGGGCAGCTACTCATCACCTCCTTGAGCCTGTCACTGGCTTGCTGCACTGTATCCGACCAATTGAATGCGCCCTTCTTCGTCAAATCTGTAAGGGGTGCAGCAAGCTGTGAGAAACTCTTGACGAACTTCCTGTAATAAGTACATATGCCAATGAATCCTCGAAGTTCCGTCACGTTCCTCGGCTCCGGCCAATCCCTGATGGCCCTGATCTTCTCCTCATGGACTCTCACTCCATCCACTCCAATAATGTGACCCAAATACAACATCTCCGTCATCCCAAACTCACACTTGGAGAGCTTAGCATAGAACTGTTGCTCTTCCAAGATATGTAGTACTGCGTCTATATGCTGGAGATGCTCCTCCCAAGTCCTGCTATATATGAGTATGTCATCGAAAAAGACCAATACAAACTTCCTCAAATGGCTGTGGAAGATATGGTTCATGCAAGACTGAAAAGTAGCTAGGGCATTGGTTAGCCCGAAGGGCATAACCAAAAACTCAAAGTGCCCATAATGACACCTGAAGACGGTCTTGGGAATGCCTTGTTCCCTCACGCGAATCTGATGGTACCCTGATCTCAAATCAATCTTTGAGAAGAACTTGGCTCCTCTCAGCTCATCCATCAACTCATCAATCCTAGGTATAGGATACCTGTTCTTCAGGGTCTTCTTGTTCAGGGTCCTGTAATCAATACATATCCTCAAGGTGTTGTCCTTCTTCTTCACCAACACCACGGAAGAAGCAAATGGACTCGTGCTCGGTCTTATGTGCCCAAGAGCCGGCAACTCCTAGATGGCCCGCAAAATCTCATCTCGATAGGCTTTGGGATGCCTATAGGGGGTAGTAATCACTGCCTGAATGCCCTCCTCAAGCTCAAT
This sequence comes from Pinus albicaulis, assembly GCA_034641835.2. Taxonomy (NCBI): domain Eukaryota; kingdom Viridiplantae; phylum Streptophyta; class Pinopsida; order Pinales; family Pinaceae; genus Pinus; species Pinus albicaulis. The sequence goes on along the minus strand of CM076577.1, from coordinate 469,679,550 downwards.
GGTGCGCTCGAACCCTCGGTCCAGTGGCCAACCTGGTGGTATATCCCCAAACACTGCATCATACCTGTCAAGGATGGCCTATATATCAGGATGAACTGCCTGACCCGTGGCCTCTGCCTCTGGTGCCCGCAACTCAACCGCCCACTGTATGTCTCCCTTCCGGAAATCTGCCTCCATCCGGTGTGCTGAAACAGTCTGAGGTGGGTAAGTGTGCATCCCGCGGATCTTCTCGTGCTTCCCGGTCTTCTTATCATCCCACTCCATCTCCAAGGCCTCCCAATCTGTGGTGACCTTCCCCAGAGTAATCAACCACTGAACACCCAATACCACATTGGTATTCGGTATGTTGACCACGAAAAAGTGGTCAGTCACAGTGTAGGTACCCATCGTCACTGCTAACTCTGGAACATACCGGGCACACTGCATCGTCTGAGCTCCTAGGACTAGAACTGAAAATCCATCGAAGCACTCGGTCGGTATACTTCTCCGCTCGACCATCTGTGCATCGATGTAATTGTGGGTTGCGCCACTGTCAACCAAAACTGATACTCGCTGGCCACGTACTGTCCCTCGTACACGCAATGTCAAATACTTGGGAACTCCTCGCAATGCTGCAAGGGTCCCTCCTGTGGGTGCAAAAGCTACACCTCCTATTCCTGGAGGTGGGGGTGGCAACTGATCCTGGGTTGTCTGACTATCTCCTGCCTCCTCGTCATCCTCGTCATACTCTCCCCTACTATCCTCGGAGAAGACCTCAATGAAGTGTGCTTTGCCAGCGGCACACCTATGCCCTGGTGCCCACGGCTCCTGACAAGTAAAGCACAACCGCTTCTTCTTTAGCTCCCTCCTGGCATCATCATCTATCTGTGCCCGTCCTGGATTCCCCTTTGGAGGCAGAATCCTCACATCCTTCCCCTTGGGCTGGAAGCCCTGTCTCTGGGGGTAAGGTGTCTGAGTCCTGGGCAATGCATCCTGTAAGTCCCGAGTCCTGCTAATAGCATCTTGGAGTGTAGTTGGTCTAGTAGATCTGACTAAACCCCGAAGTGGCTCTGCTAACCCCTCCACAAACATATAGATCATCCGTGCTGCGGATAGATCTGGCACCATCACTGAAACCCTCAAGAAATCTGGAATGTATGTCTCGGGGCTCCCAGTCTGCTTGAGCCTCGTCAGCTCAACAAAGTGCTGTTCCGGATCCCTCCGGTCAAATCGCTCCATCAACCTCCTGGTAAACTCGGCATATGTCGTCACTGTAGAATGTCCGAGTGTAACCATCCCATGGAACCACCAGTCCTGGGCCTCACCATCCAAATGCAATGTCGCCACCTTGATGGCCTCTCTCTTCGACATCTGGTTAAGCTGGAAATAGATGTCCAGCTTCTCCACCCAAGACTTTGCCGAACTGTTTGATGAACCATCAAACGTAGGAAAATGGAATCTACTAGATGTGCAGTGGGCATCTCCATCATGATAATGTCGGTGCTCTCTATGATGGTCGCGGGCTCTACTATCCCGCTGGAGCTGAACAAATCTCTGAACGAGAGAGCATCCCTTAACTCCTGCCCATAGGCTTGATACTCTACAAAATAATCGCCCATGTGTCCGGGCTCTGCCTCCTGCTGGGCTCCTGCCCCTGTGTCTGCTCCCAAGAAAGTGGGCATGGTAGAGCGTGTAGGTGCATGTGAAGCCATCGGTTGAGTAGTATGACGCTTAGCAGCACCATGCTCTGGAAAATGGTGGGATGTACCTGATCCCTCACCTACCTGGAATACCCGTGGGGTCTCGCACTGTCTAGCCTCTACAACGGTGAATCTCTAACCCATCACCTCAATCTGCCTCGCTAAATCCTGCACCGATTTGAGGAGTGCCTCCCCAAACTGTTTGGCCTCAGTGTCATCTGCCATCGGCTCTCTCTGCTTTGAATCTAACACAGGCTCCTCCTGCTCTGTGTCCACCACCCGAACACAGTCTCCCTCTCCGTAGGTGTTCTCCAACCTACGCTCTCGATCTCTATACTTCTTGCCTCTGTAACAAATATATGGCCTCTTCCCCAGTGTCATAGACAACTAGCTCCACAGGCTAAGCCAAAACTATGCTCTGATACCACTGTAATATCCGATTTCAGGGATATCTCTAAAACACGGCAAAACTCCAACCAGAGATGGACTGAGAGGGCGTTTACCAGATATGCCGCCTCTGAAAAGAGGACGAAATCTGGAGGCTACCTGGCCCTTTCCAGACTCCGTCTAAGAGTATGAGATAAACACACCAAGTGGTATAGAACTAGAATGCCCGAAAATATATAAAGATAACAGTGCAACAGACATACAATAGCATAGAAAGAATGTACAACAAATCGTCCAGAAATATAGAGAGAGAATGCTAAGCCATTTTATTAAACTGAGAAATATAATGAAGTACAATAGGTGATCAGAGTGATAGCACCTAAACTTGCTCAAGGCAAGTGAAGAAATAGTCTCAAAATACACAGGAAATGGCTGCTCTCTGAACTGCGTCCCAGCTGCTGGAAAACTGCCGTGTCGCTGCTACCGCTGAAATGAACTGATGACTAGGGGTTGTTCCCCTTGCGGGAATGAGCTGAAAATCTGGAATCCTCCTCTACTCACCAATCTCAGCAAAACCCAGAAACCATATCAGAAATGGATGAACCCCGAAAAACACCCCCTTAGGGAATTACGCTGGCCTCCAAGGCTTTACGCAGAGGCTGAATAGGAATGAATAAAATACGTCATCAAACTTCACCAAAATCCTCCCAAAGGCAAAGGCTAATCCTCTGCTCAATCTCTCGGCTCAAAAACCCCTGCAAAAATCCCAATCCGGAGCTCCTCCTAGATGGACTGCGTCCTCCCTCTCAATGACTGCGCAGTCTCTCTGAATGCTCGGCTTCGCAACAAAAACCAAACACCAAACCTCCCGCAAAATGCTGAAGAAACTACCTTGCCCGAGCAAGCACTCGAAGTCCCCTGGGGCTAAGGGCGAGATCTCCGATCGGAGACACTCAACGCACTAAACAGTGCTACAGACAGGCTAAACAACCAGCGTGCTCAAGAAGTCAAAATGATCAACTCAATATCATCAACAACGAATGAATGAAATGAGGAGGCTCCTCCCTCTTTTATAACATTGGCCTTCCTCCAAACCCTAAGGCCTATCTCCTCAACGTAGCCTCCCTCTTGTCACATGCTCATCCTCATCTGCGCAGTCTCTCCTAGTGCATACGTGGGCCCCCTCTCTACGTGGTGCTTGGCCCCCCTTGGCTCCCTTTTAGTCACAACGTTGTGCTACTAGGGAGTGGGTTTTATTCCACTAAGTGAGTTAGACGGAAAAATTGAGCAAAATTGAATATTCCAATTAGCCACTGCTAATTAGAAATATTACAGCCACTGAAGATGGAAATAGGTCTTCATACTCTTGTAGCAAGTCAAAGATTTCTTTTGTTGTCTCTGTATCCCAATAATCTCCGATGGATGCAATCTTGGACTTCTCTGTGCTTCCAATATTCTGCTTCTTTGTCTTCAACGGTAACAGGTGTAATCCCTCAGTAGTTGGTTCTTCTTGTATTTCCTATTCCCCTTCCTTTTCTTCAAAGTATAGATGTCGAAGATTTTCTAAATCATCGTCATCTATCTCCTGATCTATTCTTTTACATGCTATTGAATCGTTGACTTTTTGCTCTGATAAAGATATTTCTTCATTTTCCTCAAGTTCGGGGAAGAACAATATTCTTTTAATGGCTTGAAGGGTATCTGTAACTTGGTCTGTGTCTCCCTTGAATGTAAAACATTGCATGAATTTCTTCGCAACTATTCCTAGGTACCTGTTCCTCTCTTCTTCTCTTTTGTCAGGTACCAAGCTCGCGGAATGATGTCTAGTGAATGTATGAAGTTGTGTGCCCATAAATATTTTGGATATTCCTTTCTTCCACTTATACTCGCAATTTTTTAGATGTACTAGAGGATCATAATTCCCTCGATACTTTTCTCCCAATTGCGGTCCTGAAGCCACATGAAATCTTGTCCTTAATGCTCTGGAAATATCTTCCCATTGCAAAAGAGAGTTGCTATGGGTTGCCCAGCACCTTGCCAAAGTGGAATGTAGTGCTACGTCCATGAGAGGGACCCTATGTTCTATTGGTACTTTGTCTTCTACTTTGGTAATAAATGTATTCATAGCTTGCATATTTGAAAGAGTTGGGTATTCTCTTACTTTTGTACCAATCTAGTTGACTCCATGAACGTTGGCGCATCTTCTGGTTTTGATTTCATATCCTCCTTGCTGCTAATCATCCCAAGCCACTTCTGATCCTAGGTCAGAACTCTGAACACTTCTCCAGCTTACTGTTACTCTTGCTATAGGATTAATGTAATATTCTCTCTTCCCTACAGTCATCTAGTAGAGTTGATCTAGAAGCTTTGCGTCTTCTCTGTTGTCAACAGTTTCTGTGTATCGGGGTCCTTGATACGGGTCCAATGGCTGAACCACTCTGACCTCACCATCTTCGAATATCATCAATTCCTTCTTTAAGTCGATGACTACGTAATTTTCAAAGGCCCAATCTATTCTCAGCAAGGTAGGATAAGGATCCTTGTCGTCCATGATATCTATTACTTCAAAGTCCATATAGGTCTTTACTCCCACAACATCAACCTCAACTTCTTCCAGCCTTCCTATTGGTACAATGCAGTATTGATTTGCCATTCTGCACTGTATTGGTGAGTATGACAGCTTCGGTTTTCCCAGTGCTTCCCATGTCTTTCGAGGTAGAATATTGACATCTGATCCGAGATCTAGCATTGTGTCTTTGATCTGGAATCCCGCAACTTGAGCTTTTATGCAGAACTCTTTTCCAGTCCTTCTCTTATTTCTTTTTACTCTTCTTATATATTTTTCAGCTGTGTAACCTGAGTCTCTAGGTCCTGCTCCTCCTTGCATGACCATTTCTAGATTTTGCTTTAATTGTTCCAGCATCTGTCCATTGTTTACAATTTTCAGGAACAGTCGGAACCACTCTTCTATAGGTGTGCTTGTATGGACTATTTTTCTTCCTTCACTAGATTGTTGCGGAAGTTTCATACTCTGATGTCTTCCTATCTGTGAGAATGTTTCAAGTATTGCTTCTGTCAATCCGGGCTAAATGCTTTTTTTGAGGATGCATGTTTGATTAGCTTTATCGGGTCCATTTCTCGTGCATCCTCTCCTGTCTTCTTCCCTCCTCGCGTGACTATAGATACACTTTGCAGAGGTTGAGTCTCTACTATCCTTGGTTCTGCAATAACCAAGTTAGCTCCTCTTTGTCTAGCTCTCTCTTCCCACCTCTTAATCAGCTCCGGGCAATCTTTAGTAGCATGTGCATTTACTTTGCATTGAGAGCACCATGGTCTCCTGGGTAGCGGACATTTTCTTGGTACATGACCTTGCTGATCACAGTTATAACACCTTACCGGTCCTCTTCCTCCAGTTCTGCTTCCTCTCATTCCTCCTCCTCGTCCCCTTCGAGTCTCATTTACTCTATAGGACGGCCTGTCTAACCGTTCTACTAATGCATCAAGGGCTCTGCATTCCTTCGTATTATGAGTTGTAGAGGCACAAAATTCACAGTAAATGTTGCTTGGAACATTTGAGTATTTTTGCATAATTGGACATAGTCGTGGAGGATGATCAATACCTTTGCATATTTCGAAGCATTCTGCTGCTATTTGATTCTATTGATTGGGGAACCCTGGGAAGTGGGGTTGCGGTTGGTATAGCCCTTGAGTATTTATCTATGCAACTCCACCGACTGGTGGGGCCCCCTGTGTTCCGACCGCCGAAGTTCCAACGTTTGCTCCTTGTAACCTCGGGCATTCTGTGGCTACATGTCCTTCCATCAAGCAATCTGTACACCACACGTTGGGCCTTGCAAGTCGTACCGGTTGAATATCTTTCAGTTTCTCCGTCAAACTGGCTATTTGATGTTGCAGTCCTAGTATGGATGGACCTTGCATCGTTGCCCCTCCTTTGAACTCCTACGGGTATCCAGCCATTGCTTCTATTTTCATTGCTTGCTCTAGAGCATCTTGAAGGGTATCAAACTTTTGTTGTGTCAATGGTGTCCTTGTCAATGGTAGGGTGAACCAGTCCCGCTGGTGATTTGGGTTGATTGGGTAACTTAGCTTTCCAATCGTGTCTTTGAATCTTCTCATCAAATCCTAGGTTGTTTCTCCTTCCCGCTATTTGATTTCCCATAGCTCATACAATACTCGTTGATTCGTCTGAGGTAGCTTGAATTCTTGGACGAATTCCCTCTTAACATCATCTATTGTTGGGTTCTGGTGTTCTTCTGAACATTTGATGAACCAGTGCAAAGCTCTTTTCCTTAATGTGGTTTGAAACTCAATTAGATTGCCTGCATCTGGTGTCTGTCGAGCTCTCCAAATTGCTTCACAGAGATACCAGTGTTGTTCTACATCGTCGTTACCTTTTCCAGAGAATTATGAGTATTGGGTGAACAATCCCGCCATCTTTCCTTGTGTTGGTGGTACTAAAACAAGACCTATACTTCGCGGTTGAGAGAGTCCACTACCAACATTGTTGCTAGTAGATATTTGTACTGTGGATTTAGTACTACTAAACTCTCTAAACTCTCATAACTTAATCAAGAACTTATCAGGTGGATGATAGACTACCAGGGGAAGGTTAGGACTAGTGCTACTTGAAACTTGGGGAATAGGATTACATTGTGTTATGGTTGTCGGCCTCTCTTGAAATAGTTGCTCCATCGCAACATGCAGCTCCACATCAGACTCCTCCTCGGGGCGCGTGTCCTCCTCACTGGAGTTTTCTCCCTTTTCTCTTCGGGCTGGCCTCGTATAAACTTGCCTAACTTCCATAACAGACCCTTCCATTCCTTGGGGTCCCATCTGACCTTCTCTTTCCTCTGTCATCTGCGACGCCTTTTCCTTGTTCTGTCAATTCTTCTCCAGCTTCTCAAATTCTCGTATTGCCCTTTCCCGCCAGTTCTCAGCAATCTACACCCTCCAATGTGGTCTCCACTCTCTCAACCTATTGGAGGTTCCAGCATCCATATCCCTATCCCCCCTTTTTCCTTACTCGTAGCATATTTCCCTCAACTCCTTCCCCCAGTATTGGAGGTTTAGGTCTCCATCTCAAGATTTTGGAATAACATTAGGCCCTCATCCACCATTAGAGCTTTAATCCACAAGGAGATTTATTTCAGTAATTTTCCCTGCAACCTAGGTCTAAATATGTCTTTGGCTTTTGTAAAAGATTGGTAGCACTCGGCTGCAAACTCTACAATGTACCCCTCCAAGGTAGTTTGTACCCAAAAATCCACTGCTCGGGTTAGATCTGTATCTAACCGATGTAGCGCTGCTAGATCTGCGTGCGTCCAATTGTGACAAACTCGACGCAATCCTTCAGGAAGTGACTTGATCTGGAGTCTCCACAACCAGTTGTAAAGTTCTTCTGGAAATTTTCTGCAGAAAATTTCTAACAAGTCACTCGCTGAGTCTGAAAACAGAACTTGACCTTTGACAGTGTTTTCCCTCTATTGGCGAAGCTCCGCTTGTTGCGATATGAACTGATTTACGTGATTATACCACTAGCTACGTAGTTCCTCCTTATAGATCCTCGATAACATGATCTAGCTTCTAGATGAATTTTCAGGTCCCGACAACGGAACCATTTATTGGCGAAAAAGGAGGTCTCTGGGCAGGACCCAAGTTCAGGCTTCAGTCCAACTGTTAAAATTTGAGTACCAGAAGACAAGTGGTTCCCTAAGGCTTTGATCTTTAGCCTAGGGAAAAGTGTCCAAATGTATTTAACTTTTTCTCCTAAAGTGACTTTATAAGTGGTAAATTCAAATCTAATTTAAAAGTGACTTTATAAGTGATAAAGTTACTAAGTCTGATTTTAAAGTGACTTTATTAAAGTCAATGTAAAATTAGAAAGTAAGAAGTGACTATATGAATAAAAGGCTAAGTGGGTCTTTATTTAAGTGGGGTGAATTGGAAAATAGAAATTGAGAATTAAATGCACATTTAATCTCAGCCCTAGATCTAAAGCTATCTCAGCCATTAGATTTAGGGATTCCCCAAAAATCACTTAGGGTTATGTTAAAGGAGGAAAATAAGAGAAAAGGTCATTCAGTCTTTCATGAGCAGATTGAGAGAAGAGAAAAAGAGAGCAAAAAGAAATTTCTAAGCAGAGAAGAGAGAAGCAAACAACACCTTGGCACATTTATAAAGGCAACACTATTTCAGCAAGTCCATAAAGCAAAGCAAGAGCACGATTTTTGAGGCAAGTGGCACGAAAATGAAGGAAAGGCAGAGCAACATTTATTGCAACAGTCTGGCACAGATTTTGAGGTCCATACAGCAATTAAGGAGGCACGAAATTCGAGGTCCGTGTTGGAAATGTTGTCATTGATGGCAAAGGAGGTAGCGCTGAAGCAAAGGAGGCAGCGCTGAAGCAAAGGAGGCAGCAACAGGAGCAGCAGAGGCAGAGGCAGAGGCAGAGCGACAGGAGCAGCATAGGCAGAGGCAAAAGCAGAGCCGTTATAAAATTCCGAGAATTGCCCAAGCCGGCAGATACAGTCGTATGTATAATTCCGAGAATCATACCCCAAGCCGGGCGTTACGCATATAATGCAAAACCAAATTCCGGGAATCGCTACCCACGTAGGAGTATACATAGAGCGCATTACATATGTTCCAATGGTCCAAGGCATATACATTGATATATATTAAAGTGGAGCGGAACCACAGTCAAATGAACAGGAGCGGAACTCTGCAATGGAGCAGAACCATAGTCGAATCATTATAATATATTGAAAAATGACTATTTAATATTGAATAAACGGAGAACTGGAACCTTAACCGGAGGAACCATGAGGGGACTGAAACCACGAGCGGGTTCACGGAGGCAGATTTCCCCATTCCACACCGCTTTTAGTACAAAGGCGGTATTGCTGGAACGAGCAGCGATTCCATTGATTGATTGACGCGTGGCATTGGCGGTATTGGAGGCCACCGCTTAACCCATAATTCCGCGAGTTATACATCGAACCAGGACGCTGAGCGGAATGGACTATAACCGTCGATCTGGCGTGCCATCATCGAACGACGGGTGCTTCACAAAGATGGGCGAAGTTTAAAAATGGAGCACGTGGGTTATGGTAAGCGATTATTTAAAAGCGTGAAAGTGGGGCCCAGGACCCGGTTCTATTATAAAGTTCATTTATAAAATGTGGAGTATTAAAATGAAGATTTTAATTGATTGAAGTGGCGGACCCGATGGCATTATACAATGGATTTAATAGGTTCAATCGCATCCGGCTAATCGCATCGGAACTTTCCGACTGATCGCGAGTCCTTTGTAATATGCTCCGACGAAGAAGTGACCCATGGCTTATTAACTATGATTAACAAGTGTTTGAGTTCCAGTTCTAATCGCAAACGAAAAGTTGTGAAGGCGCTGTTATATATAAATATATATATGTAAAAAGTTTTTGCGATTGTATTGAAAAGTGCCGCGTGGTCTGTGGACCCACGGGCCTCGGCTTAAGGTGGAGGGCGATTGTTTATATAAAATATTTGCTGTGAGATATAAAACATGGTTGCGGTTGTATTAAAACATGCCGCGTGGTCTGTAGACCCACGGGCCTCAGCTTAACGGGAGGGCGATTATTAATGTAATAAAATTGCAATATATGTATGTTCCGGCCTGCGGAACTCGCCACATCAACAAGACACTTGCTGCGTGTAAAGGATTGAATTACAGTCAGCAGATTCATTTATATATAAAGCGCTGGTATAAAAATAAAATAAAATGCAGTTCATAAATTCAGGAGTTACGCAGCAGCCATAAATAGAAAGGCATACAAAGAAGAGAAAGGGACAAAGAGACAGTTAGAGAAAAGACAAATGCACAGCAAGCCAAGAGACAAAATGAGTGAGCTGGAATTCACATTGTAATTCGAATGTAAATGTTTTAATTGTTTTTATTGTTTGTGATGCATTGGAAAGTCTCCGAGAGAAAACAAATTCCCACTATAATGTTAAAATTGACACCTACAGTTATAATTTCTGAGTAAGCTGATAAAAGGAGTGAGAAGGCAGAAGGCAAGGAGACATGACTTTCCATTTCGAATTCCAAGCAGAATACAAACAGTCATGTGAGGAAATCTATAAATAATATCATCTTGATATGCAGATAGAGTTTTTTTTTTTAGAGCAAGCGAGAGAGCATATATAGAGAGAATGCATAATATAGAAGGCAGAGAAGATTAAGAGAAGCTACAGAACAGAGCTGATATTAGAGGTAAATCAGCAAACATTCAGTTTTAGAAAATGAGGAAGTTGGAGCTTTCCTATCAAGTTGCAGCCTGATAGCTGTCAGTTGTAGCTGACTGAGGTTGGAGCCTCCTGTAGGTTGGTGCCTGCAGAAAACTGAAGGGAGTTGGTGCTTCCTTGCAAGTTATAGCTTGGTAGCACTGAGGTAGGAGCCTCCTGTAGGTTGGTGCCTGCAGAAAACAGTGGTGAGAGGGAGTTGGAGCTTGCCTTTGCATCACAACAATAATAAGATGTGGTTTTCTCCCTTTATAGGTTTCCACTTATATTTGGTGTCTCTGTGCATGATATTTATGTATTGATCTGATATGTATTATTTGCTTAGTACCTACTGCTCTCATATTAAGTCTACTGCTCTATTAAACTAATACTTTCTGATTACATTCTAAAATTACTCTCACATCAAATAGAGTTTGAAATGAAGGTGTAAATAAGTTTAATGAAAAGTTTAAAAGATCAGGAATCTATTAAACTGATTCACCCCCCCCTCTCAGTTTAATTAGAGATTCAACAATTTCTATCAGAGCAGGTTCCTTTGTACAAGTCTAACAACTGAAAGGAGATCCTAGGTTCCCAAGATGGCTAGTAAAGAAGGATGCTCAACCAATAAATCCCCTTTCTTCACTGGTGAAAATTATGCTTTCTGGAAAATCTGGATGAAGACATACATAATGTCTCTAGGAATAGAAGTCCGGGTCAGCCGGGGAATTAGGATATGCCCCGAAGTCAAATCGACACAGAAAAAGAAGCTAAAGAAAGCTTGTAGCTAATGCAAAAGCCATGAATGCTATCCAATGGATTGTGTGAAGCGCAGTTTATTAAAGTAATGCACAAAGACACCGCCAAGAAAATATGGGATACTCTTTGAAGGATACATGAGGGAGACCAGAAAGTAAAGACTGCCAAACTTCAAGTATATAGAGCCCAGTTTGAAAACTTAAAAATGAATGATGATGAAGATGTTGGCAAATTCTTCTTAAAAGTTGCAGAAATTGTTAACAATGTGAAAGCTCTTGGAGAAACCATACCAGAAAGTATAGTTGTGCAAAAGATTCTAAGATCACTCCCATCTAGATTTAATCCCAAGGTATCTGCAATAGAAGAGACATCGAATTGGGAGACATTGACCATGAATCAGCTACTAGGAAATCTTACAACATATGAGATGAGGCTTCCACAGAAGAAGTCAAGCACAAGGGAGGCAGCATTCAAAACAGAAAAGAAGAAAGAAGAAAAGGAAGACATATGCTCCTGCTCTGATGAAGAAGAGGCTAAATTTGTCAAGAAATTGGATAGAGGCTCAGGTAACTACAAAGGTAAACTTCCTTTCAAATTCTTTAACTATGGAAGAGTTGGACACTATGCTGCTAAGTGTCCTCATAAGAAAGTAAGGAATCAGGCTCAAGAATCGCAGAAAGAGACCAAGTCGAACTGCGTAAAGGAAAGAAGTTCAACAGAATCCAGTATGCTCACCAAGATGCTAGCAACATCTCGAAGACCTCGATGAACCCTCAAGTGAAGAAGGAACCCTCGTAATTTATATTAATGGCCATAGAAGATCTTGAGGGACTCCTACCGGAAGATGAAGAAGAAGAAGGGGAAGTAGACCTTGAGGGGGAGCTAAGAAGCGCTCTCAAGAAGATTGGGATGTGACTAAAACTAAATGCGTAAAACAAAAAGAGATTCTCCTCAAATGTGTGAAAGAAGAACAAAATTCAAGTCCTCATACGTCAAGGTAGAGCTTTAAGAAGCCAAGAAGATAGAAGACATGTTACTTTAGCAAATCAAGGATAAGACCCAAGAACAAGAGAAACTGGAAGAAGAAGTAGTATGTCTAAGGAAGAAACTAGAAAATGCTCAAAGGAAAGTGGTTATAAACTCTTCTCAAACTCTAGTAAGTTGAATGAAATCCTGGTTGCTCAAAGATCCCCAATGATAAAAACAGGAATAGGCTATGAAGGAGAATCGAGTAAAGGCAAAGAAAAGGAAAACAAAAATATAATTTTTGTAAAAGCAAAGAATACTAATGAAGAATCCTATACAATTCCCACAAAAGAAGAAACATGTAATAAGGATGACAGAGATCAGAAGAAATCTCTAGTAACAAAGAATGTAATAAATACTAAGATGATAGAAAAATAATTATATGCCCCTGAGTATGTCAAATTTGGAAGCCGTCAGAGGTGATTTTTCCCTCCTATGGAGAATGCCACCTATTATGTCTGCCACAAGCCGAGACACATTGTTGCATATTGTTATGCAAGGAAGAGTAATTCAGATCTGCAAAAGATGTAAACAGTGAAGAGACTGTCTCAAACAAACAAATGGAGAAAACAACCTTACATCAGGTATGCAAATAATTTCTATGGTTATTGTTTTTATTGTAAGGAGTTTGGCCATAAAATTACTGAATGTAGAAATTATGGACAAAGACTGATGTTCAATACCTCAAGGAGGTTTATGAGTCAAAGCAATTTTGTTCATGCTCACAATTCTGAAAAAACTATAATCAAATGTTGTATATGCAACCAAATTGGGCATATATCTTCCAAGTGTTCTCTAAAGGGATATAATTCATCACCTCACAAAAGATACCAAACAAAAGGGGGCCTCCAGTGGATAAAGAAGGTGAATAAATGTGACCTGGCTCTAACTGCTCAAGATCTGAAAAGCCAGTGGTACTTGGACAGTGGCTGCTCCAAACACATGACTAGAGACAGAAGCAAGTTTATAACTCTTGATGAAAAGAAATCTGGCAATGTTATTTTTGGTAATGATAAATCAGGAAAGATCAAGGGAAAAGGCTCAGTCAGCATAGACAATGGCAGAGGAAAATCCCAAGAGGTACTATTTGTGGATGGACTGAAAGAAAATTTACTAAGTGTCAGTCAGATGTGTGACAAAGGCTGTGAAGTCCTTTTTAGAGCACAAGATTGTGTGGTCAGGTCAAGCACAACAGGAAAGACTCTGCTCAAAGGTGTTCGAACAAAGAACAATGTATACATAGTGAAAGAGGAAGATGAAGCCTACCATCTTAGCAAACTTGAGGAGTCATGGTTGTGGCATAGGAGATTGGGACATCTCAGCTTTGACCATATCATCAAATTGAGCAAGAATAAAGCTGTCAAAGACATGCCAGAAATAAAAAGGCCTTCAAGTACTATATGTAAATCTTGTCAATTGGGGAAACAGACTCGCACATCCTTTAAATCTAAAGAAGAGTTATCAACAAGAAGACCACTGCAGCTCGTGCACATGGACCTGTGTGGATCTGCTAGAACTAGAACACCAAGTGGAGAATCCTATTTCATGCTGATAATAGATGACTTTTCCAGAATGACATGGGTTGCCTTTCTCAAAAATAAATCAGAAGCATTGGAAAAATTTAAGATATTCAGAGCATTAGCAGAAAATCAAACTGGATGCAAGCTGAAATGTATTAGATCAGATCGAGGAGGAGAATTCACAGATTATGACTTTGCAGACCTATGTAATGAACATGGAATAAAGCAACAATTTACTATTGCAGGGACACCTCAACAGAATGGAGTAGCAGAGAGACAAAACAGGTCTGTACAACAAATAGCCAGAGCTATGATGCAAGAGAATAATATTGCTCAAACCTTCTGGGCAGAAGCAGTACACACAGCAGTACATATCCTTAATAAAGCTCACTTAAGGCCAAGCAGTGACAAGAATCCATATGAACTATGGCATGGAAAGCTAGCTTCAATAAAACATTTCAGAGTCTTTGGTAGCAAGTGTTACATAAAGAATAATGATGAAAACCTTGGGAAATTTGATGCAAGAGCAGATGAAGGAATATTCTTAGGATATGCATCCAAAAGTAAAGGGTACAGGTGCTACAACAAGACTCTTCGAAAAATTGTTGAATGTATTGATGTGAGATTTGATGAAGAACTTCCAAACAATACAAGAAATACAGACTGCTGCAGTCCATCAGACAACCATGAAGAGGAAGACAAGAATGATGATGAAACAAGCAAGACAATAGATGATGTAGAGCTGAGCTCGAAAACCCCCTCAAGATACACTCAGAAGAATCATCCTGAAGATCAGATCATAGGAGACAAGAAAGCAGGAGTCCAGACAAGAAGGCAGCTAACAGAGCAAACAGAAGAAGTATACATAGCCATGTTATCACAAATAGAGCCAAAGAAATTTGAAGAAGCCAACAAGGACAAGTATTGGATAAAAGCAATGAATGAAGAATTGGACCAAATTGAGAAGAACAATACCTGGGAACTAGTTCCTAGACCTATTGAGAAAAATATCATTGGTTCAAAATGGGTATTCAAAAACAAAATGAATGAGCAAGGACAAGTAATCAGGAATAAAGCAAGGATGGTCTGCAAAGGATACTCACAAATAGAAGGACTTGATTATGATGAAACATTTGCCTCTGTAGCTAGAATGGAAGCTATCAGAATGTTCCTGGCATTTGCATGCTATCAAGACTTCAAGGTATATCAAATGGATGTAAAGTCTGTTTTTCTTAATGGAGATCTAGAAGAAGAAGTGTACATGGAACAACCAGAAGGCTTCTCATTGACAGACAAAGAAGACTATGTGTGCAGACTGAAGAAGGCCCTATATGGATTGAAACAGGCTCCTCGTGCTTGGTACTCAAGACTGGACAAATATTTGCAAAAACAGGGTTTTAGGAGAGGTGGAGTAGACAGCAATCTATACATAAAAACGCATGAAAATGAACTCCTAATTGTTGTAGTATATGTTGATGACATTATGTTTGGAAGCAACAGAGATGAGCTAGCAAAAGGATTTGTAGAAGAGATGAAATCAGAGTTTGAAATTTCCATGATTGGAGAGCTCAGTTTCTATTTAGGACTTCAAATTCAGCAAAGGAGCACAGGTACATTCATTTCTCAAGAAAAATACTTAAAAGAAATGCTGAAAAAATTCAAAATGGATGACTGCAAACCAGTGACAACCCCCATGATCACGGGATGCAAGCTGTGTGCTGATGATAGGTCTACAGATGTAGATCAAACACTATACATATCCATGATAGGAAGCCTACTATATCTGACAGCTTCAAGACCAGACATCATGCTAGCAGTAGGACTAGTGGCAAGATATCAAGCAGCACCTAAACAAAACCATCTTCTGGCAGTAAAAAGAATACTCAGATATCTACAAGGAACCGCACAATATGGGCTTTGGTATCCTAAAGGCAAAATCTTCACCTTAACAGCATACACAGATGCAGATTGGGCCAGCTGTGTGGATGACAGGAAGAGTACAAGTGGAGGTGCATTCTATCTAGGAGAAAGTCTAGTGGCATGGCTAAGCAAGAAACAAACATCCATATCTCTGTCTACTACTGAAGCAGAATATATAGCAGCAACAGCATGTTGTACACAAGTCATGTGGATGAAGCAAACTCTTCAAGACATGAAGGTAAGCATTAATGAACCTATCTCAATCAAATGTGATAATACAAGTGCTATAAGTATATCTAAAAATCCTGTGCTTCATTCAAAAACAAAACATATACCAATCAAGTATCATTTTCTCCGAGAACAAGTGGCTCAAAAGATAGTTAAACTGGACTATGTATCATCGAAAGAACAGATAGCAGATATATTTACCAAACCACTTGCCAGAGAACCATTCAAATACTTGAGAGATAAACTAGGGGTAGTATCTGTAGATACTATTCTCTAATATGAAGAGAAAGTACAGTCTCAGGGGGAGAACAAAACGAAGATGTCATTCCAGGGGGAGAATAGCCAGCAAGATAAGCATAAAACAAGTCCACAGGATCACATTATCAATATTATCAGCATTCAGAAGAAACAAGAACCTGTCTGCAATCTAGCACATACTACAGGCACTACAAATGAATCACAGCTATAAAACATATATTGGCTCACTACACCAAAGTGTTCTCTCAACAAGTCTCATACATCACTCTGGAGCAGCATAGTACAATTTCAGCTGAAGAGGATCTAAACGTAACTTAGAGAAAGGAAATACAACGACAGAGCCCATACGGAGAGATGAGGCGTCGTCCTTTGCCATTGATGTCAAAGGGGGAGGAAGAACAAACAACAAGAGAAAGAGAAAGCAAACAGAGAAAGTGGATTGCCATCAATGCCAAAGGGGGAGACTGTTGGAAATGTTGTCATTGATGGCAAAGGAGGTAGCGCTCAAGAAAAGGAGGCAGCGCTCAAGCAAAGGAGGCAGCGACAGGAGCAGCAGAGGCAGAGGCAGAGGTAGAGCGATAGGAGCAGCATAAGCAGAGGCAAAAGCAGAGCCGTTATAAAATTCCGAGAATCGCCCAAGCCGACAGATACAGTCGTATGTATAATTCCGAGAATCATACCCCAAGCCGGGCGTTACGCATATAATGCAAAACCAAATTCCGGGAATCTCTACCCACGCAGGAGTATACATAGAGCGCATTACATATGTTCCAATGGTCCAAGGCATATACATTGATATATATTAAAGTGGAGCGGAACCACAGTCAAATGAACAGGAGCGGAACTCTGCAATGGAGCAGAACCATAGTCGAATCATTATAATATATTGAAAAATGACTATTAAATATTGAATAAACGGAGAACTGGAACCTTAACCGGAGGAACCATGAGGGGACTGAAACCACGAGCGGGTTCACGGAGGCAGATTTCCCCATTCCGCACCGCTTTTGGTACGAAGGCGGTATTGCTGGAACGAGCAGCGATTCCATTGATTGATTGACGCGTGGCATTGGCGGTATTGGAGGCCACCGCTTAACCCATAAATCCGCGAGTTATACATCGAACCAGGACGCTGAGCGGAATGGACTATAACCGTCGATCTGGCGTGCCATCATCGAACGACGGGTACTTCACAAAGATGGGCGAAGTTTAAAAATGGAGCACGCGGGTTATGGTAAGCGATTATTATAAAGCGTGAAAGTGAGGCCCAGGACCCGGTTCTATTATAAAGTTCGTTTATAAAGTGTGGAGTATTAAAATGAAGATTTTAATTGATTGAAGTGGTGGACCCGATGGCATTATACAATGGATTTAATAGGTTCAATCGCATCCGGCTAATCGCATCGGAACTTTCTGACTGATCGCAAGTCCTTTGTAATATGCTCCGATCAAGTGGCAGACCCGATGGGCTTATTAACTATGATTAACAAGTGTTTGAGTTCCAGTTCTAATCGCAAACGAAAAGTTGTGAAGGCGCTGTTATATATAAATATATATATGTAAAAAGTTTTTGCGATTGTATTGAAAAGTGCCGCGTGGTCTGTGGACCCACGGGCCTCGGCTTAAGGTGGAGGGCGATTGTTTATATAAAATATTTGCTGTGAGATATATAAAACATGGTTGCGGTTGTATTAAAACATGCCGCGTGGTCTGTAGACCCATGGGCCTCAGCTTAACAGGAGGGCGATTATTAATGTAATAAAATTGTAATATATGTATGTTCCGGCCTGCGGAACTCGCCACATCAACAAGACACTTGCTGCGTGTAAAGGATTGAATTACAGTCAGCAGATTCATTTATATATAAAGTGCTGGTATAAAAATAAAATAAAATGCAGTTCATAAATTCAGGAGTTACGCAGCAGCCATAAACAGAAAGGCATACAAAGAAGAGAAAGGGACAAAGAGACAGTTAGAGAAAAGACAAATGCACAACAAGCCAAGAGACAAAATGAGTGAGCTGGAATTCACATTGTAATTCGAATGTAAATGTTTTAATTGTTTTTATTGTTTGTGATGCATTGGCAAGTCTCCGAGAGAAAACAAATTCCCACTGTAATGTTAAAATTGACACCTACAGTTATAATTTCTGAGTAAGCTGATAAAAGGAGTGAGAAGGCAGAAGGCAAAGAGACATGACTTTCCATTTCGAATTCCAAGCAAAATACAAACAGTCATGTGAGGAAATCTATAAATAATATCATCTTGATATGCAGAGTGAGTTTTTTTGAGCAAGGGAGAGAGCATATATAGAGAGAATGCAGAATATAGAAGGCAGAGAAGATTAAGAGAAGCTACAGAACAGAGCTGATATCTGAGGTAAATCAGCAAACATTCAGTTTTAGAAAATGAGGAAGTTGGAGCTTCCCTATCAAGTTGCAGCTTGATAGCTGTCAGTTGTAGCTGACTGAGGTTGGAGCCTCCTGTAGGTTGGTGCCTGCAGAAAACTGAAGGGAGTTGGTGCTTCCTTGCAAGTTGTAACTTGTAGAATTGAGGTAGGAGCCTCCTGTAGGTTGGTGCCTGCAGAAAAACAGTGGTGAGAGGGAGTTGGAGCTTGCCTTTGTATCACAACAATAATAAGATGTGGTTTTCTCCCTTTATGGGTTTCCACTTATATCTGGTGTCTCTGTGCATGATATTTATGTATTGATCTGATATGTATTATTTGCTTAATACCTGCTGCTCTCATATTAAGTCTACTTCTCTATTAAACTAATACTTTCTGATTACATTCTAAAAATTACTCTCACATCAAATAGAGTTTGAAATGAAGGTGTAAATAAGTTTAATGAAAAGTTTAAAAAACAGGAATGTATTAAACTGATTCACCCCCCCCTCTCAGTTTAATTAGAGATTCAACAGTCCGTACAATAGCATGAACAACATTGTTTTCGAGGTTAGTATAGCAACACAGCAACACAAAAATTCAGGTCAATACAACATTTATTTGGCACTATTTTTGAGGCACGGTTTTCGAGATAAGTAAAAATTATGGTTGCTGAAATTTTTACTGTTCATTTGATTTCTCTATAAAAGAAATATTCAGAAATAAAGAAGAGCTTTTGAACTGGTTTTCCCCAAGAGTTGTAGGGGATTTTTCCAGGGTCATATTGACAAAAAATCAACGTGTTATTTTCTGTGTGTGGCTGAAATATTTTCTGAGTTTTATTTCTACATTTTCCAGCACTGAAATTTCCAGAATTTGTGTTTTCAGAAATATTTATTATTTCCAGCTTGTTGAATGTATATTTATGGGCATGGGCATTTAACTATATGGGAGTAATAAGGAGAAACTGATAACCAGGGTTGGGCTCAAAATTTCTACATGGTATCAGAGTTTGGGTGGCTGAAAAGTGCAGTTTGGGACAGCAAGTGAAAAATTACAACAAGCTTATTTTTCACACAGAAATCTGAACCTTTACCACAGCATTGAAATTTTCAGTTTGTTAAGACAGTAAGCATGTCTTTGGACTTGAGGGTGGAGAATAGGTTGGATGGGCAGAGCAACTACAGTGCATGGAGGGAGACAATCCAAAGCATCTTTGAGGAGGCAAAAGTATGGGGCATAATGGTACATACCACACAACACCCAGTCGCAGTGCCTGTTGACCCTGTTCAACTGGCAGATTTTATAAGAAGAATGCCAAGGGAAAGAGACTGATTGTGGATGGTGTTAAAGACCATGTCATTCCTCATGTGAGAGGAAAGACATATGCACATGAGATATGGACAACCTTGACCAATCTTTACCAAAGCACCAATGAAAACAGAAAAATGGTCCTAAGGGAGAAGCTAGAAGCCATTAAAATGGCTAAGACTGATGGTGTTATAGCATGCCTCACAAAGATCACTACTGTGAGAGATGAGTTGGTTGTTGTTGGAGAGATAATTCCACCCACTGAGTTGGTGCGGATTACATTGAATGGTCTTCTCAAGACATGGGAGAGTTTTGTGGCTGGGATTGTTGCACGGGAAAACCTTCCCACTTGGGAGAGATTGTGGGATGATTGCATTCAGAATGAAATCAGAAAGAACCATCTTGGGGCAGCCAAACCAGTTGTGGAGGATGATAATGTAGAATTGTTAGCAAGGGGCAAGAAGGGCAAGGGAAAGAAGCAAGCTTCCACAAGTGCAGGTGGGGGTAAAGGCAAAGGTAAAGGTAAACAACAGGTGAACAAGGAGAAGGACTTTTCCAAAGTCAAGTGTTGGAATTGTCAGAAGTTGGGACACTATGTAGTTGTGTGCATGGAGAAGAAGAAGAAGGGAAAGGACAAGACCAAGGCAACATCAGCAGAGATAGAATTGGAGAGCTTTGACCAGGAGTTTGGCTTCATTGTTGTTAAGTCCACAAGTGCAAGATCACATGCCACACAGGTTGAGAAGGAGTGTGCACTTCCCTCCACTAGCGAAGCATCTTCAGGTATTTGGTATGTTGATAGTGGGGCTTCACGTCATATGATAGGAGTTCGTGAGTACTTCTCAGAGCTTTCAGAGAGTGGCACTTATAGAGGTAGTACTCGGAGACGACAATATTGTTAGAGCAGTCGGTGTGGGGACATTGACATTTAATAGGGAACCCAAAACTCCGTTGAAAGTGTCGAATGTTCTATATGTGCCAAGGATGAAGAAGAAACTTATATCTGTCTCAGCATTGGAGGATAGAGGGTATGAGGAATTGTTCAAGAGAGGACTAGTGCTTATATATCCCAGGGGTGCTCCAGCTGATTCAGCTAGAGTGATTGGTGTACGCCATGCCAAGGTGTACAAGTTTCCATTTCAGCCCATTATGGCATTGAGCAGTAGTACCGACAGCAGAGCTAGCAGTTCAGAGTTGTGCGGGATTTGGCACCGCAAGATGGGGCACATGTATCATGGGGCCTTGAGGACATTGCGGGAGATCACCACAGGTGTGCCAAATTTCAGTTCTAATCACATTGATACATGCAGAGGATGTGCTACGGGGAAGTTTGCCAAATCCCCCTTTCCCAGCAGTGACAGCAGATCGACTAGGATTCTTGATTTGATTCATACCCATGCGAGCAGCCGGATGTCTCATGTTTCCTTGAGTGGATATGAGTACTATTTTTTATTTATTGATGATCACTCCAAGAAGACCTGGATTTATTTCTTGAAGACCAAGAGTGAGGTAGTCAAGCAGTTTCAGGAGTTCAAAGCTCTTGTGGAGAGTCAGACAGGTCGGAAGATCAAGTCCCTCAGGTCAGACAATGGAGGGGAGTACACCCTTGGTGAGTTTGTTGATTATTGTGCGAAGGCAGGCATCAAGAGGGAGTTCACAGTTCCTTACAACCCCCAACAGAACGAGGTTGCGGAGAGGAAGAATAGATCCATCATTGGAGCTGCCAAAGCATGCTACACGATCAGGGGTTGCCATTGTTTTTGTGGGCAGAGGCCTGCAACACTGTTGTGTATTTGCAGCACAGGAGTCCACATCGTGCGTTGGGGGCATGTGACTCTGGAAGAGGCTTTTTCTGGGAAGAAACCTGATGTTGGTCATTTTCGTATCTTTGGGTGTATTACATACTCCTATGTACCCAAGGAGAAGAGGACCAAGCTAGAGCCCACTACAGAGAAGGGCATCTTTGTGGGCTACAGTGAGACCTCGAAAGCTTTTCAAATTTATATTCCTACAAGGAGGAGGGTTGTTGTCAGGCGGGATGTGAAGTTCGAGGAGGACAGGGCTTTCAGGAGGTCACGGGAGTTAGAGTCTTTGGATTCACCAGACCCTCAGGATTAGTTGAATCAGTCACAGGGATCCAGTGAACAGGGATCAGGAGGTACATTGATTATGGTGTCAAGTCCATCAGTGAGCAATGGCTCGCAGAATCAAAGGGGTGGTGCTTCGAGCAGCATGCAGAGCAATCCGTAGAGCAGTTCACTAGGTAGTCCACTGATGGACAGTTCACACAATACTTCAACATCTACAGGCACAGGTTCAGGTAGGAGATCAACATACAAACATTCAGGAGTTGATGCTTCTGAGGAGGATGAGGATTCTCCCTCTCTAGTGGGAGATGTGTGCTTAGGGAAGAGGAAGCCCAAGTGGCTTCAGGACTCCTTGAGAGAGGCCACATCTATTGCTGGGCCAAAGAGACAGGTCAGAGAGAGAAGACCACCTGAGCAGTTCTGTAGCTATATGGCATTGGTTGCCAGCATCGTTGACTTCGAGCCTTCTAGCTATGAGGAGGCAGCTAGCTAGCAGGTCCGGAGAGAGGCCATGTAGGAGGAGTATTCTTCTATCATGAAGAATGATGTTTGGGAGGTGGTGTCGAGGCCTGAAGGGAAATCTGTGGTTACTTCCAGATGGCTTTACAAGATAAAGCATGTTGTAGATGGTAGCATTGAGAAGTTCAAGGCTAGATTTGTGGCTAGAGGGTTCTCCCAGGTAGAGGGAGTAGACTATGAGGAGACCTTTGCTCCCGTGGCTCGATATACTTCCATTCGCTCTATTATATCGATAGCAGCAAAGATGGGTTGGAAGATCCACTAGATGGATGTGAAGACTATATTTCTCAACAGCTTCATAAAGGAGGAGGTGTACATTGAGCAGCCACAGGGCTTTGAGGTACATGGGAAGGAGTCCCATGTATGCAAACTGAAGAAGGAACTTTATGGCCTGAAGCAACCTCCTAGAGCTTGGTACTCCAAGATTGATACGTACTTGCAGGAGATGGTTTCACAAAGAGTGATGCAGATCCGAACCTATACTTTATTGTGGTAGGTGAGGAGCCTCTCATTTCAGTGTTATATGTGGATGAATTGGTCATTACGGGCGCAAAGAGACACATAAAGGGCTGCAAGAGAGATCTTGCTTCGGAGTTCGAGATGAAGGACATTGGCTTGATGCATTACTTTTTGGGATTAGAGGTGTGGCAGGAGGAGGGTCATTTCTTCCTGGGAAAGGGGAAATATATTGTGGACATTCTTAGCAGATTTCACATGGAAGATTGCAAACCCATGTCGACACCTATGATCACTAGCTGGAAGAAGCTTCATGCTTCTAATTCCGAGTTGGTGGATCCCACATTGTATAGACAGCTGATTGGTTCCTTGATGTATTTGGTCAACACTCGACCAGATATATGTTTTTCAATCAACACGATGAGGCAGTTCATGTGTCAGCCCAGGAGAATGCACTGGGTTGCTGCAAAACTCATTTTGCGTTACTTGCAAGGGGCAGTGGATTATGGTCTGGATTATAGACAGGGAGATGGAGTGAGATTGGCAGGGTACACTGATCTTGATTGGGCAGGTTGTGCTTCTGATAGGAAGAGCACTGCAGGGTGTTTTTTGGGTTGGGTTCGACAGTTGTGTCGTGGTTCAACTGAAAGCAACAAGCATTGAGTTTAGCGAAGCAGAGTACATGGCAGCCAGTCTGGCTAGTTGTGAGGCCATATGGCTTCGCAAGATGTTTGGCTTATTTGGTCAAGCGTTGAGACCTTCATTGATTTACTGTGATAATCAGAGTTGCATTAGACTCACGGAGAATCCAGTATTTCATGACAGGTCAAAGCATATCGGGATCAAATATCATTTCATCAGAAACTATGTTCAGAAGGGAGTTGTGAAGCTTGAGTATATTCCCACAAATGAGCAGGTAGTAGACATTCTGACCAAATCCTTACCACGGGGTAAGCATGTCTACTTCAAAGACAAGATGGGTGTGGTGAGGAACACTTTCCTTGGTAAGAGGGAGTGTTAAAATTTGGGTACCAGAGGACAAGTGGTTCCCTAAGGCTTTGATCTTTGGCCTAGGGAAAAGTGTCGAAATGTATTTAACTTTTTCTCCTAAAGTGACTTTAGAAGTGGTAAAGTCAAATCTAATTTAAAAGTGACTTTATAAGTGAAAGTACTAAGTCTGATTTTAAAGTGACTTTATTAAAGTCAATGTGAAATTAGAAAGTGAAAAGTGACTATAGGAATAAAAGGCTAAGTGGGTCTTTATTTAAGTGGGGTGAATTGAAAAATAGAAAGTGAGAATTAAATGCACATTTAATCTCAGCCCTAGATCTAAAGCTATCTCAGCCATTGGATTTAGGGATTCCCCAAAAGTCACTTAGGGTTGGGTTAAAGGAGAAAAAGAAGAGAAAAGGTCATTAAGTCTTTCATGAGCAGATTGAGAGAAGAGGAGAAGACAGCAAGAAGAAATTTCTGAGTAGAGAAGAGAGGAGCAAAAAACACCTTGGCACATTTACCAAGGCAACACTATTTCAGCAAGTCCATACAGCAAAGCAAGAGCACGATTTTCGAGGTAAGTGGCACGAAAATCGAGGAAAGGAAGAGCAACATTTATTGAAACAGTTTGGCATAAACTTCGAGGTTCGTACAAAAGTTGAGGCACAAAATTTGAGGTCCATACAGTAGCATAAACAACACTGTTTTCGAGGTCCGTACAGCAACACAGAAATCAAGGTCCGTACAACATCTATTTGGCACTGTTTTTGAGGCAGACTTTGGCACGTTTTTCGAGGAAGGCCATATCGCTGTTCCGACACCATTTTCTATGTTGTCCGTACAAAATTTAAGGTTGTACCTTCTGCTATAATTTTCTGCCTTTCATTTGGCACAAAAAACGAGGTGGAGTATATGCACGGTTTTCAAGATAAGTAAAAATTATGGTTGCTGAAATTTTTACTGTTCATTTGATTTCTCTGTAAAAGCAATATTCAGAAATAAAGACGAGCTTTCGAACTGGTTTTCCCCAAGAGTTGTAGGGGGTTTTTCCAGGGTCATATTGACCAAAAATTAGCGTGTCATTTTCTTTGTGTGTGGCTGAAATATTCTCTGAGTTCTATTTCTACATTTTCCAGCACTGTGAAATTTCTAGAATTTGTGTTTTCAGAAATATTTATTATTTCCAGCTTGTTGAATGTATGTTTATGGGAATGGGAAATTACCTATATGGGAGTAATAAGGAGAAACTGATAACCGAGGTTGGGCTCAAAATTTCTACAACAACAAGGTTTCCGCTGTAGTCTAGGACAACGCCGACATTTTCACCCTGCTCGAGGGAGCAAGGAGTCTCACCCGAGGTGTATCGCGACCTTACTGAGATTATAAGCTAGATCATTGACGTCAAGGAAAGATTATTAATGCAGATCATATCTTATGAGCATACAGAAGACATTTATATATTTCAACTCTAAGAAGTCATCATTCATCACTACATGTTCAGAGTACCGAATTAAAAATTTAAAACATGCATACATTCACCATAATCAATCAAGCGTCAACCAATCCATAATATACAGCACAACAACAGTCTGATTCTATTAACTTGGTTCAAAACAACATAAACATTCTCCGCACAGTCTATTATAGTTCAATTCATTACATATGGCTCCACAGAGCTCTCCCTAAGCTCTACTCCCTCTCAGCCTCTCTCTCTGACTGATTAACTTACTTCAGAGTCGCTTCTTTCCTACTTATCTGTTCCTGCCGACTAACATTGTTTGTCTTTGCCCCTTTTACACTCGGTTGTTCCCTTGCGCTTCGCTGCCTTCTGTTTCTTCTTCATCATTGGGAGTTCTACTGCTTGTTCCTTGTTTCCCGTCTCTGCCATTTCTATCGTTATCTGTTTATGCCCCGCCACTTGCCTTCAGGGTTTCCGCAACTGTGACAGCGCCCTGCCTACCTTGATTGCGATTCGCCACCTGTCTCCCAGCTCTCCGCAACTCCAAAACTGTCTTGTCCAAAACAAAGGCCCCAACAAACCAAAACGACTGCAGCCATAAGTGATGTAGAAGAGGGTCAGGCATGTGAGTCCCCATGGATACCATCAAGTATCGCTCATTTGCGTCTTTGTCGATCCTGGAAGAACTATGCCCAAAGGTATGCCCAGTGTCTCCATCCATGAGTCTCCATAGAGGCAACATTCCAAGACACCACTGTGCAACACCATACACTCTCGCATACCACCGATCATCTCCGTACTCCTGGACATGCCACTGTATACTGCGGCCTACTGCTGTACACTATTGCATACCTCCTGCTACTGCTATCCCATCGTGTATCACCTCGTGTCCTGCCTATTTCACCATACTTGACACCTCCCGCGGGTACTCAATGCGATGTGAGATACCCCTCCTACTCCAAAGTGTAAACCAACATGCTACGGCACACCAACTTGCATCTCTATGCTCCTCTACAAGCCACTACTCCTCGCTGCATAGCCCTCTGCACACCCCTAGATGCTACTTCCTAACATTGGGTCTGTACACATCAATTTGTATCCCCCTACATAACACTGGACCCTATGAGATAACTCTGTGTAGTGCTGTGTACCATTGCCCATTGTCGTACCACCCTGTAACATACACTATCTTGCATGGGCCAAAATATCCACTACTCCACTAGTAAACCCTCCATGATGTGGGCTACATCTCGCCATCTGCTCTGGAAGACCTGGGCGACCTAACTCCTTACATTCCAATGTAAATGGCACTACTTCACTATCCTCCATAGCTCCAGTGTCCAATATACCAATGGGAGAGCACCGTCTCCATGTAATACCCTGCCTGGTGACTTGTCGATGTCACCTCCCCCTACCGGCTCCTGCCAAAGTAGGCTAATCACCGAGTGACTCCACGTGCAGTCAATATGTCAAGACAACTTAGGAAATGTGTCTTTCCCCCTATCGAACCATCCTAGGACTAGTGTTGTTTAGGGCTTTGATGGAGATCAGAACATGTGTGTGCACCTAAACATTAGATCCATTGCGTAAATACTACCATCACCTACTAACTCTATGATGTGATGGGAAATCCCACCTGGGTCCCAACAACAGTTTGAGCTTCCTGTATTCCTAGTACCTAGAACTGACCCCAAGCCTTTCCTTTATACTTTTCTCATTGCAAACCAATGGTCGTGATCTAATCTTGAATTGACGGCTAAGATTAAAATAAATCTTGATCCATGTGACTTAAGTCATTTCCATCACATGTTTAAATTAATTACCTTTAATCTTTTAATTTTCCTAAGTTAGACTTAGGGGCATTAATTAAAAAGATTAATTAATTAATTTTCTCTAAAACAGGAAGGAATTTCTCAAATCCCTTTCTGGGTCTTGGAGATCTCATGTACTCTAGTCCCTCCACAAATTTTGGGACCTAGAGCACATTCAATGCTACCCCAACACTAAAAAATATCAACAGAAGTCGGCTCACCTCATGGAAGACATGTCAGCCTACATGCTAGAAGACAGTCCCTATATAAGGAGAACTGCGGCCTCATCATCAAGAAAGTAATTCGGTCAAGTCTGCAATAAAAGTGCGAGATAGGGAGTGTAATTGGAGAAAATATAAAGGGCTAATCCATGAAAAAAAGAAAGGTATAAATATCTCAAATTCTGTGGAAAAGGTGCGAAGTATAAGGTCTATAATCCAGTGCAAGAGGAAAAGGAATTTCAGTGAAAGAATCTGTGATTGGGTTTGTGATTGGGTCTAGATATAAGTGTGTTATCTATGTCGCAAAGTCTACTCCACCTACACATATCTCGGGAAGGTTCTCACAGCGTGCAAGAAGATACTCCTATTCTGTCTTGGGTTGTCACATACAAGTTCAAGGAAACCGAAGTCTAATACAACAAGAAGAGAATAAACGTATAGGGAGGCAAGTCTGCAAGGTAATTATAGAAAGGCAGAAGGTATCTACAGCAAAGTCAAGGGGTCTTGGTTTAGACTATTGAGATTTTGGGTAGCACCAGATGTGCTCTAGCTCCGACACTTTGTGGAGGGGATACAACACATGAGATCTCCAAGACCCAGAAATCGTATGGAGAAATTCCACCCAGAGCCTAAGTTATTCAAATAATTAATTATTTTAATGGAGAGCCTAAGTCTAACTTAGGGAAATAAAATAATTAAAGTGAATTAATTTAGACATGTGGGTGAGAAAGTTCTAAGTGACGTGGATCAAGTCTTTTCTAATCTTAGCTGTCGATTAGAGATTAGATCACGGTCGTTGAATGTTCAATGAGAAAAGTATTAAAGGAAGGTTTGGGGTCAGTTGGAGAAAACACACATAGTAGAAGCACTTGAGCTAAGTCGAAATTTTGGGGCGCGGTTTGCTGAGAATTTTCGAGTGAGCTTGTAGTGTAGTGAGGGGCAAATCGGCAGTGGGATTTAAGAACCGAGGCTGAGGATACATTGGCAGAGAGGCAAATCCGTACTAGAGTAGCGCAGAAACCCAGCAAGGGTGATGCAGGCCCAACCAGAGCAGCACAAAGGCAACATAGGCTCAGCCACAATGACGCAAGTCAAGCCAGATTTGCGCAGAAGCAGGATAACTTTGCCATAGTGACGTAGGGCCACCTGTATTGCGCAGAGGCTTACGCAGGGCCGTAGTGTTGACGCAGTGCCAGGAGAGGAATTCCAGTGGGCCAGAAAGTGCTCATTTTTAGCAGATCCAGAAGGTGTGAAGCCTCAGCTTGATCAACCATATTTTCTCTCTCCGAGTGATAGAGGTCCATCTGCCGAGATTCTCTCTGTTTGGGCAAACCATGTCAGGTGCCCTTGAATGTATTCATAATTCTACATAATAATAAAACCTTCTAAGAGTTGCTGCACACGTTTTCCCGCATTGGGTTTTTCTGGGGACGTTGTCCAAAAAATATTGTGTCCTTTGTCATGTGTGCTTTATTCTTTGGTACTTGATCTGTATGTATGTGTAGATCTGCAGTGTCTTTACTTTGTTATGTTTTGAATATTTCTAAAAATAACTTGTATAATTAAAAACACAAGTAGGAGAAGTAAACCAGATTTTTGCAGTAGAAATTTATGTTAAGTAGTTTCAGAAATTTTCACATAGTATCAGAGCCATTGCAGATTAGGGGGAATTGAAGCAATCAGGGAAGTGACGAAGATTTTTGCTGCACGAAGGTGGCTGGAACAGCACAAATCCAGAAAAAGGCAGCGCAACACTAGAGGGACAGCGCAGACCCAGCAGGGGTGACGCAAATCCTGTCTAGCTCACATAGCGCTGACACATACCCAGGAGGGTGTAGATCTGCGGTGTGTTTACTTCGCTATTTTCTGAAAATAACTTGTATAATTAAAAACACAAGTAGGAGAAGTAAACCAGATTTCTACAGTAGAAATTTCTGTTAAGTAGTTTTAGAAATTTTCACATGGTATCAGAGCCATTGCAGATCAAGTGGAGCTAAAGCCATCAGGGAAGTGACGAAGATTTTTGCAGTAGGAAGGCGGCTGAAACAATACAGATCTAGAAAAAAGTTGTGCAACACCAAAGGGAAAGCGTAGACCTAGCAGGGGTGACGCAGAGCCTATCTAGCTCACGCAGACTCAGGTGGATGACGCAGACTCAGGTGGATGACGCAGAGCCTGTCTAGATCACGCAGAGATTGACGCAGGCCCAAGCGGGTGACCAAGTCCGAGAGGAGGTGACGTTGTGCCAGTTGTCGTGGCTGGAGGTACAGTTTTTTTTATCTTCGAAGTCGTTGGTGGGGCATTGTTTCTGCCAGTGCAGAACAGTGTCTTGTGGGGTTGACAAAGTAAGGGGAAACAGTTCCTTTGTAGACTTTCTAGCCAACAAGTCTCAGATCCAATCAACGGAGTGGTTGGAGAGTGTTGATTCGACAGTTTTGGTGAAGGATTTTCAGGAGGGAAATCACTTATCAGAGGGAGCGTATTCTTTAGAGGGTT
This sequence comes from Pinus albicaulis, assembly GCA_034641835.2. NCBI lineage: Eukaryota > Viridiplantae > Streptophyta > Pinopsida > Pinales > Pinaceae > Pinus > Pinus albicaulis. The sequence continues at coordinate 469,649,751 of CM076577.1, read as the reverse complement.
TCTATTGCCAAGAAACACAGATCCGGTCTCTTGCTGAGAGCAACAGAATAAGAAGGGAGAAGAGCATCTGTTCCGATATTATTGAGCAGAGATGGCCTCTCATGGATTGAGGGATCAGGACAGGTTAGTGTCATCTGGAAGGCCAGGATCCTATCTTTCCTGGATGAATATCGCATCAAATATTATGCCAAGAAGGTTGTGGCAGTCTCGGTCGATGCTGATCCGTTGAAGAAGTATGAGGAAGCATAGGTAAGGGCCAAGTGCTTGATAAGGGACGGGGTAAAGGATCATGTCGTCCCACGCATTGTCGAGAAGAATACGACAGATGAGATGTGGACAACCTTGACCACATTGTATCAAGGTACTTTTGTCCAGAGGAAGATGCTTTTGGAGAATCAACTGTGACTATTTCAGATGCACAAGGGAGAGAAAATCGATCCCTTCCTCATTCGGTTGAAGGTGATTCGAGATCAGCTGGTTACTATGGGGGCAACTCCTGACGATGGTCTCATGGTGAGAACTACCCTGAATGCTGTCACCGATGAGTGGGAGACCTTTGTCCAAAGTATTTTGGGCAGAGTACAACTTCCAAATTGGGAGGACATGTGGGAAACTCTTCATCAAGAGGAGATCAGGAGGATGTCCAATATGGGCAGCAAAAACGGAGGAGCCAAGATCAAGAAGGAGGAGGAAGATGCAACTCTCACATCTAAGGGACAAAAGAAACAATAAATGAAGAAGAAGAAGGACCTCTCAAAGGTCCGGTGCTTTAGATGTGGCAGATTGGGACACTTCACCAATACTTGTCCTCAGAAGAATAAGGGCAAGGAAGATTCAGATTCCAAGGGTGCGTCAGCCAAGGGGGATGATGGCAGTGATGACGATGTGGCCATGAGTGCTCATGTGCCTCGAGAGAAGAGGTGAGTTGACATTGATATGTAGTTCTCTTGAATTGTAGATGAAGGGCAGAATCCTTGAGGTGCCCAAACTCTTGGATTACATACGAGATACGGGAACCCTTAAAGACAATAGCAGGATGATTGGAGTTAGTTGGTGCAGAGGATCATGGAGGCACTTTGGCAGTGCTAGGACGCTGAAGACTGGAAACGCAGAGGAGAGGCAACAACAATAGCACATAGGCTGATGGGATTTCAGTAGCGTAGAGGAAGTGCTTATGTAGTGCAGAGAAACAGACAACGCAGAGCTTCAAAGGGTCAGTGCAGAGCAATAACAAAGGGTGCTTCAATGTCGAGATGTAGCCAACTTGACTTGTCTGTCAGTATTTTGGGTGATGTCCTTCAGTTGCTTACTTCTCAGCAACTGAGTTGCAATGCAACAGTTAGCAGTGGCAGTGTTATGGGCAGTATGATGCAACATTTGAGAGGGATCTGCAGTACATATGAGGCAGTGACTGTGGCAGAGTCATGGGAATCAGTACATCAGGCAACAATGCAGTGGATGAGGGGCAACAACCGAGCATCAACAATGCAGGGGACTGATGCCATGGATCAAAGTAATGCTTCTGGAGTGAAGTGTTGCTAGAGCACATTCCTCGCTAAGAGGGAGTGTTGTGATTTTGGTTAGCATCAGATGTGCTCTAGCTCCGAAACTTTGTGGAGGGACTAGAACACATGATATCTCCAAGACCCATAAATCGTTTGGAGAAATTCCACCCGGAACCTAAGTTCTTCAAAATATTAATTATTTTAATGGAGACCCTAAGTCTAACTTAGGGAAATTAAATAATTAAAGTGAATTAATTTAGACATGTGGGTGAGAATGTTCTAACTGACATGGATCAAGTTTTTTCTAATCTTAGCCGTCGATTATAGATTAGATCACGATCGTTGAATGTTCAACGAGAAAAGTATTAAAGGAAGGCTTGGGGTCAGTTGGAGGAGACACACAACACTTGAGCTAAGTCGAAATTCTGGGGCCCAGTTTGTTGATAATTTTCAAGTGAGCTTGCAGTGCAGTGAGGGGCAAATCGGCTGTGGGATTTAAGATTCGAGGTCGAGGATACATTGGCATAGAGGTAGATCCGTACCACAGCAGCGTAAAGTCCTAGCAAGGGTGACACAGGCCAAGCTAGAGTTGCGTAGACACAACCAAGGTGACACAGGACAAGCCAGAGCTGTGCAGAAGCAGCGTAGGCTCAACCAGAGTGACGCAAGCCAAGCCAGAGTTGCGCAGAGGTAGCATATACTCAGCCATAATGCAGAGCCAACCTGTAATGCGCAGAGGCTTACACAAGGCCGTAATGCTGACGCAGTGCCGAGAGAGGCAGCGTTGGGGTTCCAGTGGGCCAGAAAGGGCTCATTTTTAGTAGATCCAGAAGGTGTGAAGTCTCAGCTGAATCAGCCATATTTTTTGTCTCCCAGTGATGGAGGTACATCTACCGAGATTTTCACTATTTGGGCAAGCCATGTCTGGTACTTGTGAATGTATTTATTGAGGAATTACGCAATAATTAAAACATTGTAAGAGTTGTTGCACCGGTGTTAGGTCCCTATATCACTAGTATAGTCCCTTATTATTGTTAGTGTAACCCCCTTATTGTTATTATTGAACCCTTGTAACCCCCATTTTGTTATTATTGTACCCTTAAATTATTATTTTTAGGTCAGCTAGGATTACATTGTGGCCCACTAGGATTACATTATGGCCCCATGGACTCCTATATATAGAAAGGAGGTTTTGTAAATTGTATCATCCAAGAATTGTTCATTCATGTAATGTATTAGAGGTTGCCCCCTCGAAGTGGCTTATTTCTAAGGTGTCGATATCTCTTTTCTTCTATTTTTGGAGCTGATTTCTCAACATTTGGTATCAGAGCTTTGGATTCTAGGGTTTCGCTGCTGCAAACAGGTCATCGTCAAATTTTCAATATAAATTTGATTCTACGAAGGTTCGGAAGATGAAATGTTTACCTCAAAAATTTGAAATCATGAGGAACTTCGTGTAAAAATTTTAGAGCTTATTTCACAATATTTTCGGAGATATGATGTGTGTAATTTAGGGTTTTTGTAGGCTCCCAAATTTCATCTAAAATAGGTGACCTTGGGAAAATCTTCATCTCTCTCTGCGAGCATCGGATTGGAATTCTATAAAAAGTGTTTGGAAGTACACGGACTATAATTTCCTTTCTATCAATTTCAAAGCCAAAGGAAGAGAAAACAATGACATGTGGCAAGTCGTACGAGTTTTCTCCTGCGAGACGATCCATAATTGGGTCATTGTGGGAGATTGGAGCGTAACTTTGCCAGCAGAATCCAAATCGGGTCGGACCTATGGCATTCGAAAAGAGGGATTCGGAAGACTGCATGGGGCAAATTTCGGATATTGAAGATTCGAAATCACAAAGACAATTGATTTCAATATCGAGCTCCTCAAAAGCAAGAAAAAGGTGTGTATTTTTTTCGAATTACATAAGTCTCGTTTGAAAAAAATTAGTTTGAATTTATTCCAAGGGAATATTGAAGAATAGATATCAGTATTGGGTTCTAAAATGCCCCCAAAAAATAATTCAACACCAATTAAGCCTTCAGAAGGCTCTACTATGACTCATGAAGACGAAGAAACACAACATGAGATATCAAAATTACAAGAGCAATTGCACCAAATTTCGCTATCGAAAAGAGCAACAAAAAATGAAATGGAAGTTTTGAAGAAAGATTTGGAAACTAATATGGATGGTTTGAAGAAAGGCATGGAAGCTATGATGAATGTTTTGGAAGCTAATATTGATGGCATGGAAGTGGGCATGGAAGCTAAGATGGATGACATGGAATCTAAGATCGATCAAAAAATGAAAGACAACATCGAAAACATGAAGAATGATTTGGCAAAGTTGATACAAGAAATGTTTCCTAATGGCGAAAAGATAGTAGAGAAAACTCATGATGAGAATAAAATACATGTTAATCGTGATTTCATAAACTCTAATGTTGGATTTAAGAACCACCATATTCCAAAGATGGATATGAGGAAGTTTGATGGAAAGGATCCTGTAACATGGATACTACAAATGGAGCAATATTTTGATCTCAATAATGTGCAAAACACACAAAAGGTACACATTGCAACTTTACATTTAGAACAAAATACATTTGTATGGTATCGATGGCTTTGCTCCCATAAAAAAATTGTCACTTGGTCAATTTTCATGGAGGAAATGATAGCACATTATAACGATACAAAGAGCAACACCCTCTTTAGCCAATTGATAAATCTCAAACAAAAGGGTTCAGTGGTGGAGCACATTGAGGAATTCCAAAAATTGAATATAAGGGTAACTAATATTCCAGAGGAACACAAGATTGATGTCTTCATAGGGATTTTAAAGGATAACATCCAACATGAAGTTCACGTTTTGGAACTTGATTCATTGGAGAAGGCATTCGGGTTGGCAAGAAAAATTGAATGTAAAATTATGGCGACAAGGAAGCCTACCACTCACATCTATAAAGATGGAAGTGTTGCTACTCCTAGACTTTCAAAAACCTACAAGGTTGACACCACAACAATTGGAAAAAAAAAGAGAAAAAGGGCTTTGCTATAGTTGTGATAGAAAATACACTAAAGGTCATAAGTGCACTGAGAAGAAATTATTTTACATAGATTGTGAAGAGGAGGAAGAAAATGAAGAAGAAACTTAAAAGTAGAGGATATACACCAAGAAGAAACCATAAGAGAAGAAGAAATGAGTCCGACCATATCATGTAATTCATTGGCGGGAATTACCACTCCTCGAACTCTCAAGATAGAAGGACATATCAAGAAGAAAAAGGTAATAGTGTTGATTGATTCAGGTAGTACCCATAATTTTATTCATTACAAGGTAGCAAAGGAATTGATTTGTTTCCTATACCTAGCACCAGAATGTCAAGTGATGGTTGCAAATGGAGGAACTATAAATTTCTCTGGAAAATGCCATAATATCAAGCTAGCCATGGGTGAATATGTATTGAATAGTCCAATTATTTCCATCCCAATTGGAGGTGTTGATGTTGTACTGGGAGTACAATGGTTACAATATTTGGGGACGGTAGCTTTTAATTTTCAAGAACTTTTCTTGAAATTTTTTTCAGAAGGAAAGGAAATTGAATTACAGGGTATCGCAGGGAAGCCATGAAAGATAATAAGCTCTAATTTCATGACAAAGCTTCTGAAGAAAGAACAATGGGGCATAATTGCACAATTATGCTCACTAGAAGTTCCAACATCAAAATCATCTATTTCTCGAGATCTCCAAAAAGTTTTGGACAATCATTCAATGGTGTTTGATACTCCCAAAGGACTCCCACCTATTCGTGATCATGATCATGCTATTCATTTGATTCCAGGAAGTTTTCCTTCAAAAATCAAGCCTTATAGATATTCTTATGTCCAAAAGAGCGATATTGAACGTATGATTACATAAATGTTAGAGGTTGGTATAATTCAACCTAGTCAAAGTTATTTCTCTACTCCAGTAGTATTGGTGCACAAGAAAGATGGATCATGGCGCATGTTTCCAGATTATAGAGAGCTCAATAAGCTCACTATTAAAGATAAATTTCCCATTCCCGTGATTGATGAATTATTGGATGAATTACATGGAGCAATTTATTTTACCAAGTTGGATCTTCGTTTAGGTTATCATCAAATTAGAATGAAGACTGAAGATATTTAGAAAACAACATTTCGAACTCATGAGGGCCATTATGAATTTTTGTTCATGCCTTTTTTCCTTGCGAATGCACCTTCTACATTTCAAGGGTTGATGAATTCCATTTTCAAATGATTCCTTAGAAAATTTGTGCTAGTATTTTTTGACGATATACTAATCTACAACAGGTCTTGGATGGATCATGTTCAACATGTTGACAGGGTGCTCAAACTATTGTAGGATAAACAATTATATGCAAAAGCATCCAAATGTTTATTTGGAGTACAAGAGGTGGAATATTTGGGTCATATTGTATCTCACGAGGGTGTTAAGGTAGACCCTAACAAAATTAAAGCCATTAAGGAATGGAAAATCCCCACAACCATAAAGCAGTTGCGAGGATTTCTCGGGTTAACGGGGTATTATCGCAAGTTTGTTAACAATTATGGGAGAATAGCAGCACCACTAACAACATTATTGAAGAAAGATGCATTTTCATGGACTCCTGAAGCAACTAAGGCCTTTGAACATCTTAAAGAGGAAATGTGCCTAGCACTGGTCTTAGCTACGCCAAACTTCACAAAAACCTTTATTGTGGAATGTGATGCCTCGGGAAATGGAATTGGTGATGTTTTAATGCAAGAAGGAAGACCCATTTCTTTTGAAAGTCGTTCAATCAAAGGAAAATATTTACAAAGGCTATTTATGAGAAGGAAATGTTAGCAATACTACATGCACTAAAGAAATGGTGAACTTACCGAATGGGAAGACACTTCAAGGTAAAAACTGATCATGATAGACTAAAACACTTTTTGGAACAAAGACTATCTTCAGAAGAGCAGAAAAAATGTGTCACAAAGATGTTGGGTTATGACTTTGAAATAATATAATAAAAAGGGAAGTTAAATGTTGTTGCGGATGCACTCTCAAGAAAGAATGAAGAGGTGGAAGCATTGCTTTGTGTAATTTTTATTATCCAACCAGATTGGATAACCGAAGCAAGGGATGAATGGAAGAAGGATGAAGAAGTGTGGACACTCATTCAAAAGTTGCAGCAAGATCCTAGTACATATGATACATTTAGTTGGAAAAATGATTCCTTATGGTACAAAGATCGTTTATATATTTGTAAGAATTCCCAACTAAAACAAAATATTCTTTTGGAATTGAACACTTCTCCTTTAGGACACTCAGGATTTTTAAAAACTTACCACAGGGTGAAGAAATAATTTTTTTGGGATGGCCTTAAAGATGATATTCAGAAGTTTGCAGTGGAATGTTTGGTTTGCCAAAAAAATAAAGTTGAAACAATTAATACCTCGGGTCTTCTACAACCTTTATCCCTTCCAAGTCAACATTGGGAGGAGATTTTAATGGATTTTATCACACATTTACCTAAGTCGAAGGAAGGGTGTCATCATGGTGGTAGTTGATAGATTTTAGAGTATGCACACTTTTGTGCATTATATCATCCATTTAAAGCAAGTACAGTTGCTACTGCATTTATGGAAACAATTCAAAAGCTACATGGAAACCCAAAGATTATTGTGACATAGATCCCATTTTTACTGGAAAATTTTGGACGGAATTATTTTCTTGTTTGGGTTCTCAACTAGCTCATAGGTCATCTTATTATCCTCAATCTGATAGTCAAAATGAGATAGGGAATACATGTTTGGAAGTATATCTTCGTTGTTTTGTATTTGATAAGAAAACACAATGGGTCAAGTGGTTACCTCTCGTTGGATGGTGGTATAACACTTCCTTCCATGTTGCAACAAAAATGACCCCATTTATGGCACTTTATGGATATCATCCACCATCCATCACATCTTCTTTAAGAGAAAATTCTAAGGTTAAAGCAATGGAGGATCACATCGAGCATCAACAAGAAGTTCTCCAACTCTTAAAGGATAACCTAAATTTGGCACAAAATCGAATGAAACAACAGGCAGATCAACATCACAGTGAGAGAAGTTTTGATGTGGGAGACTGGGTATTTTTACGGCTACAACCATACAAACAAATGTCCCTCAAGCAAGCTAAGAAGGATAATAAATTATCACCAAAATACTATGGTCCTTACAAGGTTTTGCAAAAGATTAGTACTATGGCATACAAATTGGAGCTTCCTGCTTCTTCGCGAGTGCATCCAATTTTCCATGTTTCATGCTTAAAAAAGGTTATAGGGGACAAACTTCCAGTTCAAACAATATTGCCAGAACTTGATGAGGAAGGAAAGGAAAAACCATATTGGAACCTGAAGCAGTCACGGAAACAAGAACTCGACAATTACGAAATCGATCAATTTCAGAGTATCTCATCAAATGGAAAAACCTACCCACAGAAGATTCTACATGGGAGGATGAGAATTTTATACAAAAGCACCTGAAGCTACTCAAGCGTTGAGAACAACAGCTTTTTGAAGGAGAGGAGCATGTTAGGTCCTTATATTACTAGTATAGTCCCTTATTGTTGTTAGTGTAACCTCCTTATTGTTATTGTTGTACCCCTGTAACCCCCATATTGTTATTATTGTGCCCTTAAATTATTATTATTAGGTTGGCTAGGATTACATTATGGCCCCATGGACTCCTATATATAGAAAGGAGGTTTTGTCATTTGTATCATCCAAGAATTGTTCATTCATATAATGTATTGGAGGTTGCCCCCTCGAAGTGGCTTATTTTTAAGGCGTTGATCTCTCTTTCTTCTATTTTTGGAGCTAGTTTCTCAACACCGTAATGTTGGCGCAGCGCCGGGAGAGGCAACGTTGGGGTTCCAATGGGCCAGAAAGGGCTCGTTTTCAGCAGATCCAGAAGGTGTGAAGTCTCACCTAAATCAGCCATATTTTTTGTCTCCCGGTGATAGAGGTACATTTGCCGAGATTTTCTCTATTTGGGCAAACCATGTCTGGTGCCCTTGAATGTATTCAGAATTCTACATAATAATAAAACCCTCTAAGAGTTGCTGCATCGGTTTTCCCCCATTGGGTTTTTCCGGGGACATTGTCTAAAAAATATTGTGTGTCCTTTGTCATGTGTGATTTATTCTTCAGTACTTGATCTGCATGTATGTCTAGATCCGCAGTTTGTTTCCTTCGCTATTTTCTAAATATTTCTGAAAAAAAACTTGTATAATTAAAAACACAAGTAGGAGAAGTAAACCATATTTCTGCAGTAGAAATTTTTGTTAAGTAGTTCCAAAAATTTTCACATAGAGTATCAAAAGAAGACCAAGAAGGTATTCACTAAAGGTCAAGCTCAGTCCTAGTATTGGTGTAGTACGGGTGCAGTACAGTGCAACTCGGTGTAGAAAAGGGAGATCAGCATAAGGAGCCAAGAAAGAGCAGTGACAAGGCCTTGGAGGCAAATTGGTGTTAAGGGTCCGATTCAAGGTCATGGTACTTGTCAATTGAAGATTTAGAAGAAGAATTACTTTCGGGTTTCCTCTCCAAGAGGGAGAGGCTTTGGCACTGGCTTGAAGAGCTAAAATTATGTCTCTTGTGTTTTGATAACTGACATGATGAAGAACATAATAACCTAATGAAGGTAAGATCTAAGCAATAGAAGCATAACAAGTATAACACAAGCAGTTATCAAGTAAGAGAATTGAATTAAACACTGCACTACAAAATTCTCAACAAGATGCAGTAGCTAGTAGCGGTCACAGACTACGCAGTGCAGTGCAGAGTTTGAAGCAGTGCAGTTGGCACATTTGTAGAGTCAGCAGCAGCGTAAAGGCTTCAGTGACAATGCAGAGACAAGGAGCAATCAAGATTCAAGTGACAGTTGCATCACACTAACCATAGTTGGTTCAGTGTTTTGGATAGTTCTCAATTGCAGATGTTACAGTTGCATCAATGGCAGATGAGAGGGAGTTGCAGATGTTGCAGTAGCAACAGCAACAAAGTTGCAGTGCAAATGCAGTAGTTGGCAACATTTCAGCAGGGTCAACAACAGCACAAATGCAACACATATCAAAGTTGCACAGTAGTTGGTAAGCAGTATTAGCCAGACATTAGTAGCCTGATAGGAGATGGTGTAGAAGCAATGTATTGTAGTAGCAGTTGCAGTTGCAGTACTAGAACACTTTCCTCGCTAAGAGGGAGTGTTAGTTTTTGTAGCATCTGATGTGTTCTAGCCTCGAGAGCTGGCATAGAGGTTAGAATACATATATTCTCCAATACACAGAAATTGTCTTTGGAAATTCCACCTAGGGACGGCTTAATTAAATTAATTAGTCAGTTTTTAATGTTTCCTAAGTCTAAACTTAGGAAATATGATTAATTAAAAGTTATTAACTAAGTCATGGTGAGAATCTTCTAGAAAATGACTTGGATCGAGTTCTAGTTAATCTTAGCCATCGATTAAGTTTTAATCGTGGTCGTTGATGTCTCAACGGAAGATTATAAGAAGAAACTCGATGGGGCTTGGAGAACATACTTGCAGAGTTCGATTCACTGGCAGATCGATTTCCACAGTAGTAGCACTGAGTTGCCAAAGAGAGAGCTAGTGATCTCGAAGCAGAGAAAGAGGGGCAAGAAAAGTAAGGCCAGAAGAATATTTTCCAGATCCGGTGAGTGCATTGCAGAGAGGCATTGAGTTCCACAGAGAGGCAGCTCAAAGCCACGCAGAGGCAGTGCAATGCATCAGAGGAGATTTCGTATTTTGCTGGGGAGAAGAGTTGATTCAGTGCCAAAAGCTGGTGCGAGTCTGGAGCCCAGGAGGATCCATTTCCCAGACAAAAACTATTCAGATAGCGAGAGGAGAAGTAGTTCCGAGTTGTGGGACACAGTACGGCATAGGTTGACGCAGTGACTACGCCGAGGCAGCAAAGAGCAGCTCAACTTGAGCTAGAGTCAGTGTCGGATCACCAGTGGGAGTGAGATTTTTCCGACTAGATTTACTGTCAGTTATTTCTCAGTATGGATTGCTAGATTTAAGCATCTAGAGTTTTGTACTCAAATTTACTACTGCATAATAATCAAACCCTCAATTGTTGTAACGGTTTTCCCGAGTTGGGTTTTTCCGGGGACTTAGTCCAAAAATAACAGTGTATTTTTTGTGTGTGCATATGTTCTTCCAGCATTTATTTTTCTTTCGCGGTATTTATTTTGTGAAGGCTGCAGTGTATTAGTTTTGATATTTACAGCAGCAAATAGTAAATAATTTGTTCAATTAATTTAACAAATAGAAGAAACTACATCAGTTGCTACAGTGGGATTCTGAGTTTCGGAATTTTAACACACTGATCCAAGGGAAGAAGCATTTAGATTCTTCATATGGATTTATCAGGGAGGAGCAGACAAAATTTTGCTACAGATTGGAGAGCTTGGAGACACAACCAATTTATTCATTGCAACAGTTCCAGGGTTTTTCTGACTAGGTTAATTTCATCTTGGAGACTGAATTCCTTGCAGCAACAAAACAAATTTGTGGAGGCCAAATTATTTTGTTGGAGTCGAATTTAGTTAGTGGACCAATTTTTCATGTCGAGGCCAAGTTTGACTTGTAGAGGGGTGAATTTCTTGTGGAGGCCAAATTGTTTTAGGTGTCGTAAATAAATTGAGGTCGAGTTCATCTCCAAGAGACCAACCAATTTGCGAGAGTCAATTTTATTATAGAAGTCGAGTTTATTTGTGGAGGTCAAATTTAGTGGGAGAAGCCAAGTTCAATTGGAGGTTGAATTAATTTGTGGAGGTTAAATTCTAGAGACTGAATTCATTCTGTGGAGAGAGACCAATTTCTCTTTGGAGGGCCAAATTAGCTAGGTAGGCCGAATTCTTCTGGAGGACAGAATTCTGTTGAGGATGCATTGATTTTCTTGGAGACTGTATTCTTCATCTCATATTGTGTCAATTTCCGAAGCATTTTTCTAGGCTCCATACATCAATTATTTTTGCATGTAAACACTTGATTTGGCTTAACAAAATTTGGCTGGAGCATTTGATGTCTATCTAAGTAAATTTACGGCGTAGAAAATTAATTACCAGTGATCTCTTAATTTTATTGTGCAATGTATATCATTACTTGCATGCAAAGTTTTTGAATAAACAAATTGCTAGCAAAGTGTTTGTAAAACCCCTGGAAGAAAATTTAAAATTTTGCAAGTTAAACCAGTAATATTAGTAGGGGGATACTATGTCACACGGTTTAGGTTCGAATTCGAGTTCAGCAATGATTAAGTTCGATTCGGGTTCGAATTTTCCGATGAGGTTCGTAATGAGGTTCGACATTAGGTTCGACTATACATAATTTTCCAATAAATATATAAATGGCATAAAAAAAAATTAAAATCAATTAATAAATTATAAAACTCTGAGTAGGAATTTTGATTAGTAAAACACATGTCAAATCCCCAAGACAAGCTCAAATCCCCAAACTAATGTCTTAAGCTTTGAGACCAGCTTTAGCTTTAATGCATCATAAGCTTCAGCTTTAATGGCTTCAAGCCTAGAATCAACTCTCTGGCCTTGAAGACCAGAGGAAAAAGGCAGATTTCTTATCTATTCCCAAACCCCATTTCTACTGACATGTTGAGCTTTCAAGACCAGCTTTGATGTATTAAGAATATGGTTTCAATAGTTCCTAGCCTAAATAATACAGTCTACAGATAGGAGAACAACAGTTGATGAAAAGAATGATAGAAAATTTGAATTAGCGCAATTTTAATGGCCTAGCAAGAGAGAGATAAACATCCATTGCAGCATCTTACAATGCTTCATGAAAATCAATAGTAAATTTTTATTACAGCAAGTTCCAACCATCACAAAACTGATATTTTACAGGAAAACAAGTCATAAACCATGTTTACACATTGTCTTAGCAAAGGTGGAATTAACGGCCAGTCTTCTAAATAATGGAAACCGGGAAAATAATTGGCGGGAATAGCCCATGGTTTACAAAAAACGCTAACAAAAACTGCTCACAAAAACCGCTCAAGCAAAAAAAAATCATAAAATTTATTAAAATCGAACTTTATGAGAAAAATCATAAAATTTGCCTTCAGGTTTGATCAATTTTGGCTTCAGGTTTGGCATAATGTTCGTCTTCAGGTTCGGCTTAAGGTTCGGCATTAGCTTCACCGAACTTGATCGAATTCGAAATTTTTTATTAGGTTTGCTGAATTTCGAATTTCAAGCTTCAGGTTCACCGAACCCTGTGACATAGGGGGGATATTACAAGCATTCCATCCAAATGCTATATTTTGGGACATCTCTTGCATGTTTTTCCTTTTCCCATTCGCTAATAAGGCTTCAAATTTATCACAATTTTTTTTGTACAAGATACTTCTTACTTGTAAATAAAATATTTACATCAGCAGATACTTCTTATATATACTTCTCCGGAAATGTGTTTTTGAAAATGATGTCAGTTCTCAGGGTGTTTTTTGTCAAAATTAGCAAATGAAAGTGAGGATCTCTCCATCATAGATATTTTCAATTTGGTACAATTTTAAAGGGTTGGTTTGCTTCTATATCATTTCATGATTCCTTTGCTAAACCTTTAAGGTATAGCACTAGTATCGGTAATTTATAGTCTAGCTGGATATCACATAAATGAAAGTAGAGCTCACTTGATTTAAGTTATCTTTGAATGCTTGATCCACTATTTTCTCCATCAAACTCAAGAGAGGTTATCCACTTGGACTTTCTACTTGTAGGTTCTTCATTAATGGTAGTGTTTTCTCTTCTCAAAATATAGGTGGTGGAATTTTGAGCTTGCCAAATTTGTACTAAAGGATTAGATAGTTAGATTGTGGTCTATAATTAAGATTCTATTGCCTTCTCTAATTTCACTATATATATTTTGGACTATTGTAATTTTTGTCCAGAACTAGCAATGCAGCAATTTTCTTCTCCTATGGCTTTTAATAGGGTGGTTAGGAGAAGTTCTAACTCAATTCCCATGTCATTGTTCTAGATCACTTTACCTAGACATGTACTTAGCATGGAATAAAACAACACTAATTTAAGAGTGATTGGTGATATATCCTTCAAACTAGATATGATCCGTAAACTACTGTGGATATTCCACTAGATAGTTCATCACAACAGATCTGATAAAATTATATTTAAAATATGAAATTCTACACTACTACAATTTTATTTCCTTTCATTTTTCTAGATTTGTAGATTATTGTTAATAGTGCATGCATGTGAATTAAAATTATGTAGAAAATAGAGAACGAATAAATAAAAGCCCACACACACACATTTGAGACGAGATATGACCTGGGAAACTCTTTCAGGAGAAAAACCCAATTGGAAGATGAGGCTGCTCTGCTCTCTCTCTCTCTCTTTGAATGGAAAATGTCTGCGAATACAAAGAAGTATGGCCTATGGCCTGTGGGCTACTACATCACACAAATCCTCTCTATGTATTCTATCTTCTATCCCTCTTGGTTATTTTTTCTCAGATATGGAACAAATGCACTTGAAAGAAAAATGGATCCCCTTTTCCTCATAGTGGTCCAGTTATAACACAATCCGATAGCCTACTAGTGGTTAGGTTTGACTACCTCAACTCTTAACTAGTGTTACAATATAGACTCTTGTAGAATCTTCCACATCATAATCAAATGGCTAGCCCCTTTTTCATGTATAATGGGGGCTGATGTGGCATCCTCTTGAGTTATAGTGGTGAAAACATGAAGGACAATTTCTGGGTGGCATAACTTTTGCATATGGACTCTGATTGATGTTATTATTGCACCGTTGGAAAGGTCTTTGTGTGTAGAATAGGAAAACAAAGGTGCTGCACTAAGGTAACAAAATTTTACCCCCCAAAAATGTCGTTTCATGCCTCAAAATGCTCCTGAAAGGTTTCAGACCCCGTTTTGTCAAACTACGTCCCGCCGGTAAAAATGGTCTTGTGAGCTAATTCCTCCACTTTTTCCACTCTAAAAGCATCAAATGGATGACAAACAATATAATGATCCAATCTAGATTAGGATACCTTGAATAAGGATATCAGACAAACCCAACACTAACCTCTCTTTCTTCAAAGTCAAATATGGTCAATGCCACTATATGTTAATCATCATTGTCTATGAGATAAATCATAAAAGTCACCCATGGTGTTGGCTCCACTTGTTCGAAATATCTATTACGATCCTTATAAATCAAGAAAATGAAGGTTGTTAACATCCTAAGGTGGCAACCCACTATGACTTAATAAGGAGAAATGCCAAGACAAGATTATGACAATGAATTCTACGATAAAATATAATGCTTATGATGATGAAATCTAACAAAAATCATTTTTCTTTCCAAAAAGAAGTACATGACAACCATTTTCATTCAAGTAAACAAAAAACACACCTTGATAATCTCTCACTTTATATAGGATGCCCACCTCTTTGGTCAATG
Source organism: Pinus albicaulis (assembly GCA_034641835.2). Classification (NCBI taxonomy): domain Eukaryota; kingdom Viridiplantae; phylum Streptophyta; class Pinopsida; order Pinales; family Pinaceae; genus Pinus; species Pinus albicaulis. The sequence goes on along the minus strand of CM076577.1, from coordinate 469,634,728 downwards.
TCTTGGACAAATTCTTTCTTAATTGAGGCAATAGTTCCTCCTTGAAGTAGTGCAATATATAAAATGAATAAAAATTCCAGGTTTGCAGTTTAAGAAATAGTATTGTGTATTAATGAAGTCACTGTAATGGAGAAGAGGATTATTTCCATAGTGGCTATGACAAAATCCCAATTCAGAATGGAAAATGCCATTGTTAGTAAAGATATGAAGTTGGTGAATTTAGAGACGGGGAGTGATAATTTTCTGGAAGCCATGAGAGGTGATGAAAAAATTAGCCTCACTCATCCCCTAATTATACTAGTCAAAGCATGGATACAGAGGTCAGCTTTCAACAGTACTGCATGGTGTTTTAGGCTTTAGCATGTGTGTAGGATGGCAGGTAGTAGGGCCTCTTATAGGTGAGCCCACATGACCATCAACTATCTATGTTGGTCTCTACCAGGTTTGCAGTTTAAGAAATAGTATTGTGTATTAATGAAGTCACTGTAATGGAGAAGAGGATTATTGCCATAGTGGCTATGCCAAAATCCCAATTCAGAATGGAAAATGGCATTAATAGTAAAGATATGAAGTTGGTGCATTTAGAGGAGGGGAATGATAATTTTCTGGGAGTCATGAGAGGTGATGAAAAAATTAGCCGCACTCATTCCCTAATTATACTAGTCAAAGCATGGATGCAGAGGTCAGCTTTCAACAGTAGTGCATGGAGTTTTAGCATGTGTGTAGGATGGCAGGTAGTAGGGCCTCTTATAGGTGGGCCCACATGACAATCAGCTATGAGTTTGTAGATTCAAGATGCATAATGCTACCTCTGTCTCTATGCTAAACTTCTTATTCAAGGCAACGGCATGTGCGTATGAGTTAAAGATACAGCGATTGAAATAGTTTTTTTATTAATATTCACATCACTAAAGTGCCCATGGAATTAGAGATGAAAAGGTATACAGAGAGAAAGAGACGTACTACTTCCTTTTACAAGTTCTCGGCTAGTTATTACAAGAGTATCATTCCTGGATTTCAGAAAAATATCTGCTAGTTCAACTGTACGAGTTATTTCTTCTTCCCGCTCCTTCTCAGATTTCAGTGCAATGGCATCAACCCTTACCTGCCTCACAAAACAGTGTCAGCAAAGAAAAGTCTCCATATTTTCTATGATAGCAGATTCTTGGGAAGCTTAAAGTAATCACGTAAAGAAGATTGCTGTAACTCGCTTATGCTTATTAAATATTTATATTAATTCAAGAGCTGAATGCTCGACCATTCCAATACATTCTTTTATAGCATAAATTTCATATTACTTACTTCAATACTTTTCAGAAAGTGTCCGCACTGTGCTTTTAGCTCCTCAACCTAAAAAACGGAGATGCTTAAGCTTGAAGTTGTTGGACATGTATAAACTAAAATTCACATTGATTTAATGGGAATAAAATAACTTGAATAGATATCAGACTCCAAAAGCATGAACCTGCTTTGTGGTCTTCGGAACATATGAGCCGACAACTATAAGACCACCATTTTGCCTGCCAAAAATTCCAAGTTCTCTTGGAGTGATTGCGTCCTTTGGCTTTATCCCAATACGAGCAGAAACAAAACTTGCAGCTGTACGGCATAAAAATCTCTTTCCTTTTATCTCCGCCTGTTATTCATTCACAGGTTGCCCGCCCGTTAATATGAAAATTGCAGCTCAAAGAAAATTGTGAATCTATTGCCAAGAATTAATAAGCGTTGTAGACTTCTTTGCCAAACTTCATAGCTAAGGTAGTGCTTGATATGAAATAAATCAATATCAGATGTAAAAGCTACCTTTATCATGCCTGCTGCGAATACAGAAACATCTCTTTCACTGGCTGCATTGACTACACATACTGATCCCTGTCATCAAGAGATAAGAAGTCAAGGATGGAAGTCCCCATTTTGGTCATTTAGTCTATACTCCCTCTCTCTCTTACACACACTCAAGTTCATTACTTATTCTTTAATTTGGTTTTGAACAATATTATCTCCAATTTAAAATTTGTACAATGCAAGAATCCAAATATACAAATACAAGAATAATCATGCATGCAACCAATCTTCTTCAAACAAAGAAATGCAGATTATTACCCAATGTAACAAAAGGCTTACGACATCTAAGCAAAACTATACACAATGACAGAGTAGCAGCAGTGAAAACGTGCAAAATCAATCTACTGTTCTTGTAAATTTATATGAAGGATACCATGCCCCAAAAGCTTATAAAATATTCCATTGCAAAGGTCCACTGTACTCACATTCTGCCTTTTTCACAAGTATGGGATGGCTAAATTTACAATCCCACCTTGGTGTGATCCGTCGAGTCAATGCAAGGGACCACTTGAATACATATTGATATAATGCAAATAGTAAGTCGGCCAGAAATTGGGCCCATATGATGAATGAATGAGAAGTTAACATATAGAGGAAGTTATTACAGCCATTCCCCCACACAGATAAACATAATTATTTGATATTGTTCCCTTTTAGATTTTTTGGTAGATATTCTCCTATTTCATGGGAGTTATCCAACTCATTACCAGTCTCACACTTTGGATCTGTGCTCATATCTATATTTGGTTGATTCATTATATCTTAGGCTACTCTGATTCAGTATTTCTTGGGCTATTATGAGCTATATCGGAGAAGAAACCAATCTTCCCGCTGTCAAAACTTCTTAGATAAAGACTATAATCAAGTGCAACTGAATTTGTTGGAGAGATTATATTTCAGGCTATTGCAATTTAAAATTTCACAGGGATTGCCGCAGACTTAACAAAGTTATAGTCTGTATAAGTTTGGCCTCCAAACCAGTCCTGAAGAATGTTGGAGTATTAACACTCCAATAAAGTAGGAATTTTTAAATACTTGTCACACTCTATATGTTAAATATGTGTTTCTTTTCTGAAGTGCTGGTTTAGAAGGTAACAAACAGGTGTCACTGCCAAATAAGTCAAGTCTATTGCCTGGAATTTTGAAGACTATGCTTCAGGATAATTGATGAAAGATCTCATCTGGCATTTCCATTGAGAGGAATTTCTAGAAGAAAATAGCTACAAGAAGTTCCTCCCTAAGATTGGTTCCACCATTGGCCAAATTGGAAAGATACTACAGAAGGAAGTGAGGGAACAAATCAGCTTCAGTATCACAAGTTTCAAGTGCAAAATAATTTGAAATTCTTGAAAATACAAGGTGCTTGTTTCTTGGTGACTGATGGCAGCAAATTGCAGAAAAGACCATGGCTACATGGTGGTGAGCTTGTAGAGGCCTCTTGCATATTGAGGAAATTCTCAAAGATCCTGGAAAAACATGGAGCTTATACAAGCTCCCAAAGAAAGGGAACACCCAAATCAAGATCCCCAAAGAAGCTTCCAACAAAATTGGAGTGTTTCCAGCAAGCTCCGATGCTCCCAAGTGTGGGGATACAGTGTGGGGATACAATGGGTACAGGTCCCCAACTCCGGGGAGCAATAGTAGCAAGTGTGGGGATACAATGGGTACAGGTCCCCAACTCTGGGGAGCAATAGCCGTGCTACTATGGGAGGATGGCATTGAGATCGACTTTGGGTCTAACTTGCATCTGAAGATCACTCACATTGCCAAACAATGCAGTGCTAAAGAAAGGAGAGAGATTGAAGCTCTAATCATAGAATATAAACTTTAAAGACATATTCAAATGAAGCTATGAAGATCTTAAGGCCTATAAGGGAGGCATCTTCAAGCATACAATTCCATTGAAAGATCAAAATCCTTCTAGCAATCCAAAGGCAGATCAATCCAAAGCTTGCACCAATCATTTAAAAGAGGTTACAGAAGATGTAGGAAGTTGGAATCATTGGTCCTACTGAACATCCATCTTGGGGGACAAGTCTAATCCCAGCTAGAAACAAGACAGCTGAAATAAGATTCTATGTTGATTTCATAAATTTGAACCGGTGGTCCTTCAAACTCAAAGAGAACTACCCATTTCCCAATATGGATCATTTGTTATAGAAGGTTACAGAATCAGGTATGGTGTCCATGTTGGATGGTTTTTCAGGATATAATCAAGCACTTGGAGCATAAAAAGAACAAGGTAAGAGCACATTCACCACACCATGGGGTACTCTCAAATATCTCAGAATGCCATTCAAGTTACTTAATGTCAAATCCACCTTCTAAAGTACGATGGAATATGCATTCCAAAACATAATGGGTAAGATTATTGTGGTTTATCAAGATGATCTAATAAAATTCCCTTGATATAGAAGTGCACATGTCCATCATCTTAGGAAAGCTTTTAAGAGATGTAGAAAATATGGAATTTCTCCTAATCTTAAGAAATTGGTTATGGGGGTTGATGAAGGAAAGCTCTTGGGCATAATGTATCTAAAAGGGGGTTAAAATTGAGCCAGACAAAGTAGAGGGGATAGAGAAGCTGCCATTACCTACTAATAAGAAGGAAATCCTATCTTTCTCTAGAAAAATTAATTTTATGAAAAGATTTGTACCTAATTTTGCTGAGATTGTTAAGCCCATTTCAGCCATGTTAAAAATGAATTAGAAGATCAAATGGAACACCATCCCCGTTTCACCCAAAACACAAAACGGAAACGCGTTTCTGCATACCGTATGGCCTGGAAAAGCGTTTCCGACTGTACTGATACGTTTCCCTTACAAGAAACATTGCCAGTACGGCCGAAAACACGTTTCTAGGCCGTACGGCCATGTTTCCTTCCACCTAAAGCAATTTAAGTTGTGTTTTATTATATTTTTTTGGGTTTGCAAGGGTTTTAATATTTTTTTAGTTGCTTACTTTGTCTTTTGGATGCTTCTAGATGGCTTTCTAAACTTATAAAAAGACAATTCGCCTCATTCTCTCATCACACGAATTGAGCAAGTCGTTTCACTTGGAGAAGGGTGATTTTAGCAAGGAGAAAAGAGGAAGAGAGTAGTGCTTCAGCTAAGGCATTTTCACCAGTGAGCAAAGGAGATTTCAGCAACAAGAGAAAGAGATTTCAATAGCAGATTTGGAGTGCGAAGTTTCCAGCTACGGCATTCTTGGTTTTTGGCTCAGCTACAGCCATATTTCTCTTGTTTTTTCTGGCATTTTGGGGTAGCTTCAGCTACACAAAATTAATTTGGTTAAGAAGCATTCAATTTCTTGGTTTTTCCCATTGTTTCTTCTATTTTTCAAGGGTTTATGCTACCAAAAATATAAAAAACTTTTTTATTTACAGATTTGCTTTTCTTTATTTATTTTTGCAACAATGGCTTCCATCCAAAGTTCAATTTCAAACCCCAAGGCCAACCCAAGGGCTGAATATTATCCTCTTTGGAGGCATGTTGAGAAGCTTCAAAGACGTGGAGGTGGTGGCTCATGGGAATGGCAATGTAATCTTTGTAGTAATTCTTACAAGGGCTCTTACCCAAGAGTGAAGGCACATCTTTTGCATGGACGAAGACAGGGGATTGTAGGTTGCACAAAAGCATCAGACCCTGTGGCAAGGAGAGAATATCAAAGAGAGTAAGATCAAGCGGATGGAATTAAAAGAAAGCATAATGATCTTAGTTAAGCTACTACTAAAAATCCAACAAAGATTGAGCCAAGGATTGTAGTTGAAGCAAGGAAGAGGAGAGTCAATCAACAACCAGAACAACCACCATCCAGAGGGGCATCTGGTACAGTTCAAGATAGTAGAATTGCTAAATTAGTGAATGTGCAAGTAAGAGAAGAAGTCGATTCCAGAGTGGCTAGGTGCATCTATGCATGTGGTATCCCATTCAATGTTGTTCGCTCTCCTTACTGGCAAGATATGATAAGGGCAGTTAACAAAGCTCCTCAAGGGTACAAGGGGCCCAACTATGAGAATGTTAGAACTCAGCTTCTCAAATATGATAAGGATCTTGTGGAGGATGTCTTATCACCAATTCGCTCTTATTGGAGTAGCTCTGGGGTTACCATAGTCTCATATGGATGGACAGATACAAGGCGTAGACCATTGATAAATATCATTGCCACTTCACCAAAAGGGCAATGTTTTTAAAGGCGGAAGACTACTCGAGAGAGGTAAAAGATGCACAATTCATTGTTGATGTTATTATCAAATCTATTGAACAAGTAGGTCCTAACAGGGTGGTGCAAGTTATCACAGATAATGCACCAGTATGCAAAGTTGCATGTTTGATTATTGAGGGGAGGTATGACCACATCTTTTGGACACCCTGCATTGTCCATAATCTGAATCTGATCTTAGAGGAGTTCGACAATAAAGTCCCATGGATAAAGGAACTCACGGGGGAAGCAAGGGAGATTGTTGAATTCATCACCAACCACCACCAGTCTCAAGCAATATTTCGAGAGTACTCCAAATTGGAGTTGTTAAAAGTTGTTGAGACAAGATATTCCTCAAACTTCATAATGTTGCGCCGCCTTGTTGAGGTTAAGCAAGCATTAGTGTCTATGGTGGTGAGTCAACTTTGGGCTGAGTGGAGACAGGCATATTCAGAGCGGGGATATACGGTGCGTAGATTGTGCCTTGATGAGGATTGGTAGAGCAAGATAGATTTCTTGCTAATGTTCACAACCCCTCCACTTGAGATTCTTCGAAACGCTGACACTGACCAACCTTTCTTGGGAGAGGTATATGATGGCATGGATTCCATGGTTGAGAAAACTATGGAAATCATTTCACAAGAGTCTCCACAACTTTTTTTGTAGATGATCATTTTGTTGAATTAATCAAGAAAATCATTGTTGATAGGTGGAACAATTTCAACACTCCATTGCACACTTTAGCACATGCCTTGAACCCAAAATTTTATGATGAGGAGTTTATTGCTCAAAGAAATGGGAAGAGGAAGGCACCCCATAAGGATAGAGAGGTGGCTAATGGGGTGAAAAAATCCCTTATGAGAATTTTTCCAGCTCATCTACACAGGGAGGTGAAGGAAGAATTTCCCAGTTTTACTACAGGAATAGATGATTATTCAGATATATCATCTTTGGAGGAGAGAAGCACCATGAATCTAGTTAGGTGGTGGATTTGTCATGGAGAAAATAGTTTACATTTGCAAAACCTTGCCATTCGCCTCCTTTCACAAGTGGCAAGCTCTTCATCAGTAGAAAGGAATTGGAGCACCTATGGCTTTATTCATTCTGTGAAGCGCAACAAGTTGGGCTCACAGAAAGCAGAGGATCTTGTTTATGTGCACCCCAACCTTCGCCTTGCATCTCGTAGGGGTCCATAATATGGCAATGGTCCTTCTAAAGAATGGGATGTGGATCCAGAAAATCCTGATTTGGATCTCTCTCTTACTGCCTTGAATATTGAGGGCCAGGATCATAGAAGTGGAATTGGCCAAACATCTTCTTCAGCTACACCATCCACTGCTGAGCATGCTTCTGCTGCTATATTTGATGAGGATTCTAATAATGAGTATTAGTCTTTTGACTTTATTGTACGTGCAGCCTCATATATAGAATAAAGGCTGATTTTGAAATTTTGATATATAATAAAGGTTGGTTTTGGATATTCTAATATTGCTATTTTCATTACGTGTTTGTTATCATTCATGAGTAAATGTGTTGTAACTTGTAATAGTTTATTCTTTGAATGTAATAAATTATAATTTATCATGTATGTTTTATGATTTCACATAACATTTCTTAAATGTCCTAAATTCTAATATAAATTATATATAAACGCAAGCTCCCGTTTCCAAAATTTGGGGAGCTCACGTTTCGTATCGTTTCATATATATATCACATTTCCCCATTTCCAAAATTTGGGGAGCTCGCGTTTCGTATCGTTTCCTGTTTCCAAAACTCGTTTCCGTATCCCCATTTCATGCAACTTAGTTTCAGAGAGACCTAACTGTGATTTGGTCTTCAGATGATTACTAGGTCAACAAAACATGAATGCAATTCAATACAAAAGTTAATCTTCAAACTAATGGAGTGACGTTCAGATTATTTTTTCAGGCAAACTTTTAATGCACAAATGGTTACTGAGATGCTAGATTTTCCAGTTCAGGGCAAGGGATTTTACTAGTTAGTTAACATGAAGACAACTAAAGTCTTCCCCTGCTACCATTGCTAATACCTATGGTACATAACTTAGGTCTGTGGCACCACTACTGATATTTGTGGTACTCGTCCTAGAACTATGATACCAAGCCAGGACTTATGATACTAACACAACTAGTACCAACGGTATTCTAGAGGTCGTTTGAATTTTTGAAAAAAGGCCTTTCAAAATTAATCCTTAACTGCCCAAATATACAACAAAACTGAGAAAGTTATCCAGAATTTAGTTTAATTTGCAAAAATTATAAAGCACCTACAATTTCAACATAGGCTGATCAAAATAAATCTATTGCTTGAATTAGATCACCAGTACTAAAAATTCCACTTACAGATAGAAATACTGAAACAAGTGACGCTTTTCTTTGCAGTCTTCAGAATAGCAGAAGTACTAGTACAAGAGTGATTCCCCACTTACAATTTCAAGGACTTTCTATATGATCGATTGAATAAATTCAAAATAATTAGCTTTGTGCAATTAAAAAGGAATAAGGGTTAGAAGTTCACCAATTAATCATTTTGTCAGCAAGATAAATTGTATTGGAACTCTTCCCGCACACCAATGGGAGGCTAGATTCTCTGAAGGACTGTTTAGCAGAGAAAGGGGGTCTCTATGTGTGTTGTGCTGGAAGGAAGAGGTGTCCACAATTTTATAGAGCTAGTTGAGGTGACTGAAGTGCATATCTTCAAATATATAGAAGTCCAACTATGGTGCAAATTGGTTTGAAATTGTGAATGAGTGTTAAATTTGCCAATTCTCCTCGACCACTTCATGGCTGGGCTTGGAGGTAGCACCTATATGAGCTGATTTCTATGGCCGAGGAAAATCGTTCCCATGGAGGAAAAAGTAAAGGTTTCCATATGATAAAGGGTCTTTTGTTTCTCCCTCGAGCTCCAGAAACCTATTTTATCTTCTTTAATATCTACTATTGTAGAAAACTTTGGAACATCATGCTGACGTGAATCCAAAATCTTTACACAAAGATCTTATAGCACTTCTTTAGAGAAAAAATAAGCTCCACTAAACGACACAGATATAAATTATTTTATTCAAGTAATAACACCCATGAGATAAATCTTCAATAAATTACTCTAAAAGATGTAAATTCAAGTTGCGCCAATAGAATAAACTAAATGATTAATATAGGAGTCACATATCCGACACAGTAAAATGTTTGTTTCTTAGACTTGTAAAAGAAGAGAACCGTGCATCCTTACCCTTTGCAAATTGCAAAGTTGCTGACAAACAGCATCTGGACCCCCATTTCGTATGGTCTCAATGGAGACGGACGCAACACTTGTAGCAGATACACGTCCTTTTGTTTTCTCTTCAACCCACTGCTTAGACAAAATCAAAAAATAAGATAGACAAACACACGGGGTCTTTATTATGCAATTATTCAATATCAAATTTATTAACCAAACGCACCTCACGAAGATTTGAAGCCTTGTAACCAAAAGCAGCGTCTTGGGCAAATTCAGTCCTGCCTGCAGGAACAAGTCTTCAAGCCCACAACATTTATCCATTAATACCAGATTTGGTAATATGAAGGAAATACACCTACAATACACTTCATGTCACAAATATCTGGTATACCTGTTACCATCTGCTACATAATGCACATCAGAAATTGTGTATCGCCCACCTTGAAGAAAGAACGGACAAAGAATCCATGCATCTGTCTCCCCTATTACAGATGCCGCAGCATCCGCTTCCTGAGATAACTTTTTAAGTTTCAGACAGACGCACTCAATTTTTCAAAATTAAACTCAAATCTCATCTGAGTTATTTCCATTCAAATTTAAGGAAAGACAAACATTGGTTCTTGCCTCTGGAAAATGCCCACGAAGTGTTGAGTCTCCTCTTAGAACAACTGTGTAACCAATATTTTCAACAGATGCAGCTGCAATCTTTACATTTGTGCAAATCTCCTTGGTTAACAAGATTGCCTGAAAAATTCCCCAACAGTTTCCATTCTTATTTACATCTCACAAGAAAGATCCTTTACACAATAGGTTATGTATAACATTTGCTACTTTATTTGTCTTTACCTTCTCAGTACTTAGAGCTCTAGAATTTGTCAGAATAAAAAAACATGATGGCCTTTTTCTGAACTGTTGAACAAGGGACTCGATGCTCCTGCACAATGAGGGAAAATTCTTTTTATAACAAATAAGCATGGGCCTGTGGTCCAGGAAAGCCAAAATATCCTTCAATTACATCTGACACAAGTGGCATCAATGCTAGTCCCAGGTCTTGAAGGAAAAATTACAAACAACTCTAGAGAAAAGCGCTGTAACAAGTTTACCATATTCTAAACTTTAAAGTTGAAGAGTACTTTCTAAAAGATAAAAGCAATATTAAACAAGAAACTATGCTACAAATTTAGTGTGGACACTCCTAATATTTATGAATATTAAATGGTTAAAGAAGTCACCACTCTGTTAATACAGTTACTCCATGCACAGTCTGTGTTCCAGTTGGGTCATCATCAAGCACAACTAATGTTTTCGCAACTCCATTATCTTCCAGCCTATGAATTTCTTCAGTTGGGTCTACATGCCATTCAGGCGCAAGAGACTTCAATGTTTCGTCTTTGGGAAGAACAGGAAGTTTGGCTTCAACATTCACTCCAGTTAGTTTCTCAAATATCTGCAGGTCGCATGTGAAATAATCAAGCCATGGTTGTGTGCAGGATGTACAAATGCATATGCAAAGCATCTCATGTAAAATTAAAATCTATCCCACACAGTGCCAATTTGCTTATGTAGCCAATAATATAGATGCAACCTTGAATGATCTGATTGTAAGCATGGCTTTAAATTTTAATCTGCGCAAGCCAACATGGGAACATATATTATGAGTCCTAAGTTGCACGAAACGGGGAAATGGAAACGAGTTTCCGAAACGGGAAGCGATACGAAACGCGACCTCCCCAAATTTTGGAAACGGGGAAATGCGATATATATATATATGTTATAATTTAAATTTATATTAGAATTTAGGACATTTAAGAAATGTTATGTGAAATCATAAAACATACATGATAAATTCAAAGCATAAACTATTACAAGTTACAAGACATTTACTCATGAATGATAACAGACACAATAAAAATAGCAATATCGAAATATCCAAAACCAGCCTTTATTATATATCAAGATCTCAAAATCAGCCTTTATTATATATATGAGGCTGCAAGTACAATAAAAACTATAAGCATGTCAAGTCAAGGTTTTGTTTGAGTGATGAGTACATTTTTAGTAGGGTCATGATAGAGGAGCTTGACAACCAATGTCACTAACATCAAGGTACATAGAGGGATTGGTGCTCTTGATTAAATACGAGTTCCATACCCTAATACATGACAAAATTCGATGGAAACATATCAATCACCCAATCCTGAAACCCTAAAAAACTGATAAGTCTGCTAGATTTTGAATGAGATCTAAAATTCTACTTTCTCCATATGAAATCCAATGAGGTCAGAACCACTCTCTAACATCCTGAGTCATTTCATGGTAATGTTAACAATTTAAGTAAAAGGATGAAAATGAAGATTAAGGAGAATGTCACAATGACATTCTCCTTAATCTTCATTTTCATCCTTTTACTTCAAGAATTTAACATTACCATGAATCACATATAAATACTAGGGCCATAGGCTTCATCATTAGAAGCGAGTCTTTTTATAAGTTGAGAGAGCCATCTAGATGCATCCAAAAGACACTTTCCACATTTAAAAAAATAATAAAACACATGAATCCCAAAAAAAAGAAAAAAATTTAAGTTAAAACGACGAAAATGTGCTCGTACAACCTGGAAACGCATTTCCGTTCGTATTGGGAACGTTTCCCCCACAGGAAACGGCCCAATACGGACGGAAACGTGTTTTCGGGCCGTACGGTACAGGGAAACGTGTTTCTGGGCCGTATGGTACGGGGAAACACATTTTCATTTCGTTTCAGGGCGGAAACGAACCCCGACCCTACGTTTCCTGCAACTTAGTATGAGTCAGTAGAATCTTGCATGAATGCAAATTGAAATGATAGATCAATCTATAATCTCTCATGCAATCAAAGTATTGAAAAGGAACATGCTACACTACAATGTCTCACAATGTCAGACATTCTTGACTTCAATTTATTTCTACTCTTCTATTCTACATCAGTGATTGCATTGCAAGAACCTAATCTACTTTAGGTAGCCATTCTAACATGAACAAATACTGATGCAGGAGCATCAAGTTAAATTTTCAATATTCAATTGTGTAATTAAGGGGGTGAGATATTTTAATTATTTTATTAATTAATTTGTTCATTTTTAATAAATTAGGAGAGAAATTATATATGTGAAGATTATTGTAAATATTCCTTAAATAATTAAGGATATGAGTGGAGTTGAATTAGGTAAATAATCTAGGGATTAGGAATTCCATAAACGGGACTTAGTTGAGTCCAAAAAAAGATAAATCTAAATTAAATTTTAAGTTGAGATTTGTGTGGAGGAAATTATGGGATGGAATAAATTATATTTATATATAAATATGTAGCTTGTGAGAGTGTGAAAGGACAAGCGAGGAAGTGAGGAAGTGAGGAATACAGAGAGTAAGAGAAATGGTTTAAAGGGCCGAGAGCCAAGAGGTCGCCCATTGTAATATCTGGCCGAAAAGTTTTTATGTTTTTATATCAGTATTTTATTTATCAGGCTCTCTTTCCTTCATGTGTATTTTTGAGCTGAACATATTTGTGGTTTTAATGAAGAATTTTAATTTTTATGGAAGCACACGTGTTTTACATGCTGGGATCTAATTTAACCTAGTATCCTAGCATCATTTTGGTATCAAAACAAAGATCCATGCCTAGCGAGGTTGAATGCGTTGAAGAGGAGTTGCACAATGTTTTGGTAAGAGCAGAGTTGGTTGCCTGGAACGTTGAGAATTGCCGAAGTCGAATTGAATTGTGAGTGTGTGGAAATACAATTATGATTGTGGAACGCGTAAATTATGTGAATGTGTGGTGCATATTGGGTAGCGTATTGTAAAGATCATCAGATTTGGCTTTTGAATTTTGGTGCTTCCTCTGCCCAGTTAAATTTATAGTCACCCACTGCATATTGCTGACCGTAACTGTGAATGTTGATGGACTGTAAAGCATATTTCCGTTTTTCCTTTAATAAAAACTCGAAAAACCACAGATTATGTATAAGCACAACTTCAGCGTGAAAGTAAAGCTAGAATCGACCAGCGCAGAGTGGCAAGCGGATGCAAGAGAAGTTTTGCTTGGCTGTGACTTTTATGTGTCATGTTAACCATTAAATTTGCATAATATAAAAAAATCCATTGCATGGGATCATGGATGCATGATGCAACTGAGTGTTAGAACTGAGTCGATGGTCATGGTGCGGCATAAGTCTCCAAAATTGAGACTGTGTAAATGTTTATTGTGACTATGATCAAATGAATTTATTTGTGCAATCTACGGGGACAGTATACATTGGGTACGGCGCTTGAAGCAGAAGCAGTCTCAAATTGCTTGAATTATAAACAAAGACTGGAGTTAGAAGTATAAAAGACGGATGAAAAAGTAGCAGATCCATTAAGGAAGCAACAAGAAATTAACGTAGCCACGAGGGAAGGAGATCGAAACTTGACGCAGTTTTAACACCGGCAAAGACGTGTTAGTCGGATGCATGGGTTGCCGACATCCAGTTGATAACTGTGAAGCAAAGAAACATTGCGATGAACCACTTCTCCAGATCTGCAACGCAAGGTTTGGTCACATTGAGTTAAATTCAGAAACAGTCAATTCATTTTGGGCTAGCAAAGACTGTGTATAGATGGCGTAGAATTTTACAATGGGCAGATTGATGCATGTAATCTTGTATTGATTTGTATGGATCAATTGATGCGTGTAAATCCTGTCTGCATTGAAGAATTACGCAAGAATTAAACCCATCTATGTTTTTCCATGGAAGTGTGAGGTGTGAACATGTGCAGTAGACCAGCCACGAGTTGCAGCAACGTTTTGAGTCCGCGGTGTTGGTTAAACCATGTGACATGTGACCATTTGCAGCCAACCATGTCATAGGATGAATGTTACGACTTGGCCATTGTTGCTTGGAAGGCCGGTAGCAATTTCTATGCGTACGCTTGAGTGTTTCATGTCTTGTTTGGTTGATGGGCGTGGGCTCAATACGGAGTTGAATATTTTCTTTATGGATCCCAAACGCAATTTTTAATTGTGTTATTATTACATACAATCACAACGATCCTTTGAGGACTCATCGACTATAGGAAAAAATGGAGTTTGCACAAATGATGCAATATTTTATTATTATAGGTATAAATAGAGAAGTATTTGGAATTGCATACTAAGTGCTGAAGAATAGATCAATTCCATCATTTTGAAGATTAACCTGGATCTTAGTAAAATTAAATATTTTATTTTGAAAGTGGAAATTTGCTTTCTACATCAAGTTTTGGAAGCCAGTCATATCAAGGCACTTATAAAAAAAAGGCATGTGTGGGGCTTGTGAAAGAGGTGCGGCTCTAGCAGAACATTCAAAGTATGGATCCAGTGTTTCCACGATACCATCTTCTAGCATAAGAAAAGGTCACTGGGATTGTTCAAGGTAAAGTTTTTGAAAAATTCATGTACGTTTTTTTTGGAGAATGTAATCTTGAAAGGATATTCAGTTACATTAACATTTCATGTTTTCAAATAAAGAAATTGAAATTGAAGAGATTGAGATGAGGGAACTTGGCTTAAACTAAGAGGGGAGATTGGGTGTACTTTGAAGGTTTCTAACATTATTTGTTGGGAAAAGAGTAATGTTAGAAATTTGTTGGAAAGAAATTTATTTGCCGAGGAGAGATTGTTGGAGAATGGACCTTGCACATTCAAAGTAAATCTGTGGAGGCTTGAATGTATTCCTAAAATAATACGCGAGAGAAGGGTTTGATCATTTCAACCACGAGAAGATTTAAGGTAAGTGCTCATTGAATGAATCAATATTCATTGAGTAGAGGTATTTTAAAAGTTGGATGATTAAATTTCTTTGCCATACTCGTTGCAAATGCGGAGGTATAAATGAATGGAAATGTGCTAATCCTAGGTAATATAAAAAGAAGTATGCATTTTTATGTGAGAGGGTTTATTATGCATAATGTGGATTCTTTGTAGTTTTGGTTAAGTCATTTTGGACCAAAGCTTGTAGTTGGAAAAGGAGAATACTTTTGATTTGTGATTGAAAACATAATTGCTTGATGTTGTAAAATCTTTGTTTTACCATCATGTGGCGGTATCTAAGGAGGTGATATTCAGGATGGACGTGATGTACAAGTTGTACATTATTCATCGAAGAGGTTAAAAACATGTTCTCTGTACACAGGTGAAGAGATGTGAATTGATATTGTATAGTGCATAAAAGTGCAAGGAAATGTTTGCATTAAGATGACGAGCTTATGGGCATGCGAGTATTTACAGTGACAAAGACGGCACAGACAAGTGGAAACCAGAGAATTGAGATTGCAGAGAGAAAGGTTTATTAATAACCTTAACAAGAGCATGAGGTATGATAATTCAGGAAGGTATTTTTGAACGTTGAAGATTGAATGGTTTATTTATTTTCAACTTAAAATAAATCTTGGAAAACCTGAATTGCATTTCGACTAAAGACTTCAGTATCATGTGAAATGATAATGGGGAACTAATGATTTTTCATAAGTATGAAAGAGAGTGAAGATTTTACATCCTAAAATGTATTAGGGGTGTATGTTTGTTGGAGGATTTTATAACTTGAATTAAGTCTAAATATCCACTATCATAATTATTGGGACAAGCCTTAAAGTCAAAACAGGTGTTAGAGTCAAATGAAAATTTGGATAGTTTGAGTTAAGATTGAGTATTTTTCATCCAAGATGAGGAATTGATGAAAGTCTGAAGTCAAAGAGTCGTACGCTAAGTCAAAATTCTGAATGTAATTGGGTGCATGATCGGCAGAGCCCGACACCCAAAGAATTTCTCATTGTAACACATGAGTTACTAAAGTGTTGTTTGCAGCAAAGTGAAGCAAGAGGGTTGCCAGAGATTGGTTCCAAGACAGAGAACCAAGAGAAGCCAAGCGCAGGAGGAAAACTTGCATTTTTTATGAATGGCAAGTGTAAAGGATTGCTAAGAAGTGGATTGAATGAAATCCACACGTGAACAGATGAAGTTTACAAAGGAAAAGAAGATGACTGGTGTCAGTCATTTCCGAAGATATGATGAAGACCACAGCAGAAGAAGGAAGAAGGAAAATGCTAAGGTAAGTGGCATATGTAAGCAATTGACGGATGAATATTATGAGCAGGAGAAGGCTGAGATAACAATTCACCTTGAATTGTTAATGGAATTGTTGCAGGAAAATGTGAAAGACTAGATACATGGTTCGACCAGTGAAAGAAAGTGAAGTGTCAGAGACTACACACAAAGAGGGAAAAGCAGGTAAACATACAGTTGACAGAAGAGTTGAGGAAGCTCGAGCAGATGTTGAGGTGTGAAGAACTCAAGAGACTGAGTTAAAAATGGATGTTTCCATTTGTGGCCCAGAACAGGGTGAAATTCTGGGTGAAGAGATCAATGGGGAAGATCTTATGAACTATTGGGATAGTTCAGAAGAGTCTGAAGACGTGTTGGTGAGAGAAGCAGATGAGGCTATGAAGCCTTGCATTTTTAAATCTCATAGTTTATGTATGTTTGCAGGATGTGCGAAAGATGGTGAGTAGTCTGGTGAAACTGTCACAGAGAAGAATGAAACTCTTGAGATGAAGTCTGAGGAAGAATGCCTTTCAGAGGAGGAAGGTACTAATTTATTGTAGCAGGAAGAAATCATAAATGAATTCTTGTTTGGGGTAAGATAGCAAGTTGAAGCTGTGATGAAGCAGAAGCAAAATGGAAATGCCGAAGAAATATTCCAAGGAGGTAAACAAATGTATTTGTTTGATGAATTTGCTAACGAAATTTTACAATGTGATGGAATAGAAACCAGGACAACTCAGGAAGATTGCCAGAAGAAGGATGAAGCTGAGAATGAAGGTTGTGACGAAGTGCTGAAAAGATTTCATAGGGAAATCGATTTCTTGGAATGGTGGCTTAAGGAACCTAATGGAATAGTAAAACTTGCAGAACCTGATCTAGAAGAAATTACAGTTACTATGTAGGATAGGGATGAAATGTTTTTAACATTTATAGAGTTGAATGAATATTATAAGTTCCCAAATAATAATGTAACTGTATATGATGTCGAAATCAGAGAAATTGAGCGGAAATTATTTGGAATTGAGATGAAGGATCAAAAGCAACAAGAAAATTAAGTCTGTAGAGACATAAAGGAGGCAGAAATATTTAATCAGCGGGATGAAGATGAAAGCAGCCAGCAGTTCAAAACAAAATCTACTGAAGTCCAGGAAATCGATGATGGGAGATTGATGCCTGAAGCATCAAAAGAGACCGAAAGGTCTTATCTTTTTAAAACTAAAAGTTTGTTGGTGGATGCAGGTACAGCACCGGACAAGAGAGTTGTTGCTATAAAAGCAATCAAAGACTATAGTTGTAATCAAGAACGAGTTCTTGATTATTCTCCATTATAGGAAGTTGAGAGTTCAACACAGTTGGAGATGAAAGAATTCGACAAAGAGGTGTTACTCCGAGGAATTGGCGAAAGGAAGTGCTGGAGAAGCCGATGGAATCCGATCGACAGAGTGAGTGATGAGTTACTAAATCGAGTTGATACTTCTAAGGACCAGCGATAGAACAGAGTTTGGAATCCTGGAGGGAGCAAGTCATCAGGACTTGTGACTGTCGCATTGTTACAGAAAAATGACAGACCTCATAGACAGGAGTCTATGGAACTTCTCTACATGGGGAGTCTGATGCAGGAGCATCAAGTTAAATTTTCATTATTCAATTGTGTAATTAAGGGTGTGAGATATTTTAATTATTTTATTAATTAATTTGCTCATTTTTAATAAATTAGGAGAGAAATTATAAATGTGAGGGTTATTGTAAATATTCTTTAAGTAATTAAGGATATGAGTGGAGTTGAATTAGGTAGATAATCTAGAGATTAGGAATTCCATAAACGGGACTTAGTTGAGTCCAAAAAAAGATAAATCTAAATTAGATTTTAAGTTGAGATTTGTGTGGAGGAAATTATGGAATGGAATAAATTATATTTATGTACAAATATGTAGCTTGTGAGAGTGTGAAAGGACAAGCGGGGAAGTGAGGAAGTGAGGAATACGGAGAGTAAGAGAAATGGTTTGAAGGGCCGAGAGCCAAGAGTCTGCCCAATGTAATATCTGGCTGAAGTGTTTTTATGTTTTTATATCAGTATTTTATTTATTAGGCTCTCTTTCCTTCATGTGTATTTTTGAGCTAAACATATTTGTGGTTTTAATGAAGAATTTTAATTTTTATGGAAGCACATGTGTTTTACATGTTGGGATCTGATTTAACCCAGTATCCTAGCATCAAATACATACAAGCATGCATACATGTGTTTCCATAAATATTGTCATGATAATTTCATATCCATATTAAATAGAAACCTTATCCTTATTTTGAATATAATTTGCAACCTTTCATAATCATTTTATTCTGCATCATTTAGTTAGCATAAACATTTTGCATGCATCCAAAATATGGTGCAAGTTCCAAAAATGAGTTGCATGATGCATAGACATTCTGCTGGAGAGTAAGACAATATTTTTTGTCTCTGTCTGCTCACTTCGAAAAAGGGGAAAATTTATTCCCAAAATGGTATGCAACATCGGGCATCAGACAAATGGATACGACTTTGGTGTGTAGTATGTACGTATGCGTCTCTAAGCGGCCCTTTCTACTCACCCCCTTGTGCCCACTTGCCATACTATTTTGAGGACCTGATTAAAAATCATTTTTAAAATGCCATATCACCTTAATATTTATTCTCAAAAGTGTTGGAAAATCAATAGAGGTGGCAGTTAAAATGATTTTCCTTATTATGACATTAACTTGTGATGTTTTCATTATTAGTATTAGATCTCTTAATTATCTTTTCTTATCATCAAGGTTAATGTCAAGCAACAAAAGAAGAGAACACAAGATATAGGCACGCTGCCAGGTCAAAACCCCCCTCGAGGGGGAAACCCAGTCACAAATTTTTCCATCAATAGATTCAAAAGATGAGACAACAATGACCCTTACAATCTAGACTCGAGAATACCTCCATCAAGTCACCCTTCTTCCTTTCATTGTGTTAGCAGCATCACTACAATACCACTTAGATCTTCTTACTGTGATGACACCGAAATATTCTTACTGTAGTGTCACCAAACCTTCCTCACTGTATTGGCATCAAACATTAATCACTATAGCAGCATCGAACTGAGATAACACCTTACTGTTATAGCACCGAGTGATAGCACCGAACTGTAACAACACCGAGAGTATGCGTGTACCCTATCCTCCTTATTCCTTGTTCGAACTCCTGAAGTGATCCCGAAATACATGTCTCTGAAATGCTCATCCGAACTGTTCTGTGGACATCGAAATTCTTCACAGAGATACCTGCAATTTTCTCTCTGAAATCTAAGCTTCTTTCTGAGATATATGTGAGGTCCTCCTGTAGCACCGAGTCTATTTCAGAGATCCATCGGACTTGCTTGACTATCCTTATCTGAACCCTATGATCACTGAAAAATGAGAGCTTTGAAATTCTGATCCGAAACTGTGGTAAGTAATGTGAAACCTCAGCCTGGTATATATAGTGGTTTGCCATTCGAAAATAAGTCGACATAAGTTGATGAAGAGTTACGTCATTTAATTTGAGACGACATGCATTTTTGAACAATCACGTCTTCTTATTTAAGTCAAGTCGACTTGTAGATTCTTATGGAAGCCAACTTGATGGTTCTTCTTTTGAGGCCGACACATGGTGACTTGATGGAGGAGGAGTTTAACATGACAAGACAAACTTTGACTCAATACTGAAGCCTTCAATGGAGGCTTGACCTATAACCATTGACCCAAGCATGAAATCCATGCTTTAACAAGTCAATTCAACAATAATAAACTTCTTTTCTTTTGACAAATATATTACATTTGAATCAAGTACAATAATGAAGACCGAATCTAGTTACATTTTCCAATACTCCCTCCTAACTAGGGAGGTGTTCATATTTACATATAATCAAAGAGGTACATGGAAGATATCACTTAATCTATGAAGAAGTTTAGGCACCACAATGCCATGGACTATATTCCTGACAAGGGCAATCTATCCATTGGTCTCTCAACAATTTAGGCAATGCAATGCCACGGACTAAATTCCTAACCAGGGAAATCTATTTGGGTGGGACTAAGATGGACTCAAGCTTTCAACCACTCTAGATACCATCAGGCTTACTTGCTAACCATCAACCCAGGAAACTAGGTGCGTATTCAAGGTCAAATTTCCATGAACAACACCACCCTTCTAACGTTGGAACCTAGACATCAACACAACGTGTCGACCAGATGTCCTCCAGGTAATACTTCACTCACAAAGCCTCAACACTCTTTGATCCAGCAGATCAAGTACAACAAATCTCTCCCAATCAAACTGATCGGTAACCAAGATGCCATCAAAACCTTCGAGAGATTCACCTGTATAAACACAACCCCAATCAATAATATACTTTCACATGTATATAAACAAATACAAACCTCCAGGTCTTCCAGCCAATCATGATGTTGCTTCTCAACTTCTCATAGTAGGACTATCAACCGAATCTTTGACATAAGATTCCTTCATCATACATTTTCCTTCTCCTACTTCTCATGCAGCAACATATCCTCTGAAATTCATTCTTCAATCAAAACCAAGCTATGCCCTCCCTCCCAACCAGGAAGCATCTCTTCATTCGAGCTCCCTCTTAATCTTAGGGAGATTTCTTCTATGTAGGCTTCCTCAAGGAAATCAACTTCTTCTTTTCATCATCGGAGAATCTTTTGTGACTTCCAACCATTTCATTAGAGTTATCATCATCTTCATCATGCTTATCACATCAACGAGTATCTTCATCATATTGAAGATTGTGTACCTGCACAACTTAGGTAGCAAGTACACCCAAATCTATAGAAGCATGAAGTTAGCCATATCAGAATCACGAAAGCATTTCAACTTTATACATATCAGATACCCAAACTTAATTACAAACAAGAGACATATACTCTTCAACATTTTGCTAGGGACTTTTCCATAAACCCTAGACTTCTTCATGACAACTTTCATTCCATCTAGGGTTTCAATGTTTCTCCAAAGGTATGACATACCTTACTACAAGATATAGCAAACCCTAATTCAGACAAATATAAAGTATCCAACAATCTTTCAAAATTCACATGTTAGACTTCTCCCTAGGGATATATACAAATCCTAGATTTATTCACAGAGTCCATCAAAACAAATCACAGCTTAGTTGTTAACATGACCAACTTCCACTAGGGTTAGCTACAAACCCTATATTATATAGTCAACCATCAATCACAAGTAGAACTCAGATTTCAACAAACATACATTAATACATCTGACCTAGACCAAGCCAGGGTTTCAATCAAAAGGACATATCTATATATGCCTAGATTTCATCATCATGCAAAGATATTTCATATCATGTGTTAGTCAAACCCAACTTCACAAAAATATCAAATAAGAGTGAGACATACAAACTTGATTGGACTAAGGTTTGATCAGACAAACACACTCATACCAAGGAGATAATTTCTGAGACACTATAAGGGTTTTGCTCAGACATTCCACCAAACCCTAATGAGTTATGGTTTCAATCATAAGAACATAGCAAACCCAACGTTACCAATATTTTCAAAGGTTCGGGATTTTAGATCTTAATTAATCAACCGTAATGACATCATCAATAAAACTTCAAATAGCATTTTACAATATCCCTAACCAGTTTAGGGTTTCAGACATTCACATTAGCATACCCTTCGGTTAGGGTTTTCCAGAACCTGTCTAGGATTCTACAAAATCAGTCAAGAATATGATTTGGGTGGGTAGATTTATTAAGAGATGAGTCACCCAGAACAAGAATCATTATGATTCAATATGGCTAGATATAACAATGTTAGTAATAAACTGTCAAATGAATAGACTTTTAATATAAAGAAGTCAATGTATTATGGTTTAAGGCATACCTTTGTTTCTTGACCAAACTGATAAGGATTCCTTGAACTGTTTTCTTTGTACCAGGCCAAGATCCTGTAATACATACTTTGTGATTTCATACCTTTAATTTGTAATACCAATACTTACTTGGTTCCTTGTACTCAGATTCTTTTCAAGCTGGTTCTTTGGACTGACAATTTTGATTTCCATAGATTTCGAATTCTCTATGTGATGACTGAGTTTTCTTTATGTGGAAGCCTACTGTGGAAGCATAGAAATCATCTTTCCATCAAGTTTGTGATCTTTGTCACTATGGAGGCATCGAAACTATCTTGTCTCACTGTAGGAGTCTCGAAACTTCCTCTTTGTGGTAGTACTGAGGTACCATTGTGTTGTTATCTTGTAATATCACCGAAACTGTGGACATGTGAAAATACCAAATCCTTGTAATAACATCAATGTTATGTATCCAGACCCTCTCACTGTGTTGACAGTGAAACCTTCTCACGGTGAAGGAACTTAACCCTTATCATAGTAGTGTTACTGTGATAACTGAAACCCGTCTTCTGAGATATCACTGAGAATCTATATAGCGTCATGACTATAGTATCATCATGAGCATAGCACTGCTACAACCCTTACATCCAAATTATGTGATAGCACCTTTGACATTGTGGAAACAATGAAAGTGTTGAAGTACTGCACCTTAATTTGCATTCATCAAACTGATCCGAAATTGACTCACTGTGACTGTATTGAGTGTACATCTTTGATATCTGCACTTGTGTACAGTGATATCCAAACTTAAAGACTGATCCAAGCTTGTCTCACTGAGATCACCGAAATTACCATCTGAAATGCGAGCTTATGTTCTGTGTCGAAGGGTGCACTCGAGCAGTACCGAAATCATATTTGTTATATATAGCGGAGTTATAGCTTTGTTGTTTCTTTACCGAAATGTCAATGCCTTCAAGAAGTGTTGAGACTGTTCCTTCGCCGAAATATTAAGACTTGTGCCATCACTGAAAATGCTGGGACTGTATCCTGGAAAAGATCCAAACTTCTTTCTTCTTCATACTTGATGTCTTTAATATGGCAAATGGACTAGCTCACTGAAATTGTCAATTCATCCTTTCAAGATACATCAAAGTATTAGCCCAGAAATGACCTTGGGATCTTGATCTTTATCTTTAATGCAAACAGATCCTTTCACTGAAACTGCTTCAAAGATGGATGAGTGTTCTTCAAACTGCCATAACCTTTGACCATAGCTCTGTAACCATGTTGGAAAATCAATAGAGATGGCAGTTAAAACGATTTTCCTTATTATAATATGAACTTGTGATGTTTTCATTATTAGTATTAGACCTCTTATTTATCTTTTCTTATCATCAAGGTTAATGCCAAGCAACAAAAGAAGAGAACACACGATATAGGCATGCTGCTAGGGCAAAACCCCCCTCGAGGGCAAAACCCAGTCCCAAATTGTTCCTTCAATAGATTCAAAAGATGAGACAACAATGACCCTTACAATCTAGACTCGAGACTACCTCCATCAAGTCACCCTTCTTCCTTTCACTCTGTTAGCATCATCACTGCAATACCACTTAGATCTTCTTACTGTGATCACACCGAAATATTCTTCCTGCAGTGCCACCAAACCTTTCTCACTGTAGTGGCATCGAACTTTCATCACTGTAGCAGCATCGAACTGAGATAACACCTTACTCTGATAGCACCAAATGATAACACCTTACTGTAACAGCACCGAGAGTATGCTTGTACCCTATCCTCCTTATTCCTTGTCCGAACTCATGTAGTAATCCTCAAATACATGTCTCTGAAATGCTCATCTGAATTGTTCTGTGGATATCGAAATTCTTCACATAGATAACTGCAATTTTCTCTCTGAAATTTGAGCTTCTTTCTGAGATATATGCAATGTCCTCCTATAGCACCGAGACTCTATTTCAGAGATCCATCGAACTTGCTTGACTTTCCTTATCCAAACACTATGATCACCGAAAAATGCGAGCTCTAAAATTCTCATCCGAAACCGTGGTAAGTAATGTGAAACCTCAGCCTGGTATATATAGTAGTTTTCCATTCGAAAATAAGTGGACATAAGTTGCTGAAGAGTTGCATCATTTAATTTGAGACGACATGCATTTTTGAACAATTATGTCTTCTTTCTTAAGTCAGGCTGACTTGAAGATTCTTATAGAAGCCGACTTGATGGTTCTTCTTTTGAGGCCGACACAAGGTGACTTGTTGGAGGAGGAGTTTAACATGACAAGACAAACTTTGACTCAATCCCGAAGCCTTCAGTGGAGACTTGACCTATAACCATTGACCCAAGCATGAAATCCATGCTTTAACAAGTCAATTCAACAATAATAAAATTATTTTCTTTTGACAAATATATTACATTTGACTCGAGTATAATAGTGAAGACCAAACCTAGTTACATTTTCCAACAAAAGAACCTCCTGCCAGATAAGTTGCATGTCTGCAAAGAAGTTCAGATAATGTTAAACAGATTTCTTCAATATCTTTGACAAAGTTAGGTGAATTCAGCATTCATTTGGATTTCCATCTTGAAATGAGGCTATCAGGGTGATGTACCATCACACCCGTTTTAAGATTATTGAGGAAGAGTTTATGGTACACAAGATCTATTCCTATCAATAGTGATTCTTGCTGTATAAACAGATTAGCATTGTTGAGAACATAGTGAAGATCTTCCCACCAGTAAAAGGAGTGTTTACATGTGCAATAAAATGAATTGTGTTCATGATGATCTTCCTGCTTTTCAAGCGTCATTTTACATTTATTCTATAAAATCTCAGCACGTAACATGAAGTTATTCTTGGATGTTGTTCACTCCATGAGAAATCAGAAAACCCTAAAAAAGAATTGTAAAAGTTTATAAAGATTTACAAGGTTGCTAGACTCTCAGTCAACTGCAAGAAGCCTGACAAGCTCTATTGACAGGTTGCTAAGTTCTATAGTTTGGACTCTAGGTTCAAGATCGTAAATAAAATTCATGTCATTTGGAATATTGAAAACCCACATCGATCCTCAATGGCATTAGGTCTTTAAATATTGTTCATTACTACCATCATTTGATTGAAAAGTTTACCAATAATTAACAAGTGAACAAGTTCGATTTCATTGAACACCTATGCAAAATCAACCCTATAGAATGTTAATAGTTGATTTTAAATGGTTCAATTAGAATTGCTTGGTCTGTATATTATAAACTTACATAGAACTTTCCTCTTTATAAACTAATGGAATGTTAATGGATTCAACAACCCTCACCTTTCCCAGTGTGATCCATAACTTTTTTGGGAAGTTCAAATGTTCTTCGTATATTACTGCCCGTTAACACCAGATTTTCCATTTCAAACTCAAGTTTTAGCTTCCTGTATGTGTTCATGTACTGATTATGGGGTGAATCAATTAGTTGGTCCACCAACTAAGCATCAACAGTTCATGAAGTGCCTCTCAGACGTGGCACATGGTCACATGGCTTTGTCACTGAGGGGTCTATTTTTTGTTGAGTGATTTGAGAACTAAAGCTTATTGATTATTTCCTTGCACCCTTCATTGCTTATTCTTTTCTTGAGAGGGTGACATTTAGAACGAGGATTAAGTACATCTAGAAGTTGTATACTAGTTTGTAGTGTTGTGATTGTACCAATCCCATACCACAGAGAATAATTTTATATCTTGGAAAATTCTTTTCTATCCAGAGCTGTCAAGGAATCTGTTCATCCTACAGTCCTTGGTAATAAAGATATTCAAACATTCTTTTTCGCAGCTATTTCATTGGTTTCCATGTGTAAGACTTGAATGTAATCATAGATTCTTGTTTTCTATTGATTGTGTCTCAATAGAATTTAAAGTATGATTTATATCATCTCATCCCCTTACTCGTTTTTCTTCTCCTCATCTTTTAAACTCTATGAAGGTATTCCTTGATTTCTTAAAGTTTTTTGGTTTCTTCAGACAAAAGCATAGCTACATTTTTTACATGATACATCCACATCCGTGGATCTTAGGCGTCCTAGGCCTGTAAATTAATGCATTTTAGGTCACTTTATATCAATTTTTTGTTAAGCTACAGTAAAATTAGTTTGTTATTATTTCATTTTACGGCAAAATGTAATATCCCAAATTGGGAATAGAAAGTAATATTAAGCACAATGGACTAAAAACTACAACAAAGAAAACACACCATCAAAACACAAACAGGAGACAAAAACAACTGTTGAGCCATTTTATTATTTTGCTTGGAATGAGTACAATAGTGGTGCTGAAAGGACTGCACCTAGGCCTGCTCAAAGCAGGCTGAACAACAACTCAAACACAAGCTAAATCTCCCCTCAAAATTGTATCTGCGTGGCTCTGTCTCTACGCTGCCTAGCCCAGAAATGTTGCAGAGGGCTGACTTCGAGCTGCTGGATAGGTTGCTTCACTTGCTTAGAAAATTCCGGGAATTGGACACCAGACTCTACTCACCAAACCCACAAAAACCCAGAGATGGTTTGCTGAAAGCTCGACCCCGAAAATTGGTCCTCTTAGGCTTGGCTCAATGAACTGTTGGGGAAATTGAACCACTGGAAGGAACTGTTGGAAAATGCCTTTGGAATGCTGCAATAATCCCTGGTAGGAGGTGACTAGCCTCCCCTCCAAATCCCCTGTTGTAAATTCCCTTCTCCCCAACCTATCGAAACCAACTCCTCTCTGCATTGCATCCTCCCCTACGTAGTCTCCTCCTCCTCTGCACAGTCGAGAAATGGCTATGCTTCCTCCTGATGTTGATGATGAAAAATCTTCTCACAAGGTGTGGAACTCCTCTCCTAAGCGGGCACTCGAAATCCCCCGAGGTACAGGTTGAGATCTCCACTTGAAGATCTCACGTGCTAAATAGCACTATAGACTTGGAACTCCAGCTCAAGTGTGCTCAATCAAAATGACAAGAAGAAATTAGATGAATGAATAAGGAATGAGAGCTCACTCCTTCCTTTTGTCAATTGAGGCACAACGAATTCCTTGGGCCCCACCTTGGCCTGCGCTACCTCTCCTTGAGCCACTCTATTATATTTAGATAACCATGATGTTCTATGCATGATGCAATTTTACTTCAATCTTTCTTAGGCTTGATACAAAATAGCAATCACATAAACTTGAAAGTAAAATGTTGATAGAACACAATAATAGATCAATAGAAGCCAAGCCAAATATAGATCAGTGTAATATCCCGGATGGGATATTTTAA